>LR754204.1:42348-65515 GCA_902729485.2 Mus minutoides
ATATATATACTGGGGGTGTGCTGGTTAGATTTTGTCAACATGACACAAACTAATCAGGAGAGAAGAGAAAACTACAGTTAAGGAATTGCCTCCATAAGACTGGCCTGTGGGCATATATGCAGGGCATTTTCTTCATTAATTGATATGGGAAGATCCAGCCCACTATGGCTGGTGTTATTCCAAGGCAAGTGTCCCATTATGGTCCAAAAGGACAGTTGAGGCTCAGGAAGAATAATGGTAGTATTGGAATTATTGTGTGGGTAGAGAGAAACCCTCAACACAGTGCTCATCTCTCTTCAAATATGGCTCCACATCAAAATGCCCAGAAGGCATTTTCATTGGTATCATGGACTTGGAGATAATGATCCTAAGCTGAGACAGATTAGCCAGCCACTCTGCTTGTTGCATGTTCTCTTTGGCAATTTGTGACGAAACTTTAGGAAATGTATGCTGGCTGCCTCCAGTGCCTACCTTGGCTGCCCGTGATGGTGGACTATAACCTGTAAGCCAAATAAACCCTTTCCTGCACTTGTTGCTTTTGGTCATAGTGTTTCTCATAGCAACAGAAAAAAGAATAGGACAAGGTGTATTCAAAACAGTTAAAAGTATTTCAGAGAAAGATAGTTGAACTTCACTGATAATGAATCTTCTATCTGGAAAAAAGAAGTTGGAAATCAGGAAGGAAAGGATGAATAAATACTAAATACTCACTATACTATTGAGTTAGAATCATATGTATTAGAGTGAACTCAGAGATGCATATATACACATACATACATGTAGAAACATTTGCTGCATAAGAAAACAAGATACATGAATTTGTTTCTATACTTACTGGTTTGTTCCCTGAGGTTTAATATCTATATGTTCTAATATCAAAGAGCACACCTAGCAACCATATCTTTATTTGTATTTACTATTATTTAAACAAACAAACAAATAAACAAACAAAAACATATCTTCTTTTGGAAAAGCTTCTATTAGAAGAACTAGAGCAGAGAAATATAAAATGAATCTAGAATAATGTAGAATATATCACTGCTACCCAAAATACATAGCCCTGTCGTACTAGTTACTTCAAGGATCCATGAGACTTAAAAAGAGATAGGTAAAGTCATGATGCAGAGGGTGGTTCAATGGAAAATTTAACAAAAGTGGGGCTCCTGAGAGGCAGTCAGAACATTGGAGTTCATGGTTTGTTTCAGAAATGGGGTAAAAATGACTCACCTCTTCAAGTTGGAGTGCCCATGACTTGGGTCAAACTGTTATCAAGGATGGCATCACATTCATGGTGTGGACCCACAGATCTGCTCACAGAGCTCCACAATTCATTGAATTGTTTTGGTTCATAACAGTGATGGGAGACCTAGTCAGCGCAAACCCTGTGAGTGTGCTGAAGACTATGAAGCTTATGAATTGTGACATTTATTCATGGGGGTCACAAATCAAAATGGCCGTAACTTGGTCAATCAACAAAAGCAGAGAAAGAATACAGGAAACATTAAGCCAATGAGAGCACAACAAAAAGATACACCTCTAAAGAACCCATAAGATGCTGAAGAAAACAATGCAAGTATCAATAATGCTGTATTACACATAGTTAAGGAACTTTGATAGTCAAGAGTCAAGATATATAGATAAGGGATTGGATAGTAAATGGGGAATAATGGACAGTTGTTCTTTACAGGTAATAAAGGCGGACAATAAAATACCACCCTAATGAATGTTTTTGTTTTTTAATTATATTTAATCTTTTTTTTACATTCCAGATTTTATCCTCACCCTCTGACTGTTCCACATCCCATACCTCCTTCCCCTCCCATTCTCCATAAGGATGTCCCCATACCCAAACCCTCACCCCACCAGATGTCCCCACTCCCTGGGGCTGCCAGTCTCTTGAGAGTTAGGTGCATCTTCTCTGACTGATCCCAGACCCAGAAGTACTCTGCTGTATATGTGTTGGGGGGCCTCATATCAGCTGGTGTATGCTGCCTGGTTGGTGGTCCAGTGTCTGAGAGATCTCAGTGGTCCAGGTTAATTGAGACTGCTGGACCTTCTACAGGCTTGCCCTCCTCCTCAGCTTCTTCTAGATTTTCCCTAATTCAACCATAGGGATCAGCATCTTCTGTCCATAGTGGGTATAATTATCTGTATCTGACTCTTTCAGCTGCTTGTTGGGTCTTTTGGTCATAAACACAGCAAACAAATAGATGGTAAATTATTGTGTAAAATTTTGAGAAAAAAATTATAATTATAGCAGTTTGAAGTATTTTTTCTAAGGTGTTTGCCACTATTGAAGAGAATGTAGAAGATTACTGTGAAGAAATGATCTAGATTAAGTACTCGAGATTATCATCAGCCATGATGACACTGGTACATTTTCCCTGACATGATCTGAGAGACCACATAGTCTCTGTATTCACTTGCTTTCTTACACAAAATATGTCACATTTAACCATTAGTGATAAAGTATTTGAAAACCCATATATAGTAGCAATTTACAAAATAATTGAACCACTATCTATAAAAGTATCAATGTAGTAAAAAAACAAACAAAAAAATGACACAGGTATTATCACAGCTTGAAAGAAGACTAGAGGATGTCATAAGTATGATCCTGAAATGGATCCAACATACAAAAGGATTTGTAATAAAATTGTGCAGTTTATTTGGCAGTCTTGTTTTCTCTGTTAGTTCATATATTCTGGAGCTCACCATGTTGCTAAGATGTCAGTGATAGCTTAGATTGAACCTATGTCAGAATTACACATGTCAGTTTTGTATTTTGTATTTGTTGGTCACTTACCTATAATGCCCTTAAAATGAAAAGGGAGACAAACAAATAATAGACATTTCATATGAATGCAGAAAGTGAAAGATGACTCTAATTGCTAAGATTTAAGGCACTGATGAAAGAATAAGGAAAATGAGTTTTTAAAGGCTTCATCAAAGAAGAGGAAAAGTAATTAGTTAGGAGTCAGGACACACTGAGTACAGAAAGTATTGACCTCCGTTAAACAATGAATGGACAAACAAAAGTTACAGGTATCTTAAAATGATTTGTAATATGTTATCTAAGGTACTCTAGTATAGTTAGTAACTTTTGAATGTGAGTAAAATTAAGACACACAAAACTCCATACAATAATGACAAAAATAGTTATTGAATAAATTATTTATGGAGCATATTATCTATAAAGTAGGTATAAAGATAGAACCACTCATGCTTAATACAGAAAATCACAAAGGGTGATTTTATTCCGACCAGTGATTTTTTGCTTCTCAATTGTATTTAATCTGGTCTCTATCCATATAATTTATTTATCATGTTCATGTATATTAGGCCAGCTTTTACTAAGAAAACATATAGCAGATAGAGAATCTTAATAAGTAAAACCCCTATGTATTTCTGCCATTCTATATGGATACTCAAGGCTGTTCTCTAAGAAATGTACTTCACAAGAAGCTGTTTTACCTACAGAAAATTAAAATTAACTTCAAATATGTCAGTTTTTTTGCTTCAAAGTATGTTCCATTTTATACAGCAGAATTATAATTTGTCATAGATAATATAATACAAGTTATAATGTATATGGAAATGCAAGTCATGGAAATAAAAATAATTCACTTGAGGAAATATAACAATATTTCACATGATCTTAGCCAAAAGGCCAAGAAGTGATACAACAATATTTAATATTACAAGGTTTTGAGGATTCACAATGGAATAGAACTTCTTTGTGTTACACAAACTAATCAAACATGGATGCAAGCTTGTTAATCATGTAGGACATACAAAGCCTTTGGGAGTTCCTGATTGGAAGTTCTTTGTCTTTTTTTTTTTTTTTTTTTTCATGCATTCAACATCCAAGTTTGCTTGGCATTGTTATTGTGGAGAAAACATGTAACATATGATTTACTCTTATAACAAAGTTTAAGTATTAACTGAAGTGTTTAATAATATAATGCTGTTTATGATGGGCTTGATGCTGTATAATAGATCTCTTGTAATAATTCATCTTGCAAAATTAGAAGTTTAGGCCCATTAAACACAAACTTCTAATTACTGCTTTATCACATCCTATGTCTAGGAACATCTGTTTAATATTTGGAATTATCAAAAGTAATAGACAATGACCAAAGACTATGGAGAATGTTTGTGTGAATAAATATTACCCGCAAGTAAGTATATATATATATATATATATATATATATATATATATATATATATATGTGTGTGTGTGTGTGTGTGTGTGTGTGTGTGTGTGTGTGTGTGTGTGTATTTTTTATATATATATATAGTTTTGAAATGATGTCACAAATACGGCAAAAAGTTTTCATATAAGAAGACAAAGAAAAGATTAGTTTTTAGAATGCAAAATAGCATTTTTCTTTTTGCTTGTGATTACATAATTGGTCAGCAATGGTAATACTAGGTAACCAAGTCATTAATAAAATCCTGACTCAGACAATCAAGGTTTGGGTCATAGAGCTTAACTGATAAGCTTCCTCTTAAATATAGCCCTTTGGTTTGGATAGCTAAAGATTTACTTTGTTTTATTGTATGCATGTTTTATATTTAAATGTGGGTATGTGCACCATGTGCATGCAGTACCCTCAGAGGCTAAAAGATGGCTTCAGATTCCTCTGGAACTAGAAGGACATGATTTTTGTGAGCCACCATGATATGAACCAAACCCGTGTCCTCTCTAGAAGCTGCAAGTGCTCTCAACCATTGAGACATTTCTCTAACCTCTAATAATTCCTTTTTCTTGCATATTTTAAAATGTTTCACCCCTCTATCACGACTATTTTTAGAGTTATGGCTTCCATTATAAAAATTTGTACTAAAATTACTTTAGTATTTTAAATTATTGTTCAGAGGCCAAGGAGAACTTGGATTTCTCTAAGTGTTGTACTGTTTAAAAACCCAGTTCAAAATGCCTTCAAGATATGAAATATCTATACACTTAATTTCACAGTGTTGATACATGAAAATTTAGGCAGCAGAATAAATCCTTGAACATCTCAGGTGAAATTTATTTTTCTTATCCAGATAATACGTATTTTCATATTATCCTTTGTGACAAGGTTTTACCTTTGTCTTGGTCTACTTTATTACAATAAATATGAACTACGGGGTCTTCAGCTTTTTAAAAATTCAGCTTGAACTAAGATTACATGAATTCTGAACATGGAGTAAAAAAAAAAAAAGTCAGTATTACCAGTGGAACAAAAGATGAGGTAAAATGTGGCTAATCTTTTTGTTTCCCCCTGCCTAAAACCAGAAATCTGTTCAGGCAACATTATGGGGTTTGAATAGATGTTCTTGATACAAGGCACTCATTTTCATAATATTATGAACTTATTTACATTCTAAATCATTGCTAAACTGCACATAATTATTATAAACTATTTCAATGTGTTGATTTAATTTATTCCCTAGTGATGGCTAATTTACCCTCGATATTGTTAGCTACTTCTTCACATTCTGGGATGTTTAATGCAAGAACCTGAATGGTGGTATTAGATACTATCCAATATTCAAGATAGTAAGAAGGCAGAGAGATCTCAGCCCCAAACTTTAATTGTACTTATTTCCAATTAGTGGTGAAAAGACATTTTGCTAACTAAAAATATTACATTAAAAATATTCTGTAGATTATAAGAATCTATTTGTCCATGTAGTCTGTAGAGTCTATAAATAACCAGATTTTTATTGTTACTTAACCACCTTTCATAAGTTGTTATCACTCTACTTAATCTCAACTCTAGAATGTTGTCATTTGCAGTAGCCCCATCTTTCAGGAAAAATGGTTATTCCATAGCCTAGAAAGAGAGAGGGCTTGGATGTTGCTTCCATTAATTTGAAAGGTTGTTTATAGTATATTTTCAGGACTATTTCCATGAAAAAAAAAACTGTGTAAAAATGTTGAATGTATGGCTTACTCTTCTAGTTATTGTCTAGTCTAGTCTACATGCCTCTTATAATCGGATACTATAAATTTATTTAAATGAAGGAAAATTCATTAGGTAAGTGACAATTTGAAATGATCAGTTTGCGACAACACCAAAAACTGAAAACTCACAAATTGTTATGAAATACAAGTTAGTGTCATATGTCATTTCAAGAGTAAATATGATAATTTTTAAAATTAAGACATTATAATTCCAGTACTATCATCTATTTGTAAGATATACACATCACCTGCAACACCTTTGATATAACTACCCATAACTGCAGAAGGAGTAGGCACAGTCATCAGGTTTCTGTTAATACTGAAAGAAATGTGACATCCAAAAAAGTTCTTTGTCCAGAGCTCTGTGCAGCAAATTGGTATTTTTCTTATCAAATCTGATCAAAAGGGACATCACTGTGTAGGAGTGAAGTAGTCTTTCAGTCCTCTCATGTTCCTCATCACATAGCGTATCCCATTTGAACTAGATCTTAGCTTTTCTTGTTACAGTGTAAAGCATCTTGGCAGGATCTCCTTTAACATTAATTTTGAGAAATAGGACTACTTTTCTAATTTATTAATTATTTTACTTGTTTACATTTCAAATGTCTTCTCTACCCTGGATCGCCCCTCCAGGAACCCCACTCCATTCCCCTCTTTTTTGCCTCTAAGAGGGTGGTGCCCCAGACCTCAACCTCACCCCTTTAGTATCCCCCTTCTCTGGAACATCAAGCTTCCAAAGGACCAAATAAATGCCTTCCCTCCCATTGATGCCAGATAAGGAGGCAGTCCTCTGCTACATATGTAGCAGGAGCCATGAATCCACCCACATATACTCTGCCTTTTATGAGATATTTTCTTCATTTAGATCTCAAATGCTATCCCCTTTCCTAGTTCCTTCTCTGAAAATCTCCTATACCCTACCCCCTCCCCCCTGGTCCCCAACCCACCACTCCTGCTTCCTGGCCCTGGCATTCCCCTATAGTGAGGCCTATAATCTTCATATATACTCTTTGGTTGATGGATTTTTTTCCCTGGGAACTCTGAGCGGTCCGGTTAATTGATACAGTTGTTCTTTCTCCGGAGTTGCAATTTCCTTCAGATACTTCATCCCTTCCCCCAACTCTTCCATTGAGGTCCCAGGCTCAGTCGAATGGTTGGCTGTGTCTTCATCTGTCTTAGGTGCGAGCAAAACCTCTCAGAGGATAGCCATACTAGACTCTTCTCTGCAAGCACTTCTTGGCATCAGCAATAGTGTTGGGGTTTGGTGTCTGTAGATGGAATGAATCAGAGAGTGGGACAGTCTCTGAATGGCCTTTCCATCAGCCTCTGCTCCATTTTTGTCCCTGCACTTTCTTTAGATAGAAGTAATTCTGGCTAAAAATTTTTAGATAGGTGAGTGGTCCCATCCCGCCACTGGGGGCCATGTCTATGTACTGGAGCTGGTCTCTTCAGTTCTATCTTCGTGTTGTTGAGTACTTCAGCTAATGTCAGCCCTACTGGCTCCTTGGAGCCTCTCACATCACTGGTGTCTGGCCTCGGACTTTCTAGTGGTTCCCTAAGTTTCCCACCCCAACTGCTACTTCTTTTTTTTTAAAAATTTTTTATTAGATATTTTCTTAATTTACATTTCAAATGCTATCCTGAAAGTTCCCTCCCCCCTCCCTCCCCTGCCCTGCTCCCCTACCTACCCACTCCCACTTCTTGGCCCTGGCGTTCCCCTGTATTGGAGCATATAAAGATTACAATATCAAGGGGCCTCTCTTCCCAATGATGGCTGACTAGGCCATTTTCTGCTACATATGGAGTTACTTCTATTCATTCTTCTAGCCCTCTGGATTACTCTCCTGTCTCTTGCTATTCATGGTCCTGTCCCCAACTTTTCCTTCCCCTCCCCTCTCCTACCTAGAGTCCTCCTTCCCTCTTCCTCTCATGATTATTTTGTTACCCTTTCTAAGTGGGTTTGAAGCCTTCCCACATTAGACTTTCTTCATGTTTAGATGCATATGGTCTGTTAATTTTATCATGGGTATTCTGAACTTTTGGGTCAATATCCACTAATCAGTGAGTTCATACCATGTATGTCCTTTTGGTCTAGATTACCTCACTCAGGATGATATTTTCTAGTTTCATCAATTTGGCAGTTCCTTGAACAATTAGAAACAGTTCTTCCTAAAGATCCAGGTATACCACTCCTGGGAATATATGCAAAAGATGCCCCAACATAATACAAAGACACATTCTCCATTAGGTTCATAGCAGCCTTATTTATAAGCCAGAAGCTGGAAACAACCCATATGTCCCTCAATGGAAGAATGGATACAGAAAAATGTGGTACATTTACACAATACAGCATTACTCAGCTATTGAAAATGACAACTTCACAAAATTTGTAGGCAATTGGATGGAACTTTTAAAGTAGTCTTTCTAGTTCCATCCATTTGGTTGATCCCTCTCATAAAAATTGGAGTAAATATAAATTTCTGTCATGGAACTGAAAAATTATACTTTGCACTATGGTCTAACTGATTGTTTTCTTGCATGATAGGAATATTTGAAAGCTATGAACTTCACCAATAAACTTTATTTTAGCTAAGATTTCTTATGTTTCCTGTTATTGTGGTTTAAGGAGACCATGATGCCACAAAACGATTCCATCAGTCCTTTCACTGAGCGCATGCTGATTTGCCAGCACTTTTGTGATGATTCTGGCGTATGACTATAAATCTCATGGCCTAGTTTTAAGGCAGCTTTGCAAGTATTTGTATTTGAGAAATGGAGAACTTTAATCTGACATTGGATTTCTTCAGTTCTAATTTGAAGCTGAGTTTAGTTGTGGTCAGAAGTAGTAGCTTTAGAGTAGGTTATTACAGTGTAGCAGGAATCTGCTTTCAGACTAACTCTTGAGTAACATAGTAAATGAGACTAATTCACAGAAGATCTTAAGGATATATTTAGCTTATGCTACCCTGAAAATATGCAATGTTGGGACATTCTCCTGAGGCAGAAAGGCACTGCCAGATGTTTCTGTAATTTTCTTATTGTAAAAAAATGCAGCAGTACATCTTTCCTAAGAGATTGAACATTCCTATTTTCCTTGAGCATTAGATTGAACAGATTTATTTTTCCCTCCATTGAGAAAAAAATGATTATGTATAAATTATATAATTATAAAACTAAGGAACATTAAGCTAGATACATACACTTCTCTTGAGAAAGATTCGAGGAAGATCATGTCTTATGAAATTATCACACAAAAATTTTGTGCTTTGTTATTTTGAAAAATTATCAAATCATTTGGCAGGCTTTCTCTTGAATATTGCTCCCTCTAGAGAGCAATAATATCTATGAAATAATTATATTTGTTCAATAACCTTATTGTCAGATGAGGAACCATTTCTATCTTAGAAATACAGTATTAACTATTGGAATCTTAGTTGACAAATTATAGAAATCAACAAAGTACACTAAAATGGTATTTGGGAGAAAGATTATAAGACATATATAAAATTAATGAAAATGTATTATTTCTGAATGAGACAACAGGCCAGATCAAGTCCAACCTGAGACACTAGAGATGGGTGATGCATAATTACACTGATAATGAAGTGAGCAGCTTCCTAAGATGAAGAGGACACAGGGCAACCAGTTAGAAAACAGCAATTAGAGAACTAACCTAATGAGAACCTCTCTTGTTCATATCCCTTAAAGAAAATACTGTTGGTATATTAAATCACTTTATCCTTGTCTCTTCTTTCTTTTAGTTTTATTGTCTACAAATCTGGCTCTTTAGCCTGGTGTTTTTAGAATCTCAGATTACATTCATATTACATATATATCACTATAGTTTGTGATCAGGTAAAATAAAATAAAACTACATACCTCAATACCATTTCAAACAATATAAAAGCTCAATTCTTGGCATGCCACTCATGATAAAGGGGAATTTTCTGACAAGTTCTGATGTAGCTGCACAGCCTATAGGAGCCAACAAGTGTGGACATGTGACAAACATGGAATAGAACTGACTGCATAGGTTTCTGAAATATTCCAGATATTGTGGAGCAGCTATGCCAGCTGGACCATCTGTTTTTAAATTTCATGTTATTAGGTAACAGCATGTTTGGTTAAGATATTATAAGCAGATTTCAGCTAATACAGCAGATTAACAACCCCATTTGATACAACTATGCAACACAATGTATGTATCCTAAGTCACAGAAATATTGTTATGTTTATGGTAGATGGAAATTCATCTTATACAGGTCCTAACTAAGGTCACACAGGGCAATTAGCTATAAACAACTGAGTATTTGATTTGTACAGAAATATTAAGTGTATACTTACACTATTTTACAAGATAACTCCTGCAATTCACATTTTTCCCCAGTCACTTGTATGTGTGTCTATCACTGTGCATATGATTTGAAGTTACAAGTAGTTATGAGCCATCTGAACAGGGTATTGGGACCAAAGTCAGACTCTCTGGAAGTAGCAAGTGTCATTAACTACTGGCCCATCTCTCCATCTCTATTAATTGGAATTTTATAATTTGCAGAAATATGTGCATATAAATATGAATAATTAAAGTATGATAAATGTATTGACATTTTCTATAAGTATAGTCTTTGAAATCTATTGTAATGATGATAATATGTGATCACATATAGTTGTTGCATAGATAGCACATATATAACTACAATTGCAAAATCAGTTTTTTTTAATAAGACAAAAAAAAAATAAAAAACAACAAACTTCTGATCCACATAGTGTCTGCCTATAATGTGAGGCTCTTGGTACTTTTTATAGACGGAAACATGGAATGGGATAAAAGTATTAGCAAGGTAATAATTATTACATTATGTTATATACTGTTATGCAGTTATATCATACAATGACAGCACTGGAAAATGGCTATGTTTCATAAAGATTTATGGCTGAATTATCTTCCATCCTTTTATTTTTTCTCAAATATTATATTCAGCTACTTTACAGGTCTACTTTACTGCACAGCTGACTGCCCTCTGGAGCTTAGGCACTGTGAAAATCAGTTCTGTCACTAACATTGTAAGTGGCTGAGGAGACATATGGGGGAAATACTATTGATGGCATTGGCAGTTAAAGGAGGAATGGCTGACAGATCAAAAATGATCATCTTTCTCGAGTTTCATGCAACAACAGAACAGGTGGAGATGAACACCAACGTGGCTGTGTTAATGAAGAGTGTGCTAATAAAATCTCTGTACTCATAAGTAAAAAAAAAAAAATTAAACAAAGGCACTTTTAATTGAATCATTAATATAATCATATCAAAATAATAAGATTTGACTAGGATCATTAAAAATGTTCTACTTATAGAGTAATATGATAAACGATTGCTCAATTACAAACTAAATTGGTATAATTAGAAGTGCATGAAAATAACAGACATTGCCAGTGAAATTTGAGGCACCTCCAGTCTCTGGGGTTTCTACAGGCTTGGCAATGAATTCTTGTATCATAGCCTAACACCAGAACTTTGGTATTTACTTAAAGTAGCCTGTTCCATATCCTTTTACACTCTTCCTTCAAAGAAATTCCAAGATTTTCTCTTTGATAATAATTCACAGCAGCCCTCCAGTTCCTGACAGGTTGACACACACAGGAAGACTTTTTGATAGAAGTCTTCCTTTCTTGTTTACCTTTGAACTATGCTTCCTCGTGTGGATAACTGGCTCTAGTGCAAAGGTGTGGAATCAGTGCTCTAGCTTTAAATTTAGAACCTTGAAGACAACCTGCCGAGTGCTTTGGAGTATTGAAACTCCAAAATCTTGTCACCAACACTGACTCACTATCATCTTCTTATTTCTAGAGTAATCCCCCCCCCTCCATGTTCTCTGTTCTCTCTAACCTTAACCATTATGACTTTTGGCCTACAATTCTCTTCTCTCTCCTCTCCAGAGAGGCGATTACAGCCTGCATCCACCCTCTTTCTATTTTAATCCATAAGGTTGGTTAGGAGAAAAAAAAATCCAAACCTTTGATTCTTTGATCAAGAATCAAAGAAGAGTTTTAAGTAGGAAATCCATGTGAACAGGGTCTAGTGACTGTGCGTCACTGAAGCATAAAGGCTAGGGCAGGCACACTCATCAAAGCAGATCCTCGCTGCACTCTCAGCTTCAGCCACAACTAAGCCAAGCTCAAGGGGACGGACCACAGACAAGCCAGGGAATCTCCCAGTGGGACCAGCTGGAGCTCCCCAATCCCCCAGACTCTCCCCCAACCCCGTCTCTCTCCTCAGGCTAGATCAAGCCCAGGACCTCGGGCTAGATCCAGCCCATGGGGTCTCAGCTCTTCCAAGGCTCACAGACATGCCCGGGTGTCAGGGAGTCTGAGAACCAGTTGGCCCAGGTCTTGTCACAGAACCAGGAACCCCCTGAGTTAGCTCCAGCTGTCCCAATCCTCCGAATATGCTTTTCCACACTAGAGTGGTGTCCTGGGAAGAGGAACAAGCTTATGTGTACAGACTAGTGGAGGGATCCATGAATATCCCTGAGCAATGAAGATGCGAAAACTATCAAATATGTTTGCCAAATGTATGATATTTACTCTAAAGTAATATGTTAGTACTATCCAGGGAAATCAAAACATTTTCTTATTGAAATAAATATTAGTGCTAATATTCAGAGTAAGGACAGGTCCAGCCAGGTTACCCTAGTTGCCCTCATTCAGCCGTCGGTGCCCTGCTTAGCTCACATACGACGAAGAAGTGTTCAAACACAGCCTTAAACCTCATACTGAGTCCAGATGGCACCAAATCCATCTCTGCTTAATTCATGTGTTTTCCTTGATACAGATTGCAACAAGCTTGCCACTGTATCAGCTTTTTAGTAGCTAATTTTGGAGAGTATTTTGAAATGAGGAGCAGCTTCCACATAGAATATGCATCTTAGTCTCCAGATTGGAGCTGCTAAAGAGATAGGAAGACAAAGGTCAAACCAAGATCTATTTTTTCTTTTGTGATGAATCAAGAAAAGATTGACTGGTCTGATTAAATCTAGCAATGTAACATCAATGTTCATTTTTTTTTTAGTTCATATTGGATTTTTCTTTCCAAATGACTATGTGTGGATGAAAGGGTTTTGAGAATGCCAGTTAGTCAGAAGACTGAAAGCTCAAAACAAGCAAGCAAACAAATGCAGCTAAATAAAACAAAATAAAAAAAGAAAGAAAACAAAATAGCAAACAAACAAGCAAAACTGTAGATACACTTTCTCTTATGCCAGAGGCAAAGAATCAGTGATATTTAAATATGTTCAGAGAAGTCCTGCAGTTGTATGTATGTATGTGTGTATGTATATATATATATATATATATATATATATATATATATATATATATATATATATACACACACACACAAATTAATTTAAAGTAAGAGTCCATGAATTTGAAAGACAGTGAGGATGGAAAAAAGTGAGACTCTTAGGAACTGTCCATAGCATTATTAGTGACATTTGTTTGGCTTTCAGTTACCTTACTGCAAACCTTTGGGATGATCATAGCACAGGAGAACATGTATCCTCTAACCAGTGTTCCAGGAACAGAAGCAGGTTTGCAGAGCAGAATGGCCGGGAATTAATGCACCATGAATTTCCAGTCTGTTCATTTGCTTTGTGGAAAATCCTTCTGAGTTAGATTAATGGAATTTTTTGTATGGAGAATTTGGAGCAGACGGCCATGTTCTGAAAATGCTCACAGTCAGACGCTTAGATGCAGGCTAGACTTGCTGAAACAACATATGAGGAAGGTTATATAATTCAAATATTTAGATACTGAAAGGGTGTGGTCCCAAGACAAAGCTGCTGTTTTACATGAGGTGTTACTTATTATATAAGAATATGGTATGCTATGTGGCATGCCATATTAATGTTACACAGAATAGGATGACAAAAGCTACTACTTAGAGAAAATACTGCTTACAACAAAATTGAATGGACCATTATTTTCTCTCTTTTGACTAGATCATTTCTTACTTCCTTTCCATCTTCACTTTCAAATTCATGGACTT
Source organism: Mus minutoides (assembly GCA_902729485.2). Lineage (NCBI taxonomy): Eukaryota > Metazoa > Chordata > Mammalia > Rodentia > Muridae > Mus > Mus minutoides. The sequence goes on from LR754204.1 coordinate 56,356, forward strand.
TTACTTTAAATTAATTTCTTGTTGTACACATATATGCATATACATATATACAACTTCTGGACTTCTCTTCACATATTTAAATACCACTGATTCTATGCCTCTGGCATAAGAGAAAGTATCTATAGTTTTTGTTTGCTTGCTTCTTATTTTATTTCTTGAGTTGTCAGTCTTCTGAGTAAATAGCATTCTCAAAAGCCTTTTTTCCACACAGTGTCATTTGGAAAAAGCAATCCAATATGGACAAATAAACAATACTTTCCCCTTCTCTGTTTCAGTTCAATCTTTTTTACATTCTATCAGTTATTTTATTTATTTACATTTCAAATGTTATTCCTCTTCCCAGTTATATCCCCTATCCCCTCCCATTCCTCCAACTATGAGGGTGCTCCCCCTCCTGCCGACTTCCTTCTGCCACAGCACCATAGCATTCCCCTACACTGGGTCATGGAGCCTCCAGTGGACCAAGAGTCTCCCTTCCCACTGATGATAGATAAGGTAATCCTTTGTAACATATTCAGCTCGAACCATTAGTGTCTCCATGTGTACTCTTTGGTTGGTGGTTTAGTTTCTGGAAGTCCTGGGGGCTCTGGTTGTTTGATATTGTTGTTCTTCCTATGGGGTTCCAAACCCCTTCAGCTCCTTTAGTCCTTCCCATAACTCCTCCATCTGGGTCCCGATGCTTAGTCCAATGATTGGCTGTGTGCATCAGCATCTATATTGGTTAGACACTGGCAGACCCAGACAGCTATACCAGGTTCCTGTCAGCAAGGGCTTGTTGGCATCAGATCAATCTTACCTGCAACTGGTTCCTCCCTTGAGACTCTGGACTGACCTGAAGAGTCACTGTTACTTTGATTTCATTTAAGAAGATAAAGAAATGGAGGGAAGAGGATCTAATTGGATGCACCAAATTTCAGAAGTTAATATTATTTTGATACATTTCTGCAACTAGTGGATGCCAGCAAATAGAAATCTGAGAAATTGTGTGATGGACTACCACAGAAACACGATGTTTGTTATCTTCAGTCAGGTATCAATACTGGAGTAAATTACTGGTGACTATTAATACAGCAGAGAGCAAGGACACACAGCCTGTTGTTTAATGCCAGTAATTTTGTTGGCATGTCTGTGTTTTAGCATTTAAAGGATGTTGCAGTTTCTTTTTCTGTCGGTGTGATAAAACATGTAGACAAAAGCAGCTCAAGGAAGAGAGGAATCATTTTAGCTCACAATCCAAGGTGGGAGAGTAAAGGAAACAGGATGTTGAATCAACGGGTCTTGGGCAGAAAGAGAGAACCTTGAAATGTGTGCTGCTGCTTGGCTTCTTAGCTTTCTCTGTATTGTCCAGGATTCCAGTCTGGGAGGGGTGCTGTCCACACAGGATAGATCACCCTACAGCAACCTGAGATGGATCATAGTCTACAGGCAAATAAGGAATGCTGAGAGCAGGAAACATGGTTTTCCTCAGGAATGAACCTTTAATTGGTTATTCTGTACCACATGTCAGCCTTAACATCATATACATACAAGTAACAATTAGTGGACTGAACATGCTTTCTATAAGCGTGTGTGTGTGTGTGTGTGTGTGTGTGTGTGTGTGTGTGTGTGTGTGTATAACAGCAATCACTATGATGCCAGGTGCTTAAGAAGACTCAAGAGAGGCCATATGAGGGCTTGGAGAGGAAGAAAATGAATAAAAAAAGAAATATGATGTAATTATATATAAATTAAAAAATAAAAATATTTAAAGAGATAATTGGCTGCAGGCAAGTTCAGAGGGTCATCTTTCAGAGGATTCTAGATGTTGTCATGTTGACAATTGTAAAACTAACCAGCACGGCTTAAAAAGTAAAAAAGGAAAATTTAATAAGCTTAAAGGAAAATTTAATAAGCTCTGACACGGATTTCTAAGTTTCTTGAAATAATATACAAAAATAACCCAGTGGATGTGAGATGTTTTTGAAAAGTAAATCTAGACTTATATCACTTTTCACAAAGGGGGGGGGATGATAAAAAAAACACAGAATTATTCCATTTTCAGTTGAGTCTTTGACATTCATTAAAATAGCAAAAGGGAAAAGATAAGAGGCTCTATGTAAATATATTTTCCTCATTTGAGTTGAGTCTTGTTTTGAACATGTGGTGCTTAGAGATGGCTTTGAGGTGTGCAGTAAAAAAGTGGTCAACAATATTGAGTGATATAATTAAATGATTTAGGATAAGCTCCAAACAAGTTTTCTTTTTTCAGACTTTCCCTAAGTGAGAGGTAAACTAGAGATTCCTATGAACTTCCCAAGTCCCTCTTTTCTAAAAATGAACAAATAAACAAAAAAAAATGGTTTTAACTCAATATTTAGCATGCAATAACATTGTTTTCTTTAAGTTTGGTGATAAGACTGAATAAAGAAATAGAATTTCAAATGTTTTAAAGTGTGGCTAGCTATTTATTATAAAAAGCCTTTCTGCAAATATGTTATAATTTACTGTTAAGAATCCTTTATGTGAAAAAATAAAGAATAAAGTAATTTCTATTCCTAGTGTCATTTCCTCAAATCTCAAGTGAAAACTACCATCTGTTCTAGTAGAATAACACAGACTAACTGCAGACATTTGGCAGTTAAATTGAGGGATTAGAAGGGTGACTCTGCTCATATGCCGCTGGAGCCATGGGTTGTTCCATGTGTACTCTTTGGTTGGTGGTTTAGTCCCTGGTAGCTCTGAGAGGTCATAGCTGCCTTTGTTTTCACTATGGGGTTGCCATCACCTTCAGCCTCTCTTCCTTTGGGGTCCCCATGCTCAGTCTAAAGGTTAGCTGGGAGCATTCCCATCTGTATTCAGTGGGAGGGGAGGCCTTTGGTCCTGTGTAGACTCAATGCTCCAGTGTAGGGGGATGTTAGGGCGGTGAGACAGGAGTGAGTGGGTGGGTAGTGGGGAGTACTCTCACAGAGGCAGAGGGAGGGCAATCGTACTTTTTGCAGAGTGGAAACCAGGAAGGGAGACAATACTTGAAATGCAAATAAATAAAATAACCAATAAAAAAATAAAAATTTAAATAAAAGAAGGGTGACTCACCATGGGCTAGTATTACTGTCAAATCAGAGGCAAAATTGGTCAAGCGTCTCAGGTGATAGAACTCAAAAGGTTAAATATTGGTATAAACAGGGCATTTCTTAAATTTGCAAAATTTGTCTCTCAGTCTCTCTGTATTGTATTTACATGAAATAGGGTCTGCTCTGTTCAATAAGTTATTCCATTGAACTCATTTTTATGATTGAAGGAAATGACAAATTTATCAAAGAACCACACCACAATTGATCCATGTCTAAACACACTACTAGTAGTATTTTACTTGCAAGATGATAATAAATGAGAATAGAATTTCAAAATGAAGCCCAAGAACATTATTAGAAAATAAGATGTTATTTGTCACTACAAATGGTATTGTGTGAATATAATCTAAAGGAAGCAAAAGATTATTTCATAGAAAGCTTTAAATAATCACTTAGAAAATAAAGGATCATACAAAGGAACAGAAAAACGTGTCTAAACTGAAACTGTAGAGTATATTTAAACAATATTCACCACAAAACAATAACAAGACTGTTTCATGTATCAGTATGTTGTAATAGCTTACCGAGTTTTCTTCCAAAAATAATGGAAGACAATTATTCTTTCATATCTGTGAGGGACTGGTTTCATGACATTACAGTTGGTCTGTGAAAGTCCCTTATTTAAAATGACATACTATTTGAATACACTCTATGATCAACCCTCGGTATAATTTAAATCTCCAGATTTTTTTTATAATTTTTAATACAGTGTCAATGGTATCTAAGTAATTGTGATGATGTATTGTTTAGAAAATACTCATGAGAAAAAGTCTGAAAGTGTTCAGTACTGATGAAAATATTTTTGGAAAAAAAAAAAAAAACCTCAGTATTTGATTGAATCAATGGAAGCAGAACCTTTAAGTCAAGTAGGTAATGGTTGAAGCAAGACCAATATGGGAAGTGGGCTCTGATCCCTAGTTTATTGTGGCAAGCAATATCCAGGGTGACATATGTGGCATAGCCCTGTGAAAAGGTGTAATGTTCCTTTTGACTCATTGTCTACTAAAGTCTTACTCAGAACGAACTATCAGTCTATAATATTATGTGATATACACTTTCTCAATCTTAGCCCTATTACACTGTGGTCTGGGGCATTTTTATTTTCCTTGTGTTAAAGCAGATTAAATCTAGTAACTTATACATGCTATCCAAATATTCTACCCATAAATTATATGCATCCTGTGCTTTGATTAATTTTCCTGAGCTGTTCAGTGCATTGCAAATGTTAACAGCATCCCTCACTTCAACCAACTAGAAACCTCACCAATGGTTACAAAAATGTGGTGTTTTGGAGTGTAGGCTTATTGTTTTCTTTCAATGACATTTTATATTTAAACAGTCACATATTTCCATTTATTCTCTAGAAGGAATCATTGAAAACAAATATATTGAGAATATTTTGGTGAACTATCTCCTTCATTGTGTCCCATTCTCATTTTCTCAAATGTATCAGAAGAGTTCTTTCCCTAATTTCAGTGATTTACATTGGGCATAGGAGTATTTTAAATTGTGAAATAGATGTATTAAGAAGTGCTCATATAATTATATTATCAAAATACTTTAATTTATTAGCTCTTTCTTAGTTATATAGACCATAATTAGGCATAACTTATTTATATTTTACTCTATTTCACAACTAGAGCTTATATATATATATATATATATATGTATATATATATATATATATATATATATAGAAAGAGAGAGAGAGAGAGAGAGAGAGGTAGAAAGACAGAGAAAAAAGAAATCATTTATCAAGTTGAAAAAAATTAGTTACTTGGGATGACAATATGTCAGATGAGAAATTAACTCCATCATATTATCCTAGAGGGAATTTTCTTGATTAATGATTGATTTGTGAGTCCGCATCTCACCATGAGTGGTACCATTCCAGAGCATGAGGGTTTGAGACATTTGCAACACTTTCCCATGATTTCTGTTTCAATCTCCTGCCTGGAGTTTTTGGCTTGTTTTCTCCCAGAGATAAACATAGTAAACATAGAAGTGTAAGCCAAATAATCTCTTTCCTCCTCTAAGTTGGTTTGTTACTGTTTTATCAAAGCGACAGGAACCAAACTAGGACAGTGTGTGTGTGTGTGTGTGTGTGTGTGTGTGTGTGTGTGTGTGTGTGTGGTGATGAAAGTAGTGATGAAAGAGGTATGAACTGAGAGTGACATTAGGACACTATGTTTATAAGAAGCAGTGTCAAAGACACAGTATATAGAAAGCTTATTTTCTAACATGCATGAGTGAAAATTATATTAGCAATGTTCATTTAAATATATATTTCAAGAGTCTGAAACTCTGTTTATAAAAAAATTAAACTAGCCTTTTGTAACATACACACTTTATATATATTTTAAGTGCTAAAAGTATCAATGAAACTATGATCTGATATTCACATTTGATTTTAAATACTAGTGAAGGTTCTGTACTAAGATTGCACACTCTTTTTACTGTTGTTTCTTGTTTAAAACATTGTATAAAAGCAGGGAAATTAGCAAAGAAAAAACAACTTTGCCCTTCAGTTTATACTTCTGGCAGGAATGCAGCAGCATAGCAGATGTCAAGAGCTATAGTCAGCGTTTCGGGAAGAAAACATTTTTGTCAGCTGCTCACTGTGGGAAGTAGTGGCGGGGCCTGAAATCTGACAAAATCAGCCTATAGAAATGTGCAATTAATTCTCCAAGACAGACCTGAAGAAGAAGAAAGAATCAGGCCAAGAAATGAGAAGGTGGATCCACCCCAAGTGTAGGCAGGTGCACTGTATGTTGGGTTCCAAGGTTAAAAACTTGAACATGATTGTGATATGTAATAGAGACGTAATTTTAAAAAGAGCACATTTGATCCCATTACAAATGGCTGGAAGCCACCATGTGGTTCCTGGGAATTGAACTCAGGACATCATGAAGAGTAGTCAATGATCTTAACCTCTGAGCCATCTCTCGAGCCTGTGTGTACATATTTTCAGAGGAGCTAACTTATTACTAGGAAAAATGGGTAAGAACAGAGACATACACCTTGCTGAAGAATTATAATAAATATTAATCATAGTTCCTTCTTTTGGACAATCAGTTGTTTCCACATTCTTTTTAATCAATCTGTCTCACCCAAATTATTTATAAGATTAAGGTAATAATAATTGTCATATGTTATAAATGTCATGTTATAATACTTGTATCATTAGAGTCTCACAAAATAAAAGTGGGGCCAAATCTATTACAAGAAACAGTAGTTATACTACACATCACATTTGAAGAAAAAGCACATATGCTTATAGATAAAAAAAAATTTCAATGAACTAAAACCAAACTAGTCAAAACAAATCCATAAACTTCTGGTTACTAGCAAAGATAATCTTGAGAGGTGTTCACAAGAAACTAGGAGCTTGCCAACAGAAAGAAAATAAGTGGAAATGGAATGATGACGGATCTGTCATCACAGGCCATAGTGTCCAGAGGAAGTACTATGACTCACAGTGCTGAGAAAGAACAATTAACTAGAAATTCTGCATTCCATTAAGATGGTCTTTCAGAATAAAAGATCAAGAGAGACAGCCCAGGAAAGGAAAAGCTAAGAGTATTTAATACAATGACTTTAATACAATGACTAAGGAACTTTTTAATCAGAAGGAAAACTTAAAAGCATGAATTGTCAAACACCAGGAATTCATAGCAATATGGATAGAAAAAATTATGCAATGTGATTTCAGTTTTAAATTTGTTATATCTTATGATCCAATCTGGAGACTGTTCTAACTTTACCTGAGAAGAATGTATTTTCTATTGCTGATGTATAGAATATTTGTTTCTCTTTGTTTGTATCTAAATGATCTATTTATTGATGAATATAGGTCATCAGTGTTCTGTTTTATTTGCTATTCTGTTGGTTCTGGGAACTGAATCTGGGTTCTCTGCAAGAATACTAAACATTCTAAACCACTGAGCCACTTCTCTGACCCACATTTTCCTTCATTCTGATATTGTATGTTTCTATTACAGTTTCATTATTGGTGTTATTTATTAAAATTATTATATACAGTAATATTTTTATAACTTGATATTAGGTGTTTACACGTCATCAGTTACTATTAAAGACCTAAAGTGGGTTTCTCAGCAGAAACTTTGAAGGCCAAGAAAGAATAAAATTGTGTCTCAAAATGCTAAGTTAAAGAATCAATCAATTAATCATCCATCAATATTCAATACTGTACTGGCTAGATTTGTGTCAACTTGACACAGGCTGGAGTTATCACAGAGAAAGGAGCTTCAGTTGGGCAAATGCCTCCACAAGATCCAGCTGTAAGACATTTTCTCAATTAGTGATCAAGCAGGTAGGTCTCCTTGTGGGTGTTGCCATCTCTGGGCTGGTAGTCTTGGTTCTATAAGAGAAAAAGCTGAGCAAGCCAAGGAAAGCAAGCCAGGAAAGAACATCCCACCATGGCTTCTGCATCAGCTCCTGCTCCCTGACCTGTTTGAGTTCCATTCTTGACTTCTTTCAGTGATGAACAGCAATATGGAAATGTAAGCGGAATAAACCCTTTCCTCCCCAACTGCTTCTCGGTCATGATGTTTGTGCAGGAATAGAAACCCTGACTAAGACAAATACTAAACCAAACAAAGCAATGATAATTTGACTATATATTTACCTTTACCAGTCAGTTTTATACTCTAATATGTTTTCATGTTCCTTACCATATTTTTGTCTTCATCTGAAGAATTTCCTGACCCTTGTAAGAATTAATTTATAATGATAATTTCTACCTGTCCTTCCTTTCTGAAGAATAGCTTTGTTAGGTACAGTATTGAATAGGTAAAAACAAGTCTTAAATATTCTTTTGACTAAAGTATTCATTGTTTCAATTTGATGAATTTACTAACAGAGATGACTTTTCTAAGAATGGATAAATGGTTTTAAACATTGTTTCTTTAAAGTTTCTATTCTTCATTTTCTTTTCAATATATAACTCATGTACTTATTCACATTGTAATATCTTATGGGTCTCCTTTGCTTTACTTTCTTACATTCAGTTTTGTGTTTTTTTCCTCTCCCTGGCTAATTTCAAATAACACGTCTTAAAACTTGCTAGTTCCTTTTCCACATTGTCTAGTCTGTTGCTGAACCACTGTGTTATATTTTGCACTTATATCATCATATTCTTCAGCTCTAGGATTTCTTTTGCATCTTTTTGTCTTGTAATTTCTTAACCTTTTCACTTCATCAGCTCTTTTGCATTTCACTTAGTTATGTATCTTTTTTATTCTTGTATCTTAAAGAATCATTAAGCAATTTAAGAATCATTGTTTTGAAATTATTTGTCAGATGAGCTTTACATATTCTTTATCTTGTGGTCACTTCTCCAGACTCCATGGCTTTCATTGGTAGCTGCCTCCTCCTCCTCCTCCTCCTCCTCCTCCTCCTCCTCCTCCTCTTTCTTCTCCTCCTCCTCCTTCTCCTTTTCCTCCTTCTCCTATTCTTCTTTATCACAGACTGGACTAGCTTTGTGATCTTAGTTGTATAGGAATCAAGCTGAGTCACATTCTACTCCTAGGTCCATAATAGAGTCTGTTTGGTGTCTGTTTATAGGGACTTAAGCTGTACCGCAGAGCAATTGTGATAAAAACTGCATGGTACTGGTACAGTGACAGACATGTAGATCAATGGAATAGAATTGAAGACCCAGAAATGAATCCCCACACCTATGGTCACTTGATCTTTGACAAGGGAGCTAAAACCACCCAGTGGAAAAAAAAGACAGCATTTTCAACAAATGGTTCTGGCACAACTGGCAGTTATCATGTGAAAGAATGTGAATTGATACATTCTTATCTCCTGTACAAAGCTCAAGTCTAAGTGGATCAAAGACGCCACAAAAAACTGGAGACACTGAAATTTATAGAGGAGAAAGTTGGGAAAAGCCTCAAAGATATGAGCACAGGGGAAAAATTCCTAAACAGAACAGCAATGGCTTGTGCTGTAAGATCAAAAATTGACAAATGGGACCTTATAAAATTGCGAAGCTTCTGTAAGGCAAAAGACACTGTCAATAA
>LR754202.1:0-27529 GCA_902729485.2 Mus minutoides
CCTACCCCATTGTTATAAAAGCTCCTGATTTTCCAGCCACGAGGTCGATCCCCCTGTCCCCTGCGTGGGATATGGGTCGTCCCGGAGCTCCGATTAAAAATCCTCATGCTTTTTTGCATCAAGATAGGTCGCGTGATTCGTGGGGTGCACGAACAGCCCGTGTTTGAAATAGGGGTATTTCTGGTTGGATCTTACAGAACGTTAAGGCTTGAGTCGTACATCAGCCCCGCTTAGCTGGCAACCAAATGCATAATTCACATTGCTGCATACCCTCCTGTGATTGCTTATCCATTACAGATCAATCACAGAAGAGGCTGTAAGTTTATTAGAGCAGAATTTAGCAACCCTACAAGCATTGGAATTTACATTCTATTGACTGAATTACAATAATTAATCTGTGTGTGAAATTAAATACAACCCTCGGGAATATTTATGTGCAGGTTGTCTTAAATTCTGAGAACTTCTGTAAAAAGCACTTGCCAGGGGCTGGTGAGATGGCTCAGCGGGTAAGAGCACCCGACTGCTCTTCCGAAGGTGATAAGTTCAAATCCCAGCATCCACATGGTGGCTCACAACCATCCGTAACGAGATCTGGCGCCCTCTTCTGGAGTGTCTGAAGACAGCTACAGTGTACTTACATATGATAAATAAAATAAATCTTTAAAAAAAAAAAGCACTTGCCAAAGGAGCAAAGGGCAGTTTAACTAGCCTGGCTTGAGACGGCAACCACTCAATCCTAAAACTAACACCTGGGCCGGTCTCATGTGCTTTGGATCCCCGGCCCAGTGTATCAGGTTCAACATCCACAAGATCCATGATGAATCCATGAAGGAAGAGTTTAAACAAAAGTGTGAACATGTGCAGACATATTTCCTGTCATTCCATAAACAGTACAGTAAATGCCTCTTCATATAGTGTGAGATTGTATTTGCTATTATATATAACCTAAAGTATGCAAGATGGCCTAAGTATATGGGGGAAACTTTCAGGTTAAATGTAAATACTTTGCAGTTTTTACTGCATTTGTTTATTCGTGTGTGTGTGTGTGTGTGTGTGTGTGTGTGTGTGTGTGTGTGTGTGTAAACTTTTAGGAGTTGGCATTCCTCTACCAGCACGTGGGTCCCCTCAGTCCAATTCAAATCCTTGGGCTCGACAAGTACCTTGTCCTCAGATCCACCTTGTCAGTTCGTTTTGGAATTTTTTGTAAGAGACTTTAAGGATATCCAAGTTTTGCTCCTCTAGCCGTGGGTATGCAAAGGGTGGGGCCAAGAGAGTGGAAGACTCTGGGAAGTCCATCAAAACGAAGGCAAGTGGATCAGATCACAGTCAGATCACAGATATTTCCATTCAAAAAGAAACCTCTTGCTGGCTGTAACTTAGTCTTCTCCACTCGTTGGAGTTTTTTAAGAAAACTCTCTCTCTCTCTGATGCCAAGCTCACAATTAAAGCCCCTAGATCTTGTTTCTTGTCATTCAAATGTAAAATGTCTCTTCTTAGAGAGCAGTAAAATCCACATATTTCATTATAAGGGTGCACTGAATTTCTCTAGAACCTAAAATTACTAAAAAAGACTGCTTAGCAGTCTTGCCCCAAGGCAAGTTGGAGTGAACCAAGAACAAAAGCTAAGATTACTCTCTGAGAAAAGCAACTAACTTCATAGCTTTGCCCCTGAGCTAGGCTCAACTGTTTCTTAAAGGAGAGTACTCCAGCACTCCAAGCCGGTACCAAGGTATTCCTACAGCATCTTGGTGGGAATGAACACACTTTTTTTTCATTTTTTATTAGATATTTTCTTTATTTACATTTCAAATGCTCTCCCAAAAGTTCCCTATACCCTCCCTCCCGCCCTGCTCTCCTACTCATCCACTCCCATTTCTTGGCCCTGGCGTTCCCTTGTACTGGGTCATATAAAATTAGCAAAGGGCCTCTCCTCCCAGTGATGGCCGACTAGGCCATGTTCTGCTACATATGCAGCTAGAGACACGAGCTCTAGGGGTACTGGTTAGTTCATATTGTTGTTCCACCTATAGGGTTGCAGACCCCTTCAGCTCCTGGAGTACTTTCTCTAGCTTCTCCATTGGGGGCCCTGTGTTCCATCCTATAGATGACTGTGAGCATCCAGAAGACATAAACGGTCCGTGACCATATGTATGTAACGTGGAGGGTGTTATTATCTCTCTTTGAAGTTGTGGGTGAGAGTAGTTATCTGTCTAGTACCTTTGTGTTTTATTTGTCTCTATGTCAGTTTGATTGTCTTCAATACTTGGTTTACCTAAATTGTCTATAGATATCTCGTAAAGTAGGATCTAGTTTTCTTATAACCTTCTTCTCGGCACCTCATAGTACCTTCTCCAAAGCTGACCACATAATCAATCATAATACAGGCCTCAACAGATACAAGAAGATTGAAATAGTCCCATGCATCCTATCAGATCACCATGGACTAAGGCTGATCTTAAATAAAAACAAAAACAACAGAAAGCCCACACACACATAGAAGTTGAACAACACTCTACTCAATGATAACTTGGTTAAGGAAGAAATAAAGAAAGAAATTAAAGACTTTGCAGAATTTAATGAAAATAAAGCCACAACATACCCAAATTTATGGAACACAATGAAAGCAGTGCTAAGAGGAAAACTCATAGCTCTGAGTGACTCCAAAAAGAGACTGAAAAGAGCACACCTGAAAGTTCTAAAACAAAAAGAAGCAAATACACACAAGAGGAGTAGACAGAAGGAAATAATCAAACTCAGGGCTGAAATCAACCAAGTAGAAACAAAAAGAAGCTATACAAACAATCAACCAAACCAGGAGCTGGTTCTTTGAGGAAATCAACAAGATAGCTAAGTCCTTAGTCAGACTAACCAGAGGGCTCAGAGACAGTATCCAAATTAACAAAATCAGAAATGAAAAGGGAGACATAACAACAGAAACTTAGGAAATTCAAAAAAAATCATCAGATCCTACTACAAAAGTCTATATTCAACAAAACTGGAAAATCTGGATGAAATGGACAATTTTCTAGACAAATACCAAATACCAAAGTTAAGTCAGGATCAGGCAAATGGATGGAACTAGAAAATATTATCCTGAGTGAGGTAACCCAATCACAAAAGAACACACATGATATTGCACTCATTGATAAGAGGATATTAGCCCAAAAGCTCAAAATACCCAAGATATAATCCTCAGACCACATGAAGCTCAAGAAGAAGGAAGACCAAAGTGTGGGTGCTTCAGTCCTTCTTAGAAAGGGGAACAAAATACTCATGGGAACAAATATGAAGACAAACTCTAGAGCAGAAACTGAAGGAAAGGCCATTCAGATACTGTCCCACCTGGGAATTCATCTCAGACACATTCACCAAACTCAGACACTATTGTGGATGCTAAGAAATGTTTGCTGAAAGGAACCTAATATAGCTGTCTCCTGAGAGGCCCTGCTAGAGCCTTAGAAATACAGATTCGGATGCTTGCAGCCAACCATTGTACTGAATGCAGTGTCCCCAATGGAGGAGTTAGAGAAAGGACTGAAGGAGCTGAAGGGGTTTGCAACCCCATAGGAAGAATAATATCAACCAACCAGATCCACAGAGCTCCCAGGGACTAAGCCACCAGCCAAGGAGTACACATGGTCCCAACTGCATATGTAGCAGGAATGGCCTTGTCAGGCATCAATGGAAGGAGTTGTCCTTGATCCTATGAAGGCTCGATAGATGCCCCAGTGTAGGGGAATTGAGGGTGGGGAGGTGAGAGTGGGTGGGTGGGTAGAAGAACATAGAAACAGAGGGAGGAAGGATGGGATGGAGGTTTCTGGGAGGTGGGGAAACCGGATAAGGGAATAACACTTGAAATGTAAATAAATTTAAAAATTAATAAATTAGTTAATTAATTGATTAATTAAAAAGCAGAATATGGGCTGGAAAGATGACTCAGCAGTTAAGAGCACTGACTGCTCTTCCGAAGGTTCATATCCCAGCAACCACATGATGGCTCACAACCATCCGTAATGAGATCTGACGCCCTCTTCTGGGTGTCTGAAGACAGCTACAATGTACTTAGATATAATAAAGAAATCTTAAAAAATAAAAATAAAAAATAAAAGGCAGAATATTAAAAAAAAGAAATGACATCTTCTACTTAACTCTGTAGCTGAAAGTAAATAACAATTTTCCCTTTCCACTATTATTTTAATAAGATCATGCATATGAAGTATTTATAATAATAAGACTTTTTTTGAAGACAAGGTTACACTATGCAGCCTTGGCTATCCTAGAACTTACTACATAGACCTTAACATAGAATGCCTTCCTCTGCCTCCTCTGTTCTGAGATTTAAAGGCATGTGCCACCATTCTTGGCTTTAAATAATAATATTTAAATATTGCTGTTTTCTCGTCAAAAATATCAATGAATTTGCCCTCATTTTTCCTCACTGTGCTTTTTTCTATTCTTAGGTATGAACTCCATGGACAGAAATGTGTCTGCTTTAAAGAAGTCTAACCTGCCAGGCATGGTGGCGCACGCCTTTAATCCCAGCACTAGGGAGGCAGAGGCAGGCAGATTTCTGAGTTCGAGGCCAGCCTGGTCTACAAAGTGAGTTCCAGGACAGCCAGGGCTAGACAGAGAAACCGTCTCGGAAAAAAAAAAAAAAAAAAAAAAAAAAAAAAAAAAAAAAAAAAAAAAAAAGCCTAACCTGTAGGCAATAAGGACTATTCTGCATTTGTGGACAACACCGGCCTAGAAAGGAGAGCATACAGGCTGGTGCTTTGTGTTATTCTATGGACTACAGATGGAACTAATTGATTCATTCATTGTAAAGTCTTATTAGTAACCCCACTTTGCAGATCAGGACATTAAATGACCTGTAATAGTCACAAGGCTTGGAAGTAGCACCTTTGTTTCTTTAACCATTTCTACAACTGACCAGCTCTCTCTCGGCTTTGTTTCTTTAATCATTTCTACACTGATGCAGCCTCTCAAAGTTAAATAATACAACGGCAAAAAATTAAAGCTAGATATTTCCTATTGACTCTTCCAAATCCCCATGTTAGCCCTTTAGCAAATAGATTTCACAACATGGAAAATATTTTTAATTCCTCCATGGAGATATGCCAAAGGCACCTGTAATCTGTGGTCATGAACAACTCAAACTTGAGCGTGGGTTCCACTCTGAGTAAAAGTCTGACATAAAAATTACTCATAATGCCATCACTCAAAACCTGCTGGTCAAGACATTGGCACATTTCGCTCCGTTTTCTTTTCTACTTAAAACAACATAATAAATAGGCTCTATTTGAAAACAGTTTTTATTTGGGCCACTTATTTAAGAAATTTGTTCCTTCATTCCCAGCAGGTAGATGAAGAAAACATCCTATTGTCTTATTGTCTTTTTGTCCTCCTGCAATGTACTCATTTCCTTCAAAGGTAGCTCAAGTCATTGATAGAAAAATCAAGTGAAGCATTATCCACCCCCTGCTTCTTTTCCTAAAGACATGTCCTCTAATTAAAATTATAGATTGCCAAAGCCCTAACTCATTAGCATCTGTCCTCTCGTTTCTAACAACTTAGCTCTTCTGAGTTGTTAGTACTTCCCCCAACATGTTTGCTATGAAAGGTGCTTCTAAGACTTCTCTAAAACCCTGCTCTGCATGTCTTGTAATGGCCCGGGGTTGGATAATTGTTTAATGATCAATAGAAACTTCTCTCCATGTAACTGAGTTTTTCAGAGAGTAGAATAACCAAGTCAATGTTTAACTGCATTCTTTAGTTCTGGAATGGCAAAGTAGAAGTTGAAGGGAGGTCTCCATGGAAACCAACCTCCCAGGAAGTGGCCAGAGTAGTTAGTGTCCGGGGTACAGAACAGGGAAAATGTCATGAAGGAAACACCTGCTTTGGTAAGCCGAGGTAAACTCCTGAAAACATTTAACTAAATCGAGCTCTGGGGGGGCCCTCACCCTCTCCATCATGGTTTTCTTCTCAATGTCTTCAAGGAACATGGGCCTGGGCCACTCCAAGGCTCACCCTCGGGTGATCAAAGTCACACCTTTACAAAGCCAAGAAAGAGAGACACCCTCAACTGGCCCTGTGTTCTTTGCACTGAATCGGAACCTGGAAGAAAAAAGCTCATTCACGAGACTGCAAGACCAAAATCGAACTCGAGAAGGACAGCTACCACCTCTTCGAGAAACTTGGTATGGAAGACTCCCTGCAGGTATGGCAAAACCAAACATAAGAGTTGCATGTCTGGTACTTGGGAGGGTTGTGGTACATATTTACATGACTGTCTCCATGATCTCCAGAAGTCTAGAATATTGAAATATAGACTACTTTTCAGTGAGAACTGAATGTTTGTCAGATGAGTGTCTTCTGTTACATTTGAATGCTTGTATCAATTCTGGATAAAGTACTTTTCACCCTTCTATATAAGAAGGGAACACCATCTGGTCTCACCTGAGTCTCTTCTGATTTCAGTGCTTATGCCCACCTCCTTATGCAGTCACAAAGAATGTTGACAGTTGCAAAGACCACAGAAATTACAAAGCCACGGATGTGCTAAATGGTGGCAGTTGTGCTCCAGTTGGATTCTAAATTTCCGTCATTGTCTTCAGGGGGACTTAATGCCTCAGGCTCTGTAGTTTTGAGAGTAGCACTTTAGGAATAGACCTCTCCAATTTGAATTTTGAAACCAACCCAATCAGTATCGATTTACTACATAAGGGACAGTAGTTGAATTACCCTTCCTGAACCCCATGTTCTTTATGATCATCACAGAATGAAGACCCTTTTTCCCACAATGATAGGGAAGCTATGGGCCTGAAATGGCTGCAAGTTGTTCTTAGGTATTTGTTATGACATGTAAAATGTTTCCTGGTGACCATAAAGATAATTAAAACAGATATGCTAACTTGGAATGAGAAATTCATGTTTAAATGTGTTATCTGGGACATATTCCATATATTTGTGTCATCTGTTCTCTTCTTCACATTCTGCATCAATAACACAAATGGACTCTCCTTCCCTTTATTTGGGGGGAAATTTCATGGTATTGAACTAGTGAGCTGGAGACAGAACTGAGAGACAGAGTACTTGCCTAGTACACGTGAAACCCTGGATTTCACTCCCAGTACAGAGGGAGATGTCATAAGACTAATCGGTAAGTTTCTGTGTTCCAGGTTAACTTCTGTGTTTGAGTAATACCTGTGATCAGTACATAGTTAATTTTGCATTTTTGTCAGCCAAGGTGGATATGGAAAGAATAAATCAGACTAAAATGTTATCACTTGCATTCATGTAGGGACCCTGCTCAGCCTGGATGCCTAACTTGACAATAAATTGCTTTTAATGCTTTATCATTGCCCCCTCCAATGTTTCCAGTATCCAGGGCCATCTATCTTGACATCCCACTGAAACATGAAGAAACAAGTATTATCAAAAGGCATCCACCCCGAAGAATTCAAGTAAGATGAAATTTAAAGGTCTTCTTAAGGAATGTCTTTGCTTTAATACTGATATTATACCCCTTTTCATCCATAATTATAAAATAACCTTAAATAGCTTGTTAATGAGATGCAGTTACAAAGAATCTTGACAGTCTCGAAGGCCATAGTATTTGAACTTCCTTTAGCAGTGATGCCACTTTTAAGACTCATAACCCCACCACACCCCCAAAAAGAGTTGTTAACAAGGAAATAGGCTAGAGATTTAAAGGACCTGAGTCTATAACTTGGTTGACTGAGTATTTGAAAATGATAACCACTAGTGCTATGCAAGTCAAACACCACATAGGAACTTGATCTATGTCATTCAGGTAGTCCTCTAGCCCAATATAAGAAAGAAAATACCATCTTTGTTTTCCACATATGGTTCAGAGAATGAAGTAACTTGTCAAATGACACTGAAAGTATTAGCCAGGCTTCTGATACTTCTAACCTTCATAGTAAGTGGTCTCCATCTCCCCTTAGTCCCATCCTTTAATCATCCTAGATGTCATAAGCAGATGAAGTTAGAGACACTAGGGCCAGATATGGTGGTGTACCACCTTAATCCTAGCCCTTAGGAAGGGGGTGCAAGTAGATCTCTGTAAGTTCAAGGCCAGCCAAGGTTACATCATGACTGTCTAAAAGAAAGGGAATAGGAGAATAAGGGATACCACAGCAAAAAATTGTAAGGCATCTACCTTGATTTAAAATGTCAGATTCCCTTTAGAGAGGTACAAATTCCAGTAGGACAACTCATCCTAAAAAGAGAAAGAGCTCAGAGTGAGTCATTGAAATAGAGTGTCAGATAACAGAAGGCATGGGGCTCTCTGTGAGCAGAGCAAGGACACAGCCAAACCCTACCTACTCCACAGTTCAGCCAGATGCCCAGACTAGTTCAGGGGCTAATGGAGCTCTCTGCTGAGAACTGAAGTCTCAGTCAGTTCTTATGTACTTGTCTTCTTTGGAAGCTCGAAATTACTACTTGAAATGATTATTACCTTTAGTTCCAAAAGAGCATTTCTTCCAGAAATTTTAGAAAATGGGAAGATAATATTTAGTTCAAGAAAAGTAAACAGTAAATGTAATGAATCAATGTCTAATTTAAAAATATGAGCAAATCTCTAGCTTAGCAGAGAAACCTAAAGCTGGCTTTATTCTTAAACTAAATATGGCCTTTCAAGGGAGTATTTAATATATGCCCCTATGAATCTCTGACACTGGCTAATTCAAACAGAAGAAATTGCTACAACCAGAGAAATATATTCATGTAGTACTCTCTAGACCACAGAATAATTTTAATATTTACCACTCCTAAATAAGCTAAAATTAGGTTTTGATTCCTTCAAGTTTAAAAAGAGGGTGTGGATATTTCCGAGTCTGACACTGTACCCCACAAACCACCTTAAGATCAAAGAATCAAGACACATTATCTGAACACAAAGACTATGCTTTCTTTACTCAATGTTACATATTCAGCCACTGACAGTCTATGCCACACAAAAGTTTAGTAATGAATGAATGAATAAATGAAAGGAGCTTCATCCATTGTGGAAGGAAAACATGCCGAGTGTACAAAGATATCAATGTGCTTAGTTATAAGGATACAGGGATGTTTTATTGAACCCAAGATCTGGGAGACTTTAGACTTAGCAAACTTCTGAAAGGAAAAATTCCATATAGCTCACCTGAGTTCTGTACTATAACCCTGCATTCATTTCCCTCAAAGATCATTGTTTTCTGTGCCTCCGGGCCACCCTAAACTTGAATCTTATACATCTAATCAAATGGACAGTGTGGCCTGACCATGGCTGGTATTCCAAATTCCTGTGGAGGAAAGATCTTATTGGCTCAGCTTTACTCCTGATTCTAGCTCTGGTCCAATGAGCTGGGAGCAGAGGACAGGCTTGTGCTATAGAGACCTGGGCAGAGGAGGCACCCTGTAGGCTCTGGAGTCAGATCCCAGATAAAAGGGAAATCACTAGGAACTTGGCAGACACTCCTAAAGATATCATCTATAATTATCTTCACAAATGAGGCTCAGCACATTTTTCACCACAAATGGGTTTTTGAGAGAATAATAAATGCTGGGTTCCCATGACATGCTAATTAATAGCCTGATCTCTGCCAAAGAAAATTCTAAAAGTATTTTTAATTATTAAACCAAACCTAATTGCATCCTAAATAATTTCAGTTGGGTTTTTGGCAATCTCCACTTCCGGAACCTCTCTACTCCTTAAGGAGCATCTCTTCCTGGAGGTGAGAACTAAGCTTGGGAGCTCTTAATCAGTAATGTCCCACCCCCATGTAGAAGAATTGATCAGCAGCACCCCCTCTGGCCTGCCCATCTTCTCCTCCAAGCATGCAGCCTAACAGGACCATCTTCCTACTAACGTCCTTGACACCCCCACCCCTGAATATAGACTCACGTAGTCTAGCTGAGTAATTCTTTGATTTCCAGAGATTTTTTTTTTTCAAATTTCAGCATCCTTATAAGGCTCACCCTGAACAACCTACTAACCGTTGCAACCCCCATCCCAACAGTCCTGATTCCCTCAGACCTTCTCTCTCATGTCTTCCCACCCCACCCTCACCACACACACACTAAGATATTGATACTGTACTTGAGATTCCCGAATTCTAACATGTGAAATTCAAAGTGCTCCAAAATCTATTTTTATCTGATCACTGACATCACCACAGGAGGAAAAATTCCAAACCTGCAGCCAAAAAGCAGAAACATTGAAAATATTGTATAAAATTACCTTCAGATACTATGCCTAGCAAACACATGAAACAAACTGTGTCCAGACTTGAGTCCCATTCCCAAGATATCTCATTATATATATATATAATACACACACACACACACACACACACACACACACACACACACACACTCTGGGGGCTGGGGGGGGGGCAACTTAGACAGACCCATGGATATACTCTTACTCAGTTTCAGTGAACCTTTTAAGCTCCAATAAATGTCTTCCATAAATCTTACTCCCTGTGAGAAAAAAAAAATGACCCTAGAATTTGTTAGCATATATATATAACCATATATATATATATGCAAATATTTGAAAAGCAGAAATAAAATTCCAAATTTGAAACACTACTGGTCCCAAGAAACTCAAGTAAGGGATACTGAATATATATAATATACGCAGTAGGATTTTGATATCCACTGGCACCAAAGCCCCCAAAGAAAACGGGTGGCACACTGAGATTTTAGTAATACAGGGAACTTTTCTTTGCAACTCTCCTCGCACAGAAGTCTAGCTAAGAGAAACAGTCAAAGATAGTGCAGAAAGCGTTAGAGGCGGCAGACAGGTAGCCAGCTCTGGGCCAAGGCAAGGGGAGAGATTTCTAGAGCATGAAAGGATAGAGTCAGGTAGAGGAAGCTGCACTCAGGGTAAGAGTGGCCTTCCACTGAAAGACACAGTCACCCCATAGCCCAAATACCTAACCTCATTGTCAACTCCTCAGTGGCTACACCCAATAGGAAGCCAGAGGCAAGGAAGCTGCTGCATGAGACAGGCAGAAGACTGCTGTCAAGCGGGCAGGTGGCTCTGGAGAGACCAAGAAAAGCCACCTGGCACCATACCGTTCAAGTTCAGGAGTTTTCCTTTAGACTAAGTTTTATCAGATTTTTTTTCCCCATCGTTTGAAACAATCACACACACCCACACACAGAGAGATGCCTACCCACACAAAAATAAACAATTCTCTAGGTTTTCTTTTCTCCAGCTAATACAGTATAGTTTATAATGGTAAGCCATGCTTTCATTTCTGGCATAAACTCAACTTGGCCATGAAATAAGTACACACATACATTGCTGAACTGCATTTCCTTAGACTGTGTATCTGCCTAAATGAAGAAGACAGACCTATACTTTTCCAACACATTTTTATATCAGCTTTGCCATCAAGATTGAATTAGTCTTGTAAAATTGAGATTTCACACCCTTCTTTTTCAAAACATTTATTATAACATAGAATTGCTCTAGTTCCCTAACATTTAGTAGAAAAACATTCTTAGACTCTTGGACTTTTAAGAAAAGTGATAATTTTTCCTATTAGCTTAATTTATAGGTCTGGGCTGGCTTGAGTATCTTATTCTTTCTGAGTGTTTCTTGGAAATTAACCATTTACCAAAGCTTTTGAATTTATTGCTATGGAGTCTTATCTTCTTCATATTTAATCTTTTGCTAAGTCCTGTGAAATGAATCTTCCAGCTTTCAGGTTGAAGTATGTGTTTACAGTGTGTGTGTGTGTGTGTGTGTGTGTGTGTGTGTGTGTGCACATGTGTGTGTGCACATGTGTGTGTGTTGGTAGAGGTTGATGTCAGATAGCTTCTTTAATCACCTTCTACTTTATTTACTTACACGGAGTCTCTGGCTGAACTTGGAGTTCACCACTGTAGAGTTTAGCCCATTTATCCTGGACATTCCATTTCCCTCTCCCAAGTAGTAGGGCTCTCACTTCGATGGTGAGCGTTATCTGCCGAGCCATCTACCCATCCCCAGATACATTTATTTCGCTTCGGTACTGGGCAATGAACCCACGGCCTCTTACATGCTAAGACAACATGCTTTACTGCTCTGTTCCACTTCAGCCCTGCAGCTCTTCCATAATAAGTAGCATGATGGAGAACTCGGCCTTGATTTCAAATCGTGAGCCTGGATCTTCTATGGAGCATTTTCCGATCTCCTTTACTGAATGTAAATAGCTTCTTACCCTGACCTGAATGTCTTGTGGATCGGCTTCTCACAAATACTTGCATTTCTGTTTTCTGATCTAGAGAAATATTTATCTTGTACTAAAGCCAAATCGTGTCATGTAAACTTTTTTTTTTTTTGGGGGGGGGGGGGGTGTTCATGGATAGCTCCTCTGAGCAAAGAACTACATTGTAAAGACTTAATCAGAAATCCTTCTTAGGCCTTAAGTTGTCTCTTTGATCAACTACCTAAAGCTGGCATAGTGTCACTTTCTCCACTTCCCAGAGTCTTAAGAGACATGTTAGCAAGCGGAGCCGATCGGAGGGGGCGGGGGGGGGGGCGACTGGAGCAAGCGGGGCTGGCTGGAACAAGCGGGGGCCGTACAGGGGCGGCCGGGAGCGAGCGGAGCCGGCGGGTTGACCAGAACTAGGGGGAAAAAAAAAGAGAGAGACATGTTAGGTCACTGTGCCAGACACATGTTACATTTTCTTGAAGTCACTCTGGCCCACCTTCTTTGTCTTTCTAATAAACAAAAACAGCCCCTCCTAGATCAGTGATTATCACCAAGCGCAGAGGTTGGTGGTGGTTGGTTGATTGATTCTCTGGGCCCAAAGCCCTAGCACATATTCCAGCTGATGATATTGATCATGTGTTGAAGAGCCAAGTAATTCAGAAACCTTTAGGCAAATATATTTCCTAATATTAAAAAATGAAAAAGTACCACCCTACCATTTCCCTAAACAACTCCTTCTGTTGTGATTCTTCTGCAAGAGATGAAGAGAAGCAACTTCCTTCCTCTGTAGGAGAAGGGATGCGTGTGTGTGTGTGTGTGTGTGTGTGTGTGTGTGTGTGTGTGTAACCAGGATTCTGAAGCAATGTCACAGGGCTGGCATATTTACATGAAGCCAGTTTTCCCAACTGTTTCCCTGTATTGCTTCCCTGTATTGCTTTCTGTGCAGGTGGAAGCCTGTTGGTACTGCCGCTTGCTGCCATCTAGTGGCTTGGCAAAGAGAACGTGTGGTTCTTCAGGTTCCTTTTTCAGAAAGTAGATACCTAGAGAGCTCTTAACAATAGCTACCATTTAGCCTTGATCAGAAATGTGAACCTAAATAGATGGCTAAGGACAAAGGAAAGGGGCCTGTTGTGACTCAGACATCCATACTATCAAACCAGAATCCTGACCCAAAAAGTACTTTTTTAAATGGCCCAAATATCTTGGTTTCTTCCGACTCAGTGTCCACACTGTACACACTGATCATCTACAGTCTCCTTGGATGTGGTTCCTTCAGTCATTAGTAGCAACGTGGGATCACTCCACACCCCAACCTTTAAAGAAATCCTTAGCATCTCTGGGAGTGTTCTGAAAACTATCTATTCCCAAGACATAGCCCAAGCCTGGAGAATCTCCAGCCCCAGTGAAGTGCCTCAAGAATTTGTTTTGAAATGCAAGGGCATCCTAAAAATCAGCCTTCCAGGAAGTGAACTGTGAGGTGAAGAACATGGTTTGATACTGGGTACATATCTGAGCTTGGGTCCTAGTGATGCCACTTTCCAGTTGGGCAAACCTGGAGAAATCGTTAGCATTTCTAAAATGGGACCCTTATAATTTATACACAAGGTCCTCGGAAGGATGACATGGTGGTACATTTCCTCATGGACTCAGTACGAAATGATGGCTACTATATAGCCATTCAGCCTCATGAATACACACATCCTTAAGACTTGTCCTTGCAGAGGAGATACAAATTTTCTGTTCTCCCTTTAGCTAAGCCCCTGGCTGTCATAGATTCTTCTTCCCACAAGTGTCTGGAGGGATACTCCACCCCTTGGTCTCTCCCTCCAGAATTCTCACACAATCGACTACTACATCCTGAACTAGCATCTTCATGCCCTGAAATGCTAAGAGTGAGGGGAACAAACAGCTTCTCTTAGTAACCTCTCATGGCTTCTTTGCTGGGTTAAGTTACAAGGTCCAACCACATGGGAACTGTGTCTAATAGTCACCAGTGACTACGACTGAGGTGGCTGAGGATGCGTCTCTGATGAGACTAGGGCAGACAGACAGTTCTCACCTCAGATAGAGACTTCCTGGATCCAAAGAGCTCAGCTCTGTCTCCCTGAGTGAATAAACTCTGCAGACACCCTCTGCATGTCGATATGAGGAGACAAGCTTTGTCCTCCATGCTCAACTTTGTAGAGCCCAAATTCTTCTGTGGTGAAGGAAGGCTGGGCAGTGGGCTGGGGCGATGGCTCAGTGGGTAAGGTGCTTGCTGTGCAGGGATGAGGACCAGACACCCGAAAAACTAAAAAGCCCAGTCTGAAAGAATTCAGTGATGACAGGCACATCTGTAAAGCCAGTAGACTGGGATTGGAGGGGTTTTGTGTAAAGACAGATGGTTCCCAGGGGTACCCAGGCCAGCCATTTAGTGGAAACAGTTACAAGATCAGTGAGAGACCCTGTCTCAAAAACAAAAAGTAAAGTTGAGAGCTGTAGAATAACACTGACATCAACCCTTAGTCTCTATAGGTATACCCGTTGATGCGTGTGTGTGTGTGTGTGTGTGTGTGTGTGTGTGTGTGTGTGTGAGCGCGCGCGCGCGCACACACACACACACACACACACTCTGGGGGCTGGGGGGGGGGGGGCAACTTAGACAGACCCATGGATATACTCTTACTCAGTTTCAGTGAACCTTTTAAGCTCCAATAAATGTCTTCCATAAATCTTACTCCCTGTGAGAAAAAAAAAAAAAATGACCCTAGAATTTGTTAGCAGTTTGTACTTTTTTTTTTCAACTTTTATTAGATATTTTCTTCATTTACATTTCAAGTGTTATCCAGAAAGTTCCCTATATCCACCCCCCTCCCAGCCCTGCTCCCCTACCCACCCGCTCCCACTCCTTGGCCCCGGCGTTCCCCTGTATTGGGGCATATAAAGTAGCAGTTTGTACTTTTAAGTGTGCCTTGTCACCCATGACTACTGAAGGAGCTTTCCCAGAGACCTCCCTAAGGACTGGGACAGCACTGGGTGGTTAAGAGAAGATCAGGTGTGTCTCCAGTCTCTTTCATCTCTTCTAGTCTAAGACCCCAGCTCTTTGGTAACTTTAACCACGATCCCTCAATACAAAGGGAAAAGTGCTCAACTCCCTGACCAAGATTTTGATTAATAACTCACTGAAGACAATGAGATAGAACAATAAAGAACCCTGTAGGTCAAAAAGCCCTTCTCACAGATGACAGTGGTGACACTGGGTATGACCTTTCCTGCACGTGCCCAGGAGGAAGTGCCGCTTTCACACAGTGCTCAGGTAGTTTAATGTATCCGCTTTTGTGTTTCATCATCTCATGGCATGAAGGATGCTGAATACTCTAAATTTTGGACTTCTAGAAGCTTGAACCCATTGACCTGCCACAAGCAATTACCTCTGAAAGGCTTCTGTGCCAGCAAGAAGCCAGAACAAAGACCAATGCAAAGGTGAGCTGGGGCAGTTGTAGACTGGGGGAAGTGGGTGAGACTGGGAGAGTCGCTCTTTTCAAGTTTCCCCCTCACACAGGAGTTCAAAGCCAACGCAGACTGTTCAGTCCTTGGCAGATAGAATGAAAAGCGTCCGTGCTCGCTCATGCCTGCTTGCAACTGACAAGTGCTCTCCACCCTCGAGTGAGGCCAGGCTCTGTCTGCTTTGTGCAGAAAAGAGAGCCGTGTAGATGAAAAGGGAATCTTGCATGGAAACTGGTGGTTCTAGAAGTTTTCATCTGTGCTGGGGGTGCAGGGGGAAGTCAGCACAGCTCTTCCCTTCACTACTCCTGGGTTTACGACGTCCTCTCAAACTCCAGGGGAGAGCTTACCCAGAAGTTATTCCTGACTTCTGTGCCACCAACCTTCATCAAAATGTAATCCCAGGGAAGGTCTTCAGTTAGCTTTGCCCTGCTGAGTAAAAACGAAAGATGTTTGTAGGGGGTCCTTTTCAAACCTTGTCCTGACTCATTCTGGAGCCAGCCAGTCACTGCTGGGTGAGGTTAAGAGTCACCCACATGCTACAGGTCCTCAAGCCTGTGCTTAAGGTGCTGGCAGTGGCAACAGCCTCCCTCTAAGTTTCTGCACCATCCAACACACTGTCCACAGGGCAGCACAAAGGGTTGTCGCCAGTTCTGTCCTTTATCTCTGGGCAACAGCAGGTGACAAATGAAAATACATTCACCACTGCTTACCCTCAATAGCCACCTCTGCCACTGAATTTCATGACAAACTAAGGGGAGAGCACCAGACTTATCAGCAGTCATTTCAAAGCCTCCCTTAACTGCCCTGCTCCTTGTACTTATATTAGAATATGAAAACATACTGTAGAGAAAGAAATTCCACAGGACCACTTGGGGGTGCTCTTCTCATGTCACAGCTGTCTATTCATTCAATGGTAGAAGACACAGGAAGAAAAAGGAAGGTCTCACCAAACCCAGACACTCTTCTAGAGAGATATAAAAAGCATCTGTTGGTGGGGGAAATGGTACATTGTCAAAGTGAGATTATCAAAATGAAATTGTCAAAGCCTTACACTTAGGCTTTCAACACTCTGCAAGAACCTTTAAAATACTACTAGATACACAGCAGATTGCCACTTCATTCACAGACAGCTAAACAAAAGACTTGTCAGGGACACACACCAGTATAGCTTTATCATGACAGGAGATCACTATGGATTACAATGGATTAAGATCTCCTGCTCCAAGAAGGATTGAAGGCTGTGGATTGTGGAAGTCAACAACAATGACCCCAAACTAATAAACATGTCATCTTTCACAGCAGGAAAATGAGAAGAAAATTCAACTTCCTTTGTACACTTCTGGGAAAAGACAATATTTACATAAGATGAAAATGCTAGAGATGAACCATAAAAGACAAGAGGTAATGAGAAGAGAGTCACATTTATCAAATATGGAGGGCACCATCACTGTCCCACCAAGCACTGGAGCAGAAGCTGCCACTGCCCGAGCTGGAAGAAACAGGAAGATGACCTTTGCTCCCAGCCTTGATCTCTTTTAATGTTTTTAACATTTATTTCCTTATTTTGTGGGGACAGAGGGCACACACATGTGCTACAGTGCATGTCTGGGGGCCAGAGGCCAACTTTTTGTAGTAGGTTTTATTTTCTTCCATCATGTGGATTCTGGGTATCAAACTCAGATTGTCAGACTTAGCAGCAAGCTCCCTTAATCACTGGTCCCTTGAGTGTCCCTTTGTCTCTTTGTTTTGTTTTTGACATAGGGTCTCATTACATAGTTCTGGCTGGCCTGGAACTCACTCTGTAGGCCAAGATAGCCTCCTGCTTCCTCATTGTTGGGATTAAAGATATGAATCACAAAGCCTAGCTTGTGTCCTTTTTTAAAACAAGCTGCCCTTTGACCCTCTGGTTGCAGCCAGAAAGTAAGGTAAATCAATAATACTAATTTCTTGGTTTCCTTAGAGAGGGAAAAGAAGTCAGTCTTTACTCTGATACGTAGGCCTCTTCCTGTATCCATGCTGCAGAATTTTCTATAGAGAAACACTTGGTACTGGGCATGCTTGTATCCCATGCTTGCGGGGCTGTGCAGGAGGATTGCCATAAGGTCTAGGCCAGCCTGGGTTACATAGAAAGTTTCAGGACAGCCTGAGCTATGGAGTGAAACCCTGTTTTCTTTTCTGCTGCTATAAGAGAATACCAAAATGTGTTAATTAACAAAGACAATAGAGATACTGCTCGTCATTCCAGAGGTGGAGAAGGCTAAGACTGAGTATACTGGCAGTTGGTAAGAGGCGATACAACACAGCACAAGCAAGGAATGCAGAAGGTGGCAATGTTCTTGAGAGTGAGGGGTCAAGGGCCAGAGCAAGCCAAGGCAGCCAAGCAGCCTTTCTAGCTCTTTCTAGGGAGAACTAGCGTCATCCTCCTGTGACACTAGTTTTACTCTATCCTAAAAGTGAGCCATTCCCTTAAAGGCCCACCTACAAACTGGCATAAGGATTGGGGTAGGGATATGTTTCCGACCTATATTTTAGGAAGACACACTGGAACACTTTCTCCAGTAAAGCTCTGCAATCGTCCTACCCTCACCCCCCGCCCCTCTCTAAGGAAGCATCCTGTGGTTCTGTCCTCTGTAATTCCAAACACCACATCTACAGACAGAGGCCAACAGGCTTCCTCTTTCCTTTGGCCATGCCTCTCTGAGACAGTAAGCATGCTCACTTGTCTCCTCACTAGCCTGAGAATAAAGTTCCCGAACCGTGTGATGGGAAGAAAACTCCTCCACTGTGTTCAAGGGTGTCCAGGTCTGTGAACTGTCCACTTTTGATGTTGCTGAGCTGCTAACCTGTCCCTGGGAAGATGGTTTAGGGAAACACTAACCACTTACAGTTGATCACTGCAGGCCCAAATGGAGTTGAGGAAGAGTCTTCTGAGTAAGGCGATGCTTGATATGCAAAAGCTGAAGGACCATAATGGCAATAAAATCACCCAGAGCAAGCCACGGAGCAACGGCTATGACATTCTCACCATACTGCCTGATAAAAACATAAACAGAGACCCAGGTGAGCCATTTCTTTAGTAAAACATTTCTCGGGTAGGGGGTGGGGTTGGTTTGGTTTGGTTTGGGAGTTTAGTTGTTTTAAGACAGATTTCCATGTAGCCCAGGTTAGGCTCACTATGTAGTCAAGGATGACCTTGAACTTCTGATCCTCCTATCTCCCCCTCCCAAGCCCTGTATTGTACCACTCTCCCTGGCTTGTTTATGTCACACTGGGTATTAAACCTAGGGCTTTATGCATGGCAGGCAAATTGTCCGCCAGCCTAGCTACATCACTGACTCCCTAGTGTTGTTTTGAGACAGGGTCAAACTTGAACTCAGCGCCGCCCTCCATATTTTGCACACTGAGATGCAAGCATGTTCTAAACTTTACCAAATAAACATCCATGGTGAGCAGGGGAAGAAGAGTAAGGGGACAGCAAATAATTGTTGCTGAGTGGCTATGTGACATCTGAGAGTGTATGCTGCATTGTATTTTGCATCTCTGGGAGGAAAAGATAAAAGCTTAAGCTCTCTATTGAGGCTTCTCTCTTGTTGTAGGTGCTAAGTGCTTCCCCGGCACTCCTGATATCCCAAGACAGGCTCATAGAATCATCTTTCTGTCAGAGACAGAGAGGCTCTTACAGATCCATGATGTCTGTACTCACAAGACAAATACGCATCAGACCCTTATCCCTCAAAGAACCTTGGCCAAGCAGTTCAGTCCCCTTGAGTCCCCAAGAATGTCAACAGTGAGTCTAGCACCACTACCTTCTCCACTTGGCTCCTGCTGCTGCCACCATGTTTGCTGGGGAGGCCCTCATGATCCATGTCACTTAGGCCAGAGCTACGTTCCCAGTCCCATGTTCTGAAGTTCTAGTTCATGAAGCACTCTGTCAATGCAGAGCAACCTCATAGAAAGCCAACCTTTGGTCCTCAACAGGGGACCATACCACTCCCCTGTTGAGAAAGCCATTACCAGGGCTGGAAAGCTGGCTGAATGGCTGAGAGTGCTTGCCTTTCTATCAAAGGATCCAAGTGTGGTTCCCAGCCTTCATGTAGGGTAGCTCAAAACTGCCTGTAACTCCAGCTCCAGAGAATCTGATGCCCTCTTCCAGCCTCCTCCAGAACCTGCCCACACATTCCATAGAATCACAGAAATACACACTTATAAATAAAAATAAATATATATTTTTTAAAAAGCAGTCAGGGGGTGGAGAAATAGCTTAACACTTAAGAGCTCTGACTGTTTTTCCAGAGGACCTGAGTTCAATTCCCAATAACCACGTGTTGTAGAATAAACAACTTTTGCAACCAAAAAATAAAATATTGACAAAACAAAGAAAAAGGCGCTCAGCTAAAGTTAAGCACTGCAAAACCATCTCCAAAGAACAAGCCTAAATACACATATATAGGCAGGACCCAAGGAAAGTGTGCCAGGCTTGGGGGGACTCAGGAGGGACTACAGACAAGTGTTTCCATTACTTTCCTGAGACTTTCTAAAGAGGCTTTGCTCTGTTCCAGCTGTGGTTTGTTGACTACTCTCTCTAAACTAAACCTGTAATCCCAGTCCTTGGCCACTCTGAGTCCCTTGGACTGCATAGTGAGTTCAGGTTCCAAGCTGGACTCCAGAGAGAGACCCTATCTCAAAAGCAGAGCAACCAGCTGGTCCTGTGATCTGGTCTTGACACACATTCTCTCCTCCAATTCTAACACAACTAGAACAGTTAACACTCACTCATAATGTAATACAGGCAGAATTCACATTTTCATGACCTAACTACTACCACAACCTCCCTCGGGGGGTTAAGCATCCACAGCTTTGTCTAGGACAGCCTTGGGAAGTATGCAGGCCGAAAGCTGTGATTCCCTTACCCATCTTTGAAGAGAAGGCTACATTCTCCAGTTCTAGAGGGAAGCTGAAGCTCATAGATGCTGGCCTTCATATGCCCCTTTTCAGGACCTTTCTAGGAAGGGAGCAGAAAGAGGAACCCAGGCTGGAGTCAGCGACTGGACATCTCTCTCACCAAATAGAGATTAAGCTGCAGAATCCTTGAGGAGTGGGAACTTTCCCAGCTCCCATCCTCATCCTAGACCAGCGTCTCTAGATAGTGATGGTGGGATAATCTTACATTTTAGTTCCTCAAGTGATTGTGGAGATCAGCTGACCTCAGATGGACTTGATCTCAGTGCCATCAACCCTTAAAGTCTATGGGATTTTTTTTTCTTTGAAATGGCTGGGTTTGTATGTGAATATGCATGCCTGTCAAAATGCTTCTAGAAACAAAAACATGCTACCATGAATTTGCCACCCTCCCATTTTCTATGTGCAGTCTGTGTTGTGTATGCTAATTAAACACTCTAAGCAATTGAGCTATACCCTGTCCCCGAATTTTTAGATAATATTGTGATTAAGTTGGAGATCTAGGTTTGATTCACTAGTCTTGTTACTTTTAAATCGTTAAAGAAATTTTTTAAAAGAGCTAAAAACTAATATTTACACAGCTAACAGTGTGTGTGTGTGTGTGTGTGTGTGTGTGTGTGCGCGTGTGAGTGTTGCTAAAAACAATGAAAATTTCAGCATTGCCCAAAGAAAAACCAGAACAAAGCAAAAGTGGAAAAGCAATTCTTTTTTGTAAAAAGGCCAGAATCCAAACTGGGCTAGCAGGCACTGGCACGGGCAGTGCTCATGGTTTTTATTGACACAGGTGGTGACTGTGTCTTTTCTGCATTGGCTGGGGTCCAACCTTACAGTCTTTTGAAACTGGCTAGTTTTGAAAGAATTGTAGAAAGGAAATGAAAGGAAACAGGGAAAGATAGACCACATAAGTCCAAGAATACAGCTGGACCTTTGTGTAAACAGCAGTTTTACCAGGTTGGGGGTAGGGGGATTAACATTTGCACAAATGTTTTATCAGATAGGAAGGCAAGAAAGATTTTAATTCCAATGACAACAACAGTTTTATAGTTTACATAAAAGGTTAATATTTATTTTTTCTTCCAGTATTAACCTCAAGTTATTCTATAATAATAAGATCATTTTAAATAATCATTTTTAAGGAGAAATTAAAAAAAAAACACAAACTTTTGCTCTTTTGCAGGAAATCTCCAGGATGAAGAATTCTTGGACTGTCACACAGAGAATGACTATTATGTCCGAAAAATTGGCAAAATGGAAACATGGCTCCGTGAACAAGAAGCCCGGGGACAGCTTTTCTGGGACAGTTCCAGCTCTGACTCTGATGAGCTTGAGAAAGATGAGAGGAGACCACAAGCACTGGTGAGGACCAAGACAGAGAAGATCCCTCTTTATGATGACTTTTACGACAGTGCGTAAGAAAGCTAGACGCTACCCCAGGTAGTAACGGCACAGAATGCCTTGGGCTTGTTTTTGTCCATAAAATCATTCATATTTGCATATGGACTCCTCTGAGGGATGTAAGCTATTTTGGTATGCACAAAGGATGTCATCTGGAATCTTGTGGTTAATAGCCCTGTCATGTATGCTATAAGTCTGTGCCTTAAAACTAAGAGGCTGAAACAAAGGTCATTTGTTTGTCTCACTTTTCTGTTGGTAGCTGCGCTCAGTGAGCTTGTTCTGTTGGTCTCTTAACATAGCTTATGTAATTGGACATCATATGGCTGCTAAGACTAGAGTCACATAGAGTCTGAACAAAGGCACAAGACAACTGGAATTTGATCACTTTCTCCATAGTCCGAGTCTCTTCACATAGTCTGTGTGGTAAGGTAGTAAATATTTCCTTTAAACCACTTCAGTGTGTCTAACAGCAAACATGCCAGCTGGAGGAAACCAGAGGACACAGACATGATAAGCGTGTAATTACTGAATCCACCCTGAACCACTTCTACCATTTCCTATCAGTGAATGCAAGTCATGGGCCAAATGCTAGCCAATGAAGAGAGTCCACACAAGGGAATGGGTACCAAAAGGTGTCCATCCTGGAGACTTTCAATAATGCCATGCATCTCAAAACTTGGCACTGGTTTACCTTTAGAAGCATGTAGTTGGGCAATGGTGACACTTGCCTTTAATCCCAGCAATCAGGAGGCAGAGGAAGGCAGATCTCCATGAGTTTGAGGGCAACCAGGTAAACACAGAGAAACTTGGACCCAGGGGCGGAGGTGGGGGGCAGAGAGGAAGCAGCAGCATGGTAGTAACATGCCTGTAATTCCAGTACCAAGGAGGCTGAGTCAGAAAAATCATGAATTCGTGACCAGCCGGGGCTACACAACAAAACCCTATCTCAATCAACTGATCATCAATAAAGGCAAATTAAATCCTATAAAAATAGATGAGACTATATTTTATAAAAATACAAGTGAGCTTTTAAAGAAACATCACCATGATGCTACAAGAGACACTAAGATCACTTAGGCTACTTTGTAAGTAAGTTGCCCACATAAAGTGCTCACATAGAAGAAACTGAAATCAGCTGTGAAAGGTCATTGAAGAATTAAAGCTCAAAATTCTGACTACTTCACACAATCTACAAATGCCTTTAAGCAATTCAAGTTTCCAAAATCTCAGTAAAAGAAGTTAAAATCAGTACACCATTTAAGTCTTCACTAGGAAACTTCCCAAAAGAAAAAATTAAAGGAAAGTGCCACCGAAATTTGACACTCAGTCTCTTCAAACCAGTCTCTAAGAAGACTAAAAGCCTGACATGTCAGGATGAGCTCACATTTTCCAAGGACGGAAGGCCTTGTAATTCCTAGAGGGTTTTTTTTTTCTTTTTCTTTTTCTTTTTCTTTTTCTTTTTCTTTTTCTTTTTCTTTTCTTTTCATTTTTTTCTTTTCTTTTTTTCTTTTTTTTTCTTTTTCTTTTCTTCTCTGTGTGCTTTGTATACTTCTTGTGCTAGACAAAAAAGCTAAACTGCACCGAAGGAAAATAAGCAATCCTAGATTGTTTTACCACCAGCCTTCTCCAAAGGGTAAGACCCTTTCAGAAGATAGACAAATTCAAAGTACCCCTGGTGTCTTCTTCACATGTTATGGTGTATCTGAAATCTTGAAATAGAAAGGGAAACCCTCAGCATTCAAGATAGTGACATCAGGGGCTGGAGATAGTGACATCAGGGGCTGGAGAGATGGCTCAGCAGTCACAAGCATGTGTTGCTCTTGCAAAAGACCCAGGTTAGGTTCCTTGTACCGGTATGGCAGTTCACAACTATCTGTAACTCCAGTTACAGAGAATCTATCTGATGCCCTCTTTTGACCTCTGTAGGCATTGCATGCATATGGTACATGGACATACTTCCAAGTAAAACATCCATGTACATACAAAATAGATAATTTTAAAAATTAAACAAAAAAAACAAAAATTGGCACCAGCATGTGTTGTCCAGACTCAGCTCTGTCACACAAAATTAGACAAAACATTATTCTACAAACTCACTTGGCCATCAACTAGAACACTGACCACAACCTCTCCCAATGTTATTGATAACTGCCTTCCTCAATGTGACATCTGGCACCCAGTTCATTATCAGATGTTTGTGAATAACTTATGTGTTTTGCCACCTAGTCAATTAGGAGGCATTTGTGTTGCCCCAGCTCTGTGGTTGCTCACACTCCCTCTTCATTTTGCAAGTCTTGGGAAGAGACTTCTCAGAGGTTCTTGGAATGTAATGTGCACATCTAAGTGGATGACCTCAATCCAACACCACTGTAAGTTCCAAACAATATACTGTATGCTTATGAAGACTCCATAGCTCAAAGTATTTTCCAAACCCTCATCAGAATGTCTTTGTTGCAAAGAGACTCACAGAGCCTTCTGTGAGAGAGCTGATTTGCTTGCTCTGTAGCCACTTTTACTCCAGGATCTGAAACGGATAATAATGGCTGTAATAAGTGGCAGAACTCTTCAACTGCTTAACATGACTAATCCTTCCAGAAGCTTTGTGGGCCAGCATTAACATCTCCATCAAACAACTAGGGCACTGACACACATGGAGGCTAAGTGAAATGCCAGAACTTTCCTTCGGGCTTGACCATTATGTAGCAAAAGCAGTCAACTTGCTGTGAGCCAGGGGCCTTTCTCCTCTTTACCAAACTCACATCTAAGAACTTAGATGGTGACCAGCATCCCATTCTGTTCTCCAGGAGCACATTGGAATGGGAAAGTGCTCTATGGAATTTTTCTCTTTTTAAGAGGATGGAAAAAATGACCTGATAGCCAGAATGAGCGCAGGGGAGGCTCAAAGCACCTGAGAGCTGCAGAGTGGAGACAAATTCTGTTGTCGTTATTGGGTTTGGAAGCAGCTGGGCAAGCCCAGAGAGAATGGCCATGATTGAGAACAGCAGAGCTGGATGCTGGCCCCAGATTAGAATCACCTGTTGCATTATCAAAAAGCTAACAGTCATCAAGATTTGGAGGTCCTCCTTTTGTTTTAGAGGTGATATTCAGACACTGGGTTGGTAGAGAGTTATTTCTTATTGTTGATAAGTATTTTAATTCCCAAATATGTCCAAACATAAGTCATTCTTTCATTTGGGGGGAGTGATGTGCAGGTCATGACACACGTGGAGGTTCCAGGACAACTTTTAGAATTTAGCTTTCTTCGTCCAAGGACTGAGCTCAAGTAGTTAGGCTCAGAGACAACTAGAGAAGGCACATTTAAGATGCCCCAGTAAGTCCGTAATCCATCCATTCTATTGTGTATGAAAATGGGTACTCATACCATGGTGTGCATGTGAAGGATGACTCTGGGGTCAACCCTCAACTTCTACCTTATCAAAAATTCATAATGTACACAGCAAGCATGACGATAGCATGCACTATGGAAACCGAAGGATAGTGATGCATCGTGAAGCTTCTTCAAGCATAACTAGTGTACTTCCTGAGAGTGGGACATCGTTAGTGCAGAAGGCTGTGCATGTCTGGGTGCAGAGGTGTTTAAGAAATC
Organism: Mus minutoides; assembly: GCA_902729485.2. Taxonomy (NCBI): domain Eukaryota; kingdom Metazoa; phylum Chordata; class Mammalia; order Rodentia; family Muridae; genus Mus; species Mus minutoides. The sequence continues at coordinate 25,663 of LR754202.1, forward strand.
TCTATCTTCCACACAATGTTGCTGGAAGCTAGAAACTGTTCTAGAGTATAAGTTGTTTAAGTAACTTTAGCTTATAATGGCTGCTATACATTTTATCACACCAACTTCCCTTCTATCATACTTCCCTTCTGGTCAGATAGTTTTGGAAAAGCACTGGTCAGCTTGGGAATCTAGCTAAAAGGTGACTGAGTTGGTGCTATTTGGTTGTATGTGCTTAAGTGAGTCGCTGATGTTAGGGTCCAGGAATCACATTACAACCAACCATACACAGAGATCTTAGTAACACAGGGATAGTTTATTGAGCATACACCCCAGTTGACCAGGGCCATGGTCCAGATTCACAAACTGAACCATACCTTTGATCCTACAGGGCTTTTAAACCTAAAATCCACAAATATCTGTTCCATGTTATTCCACCAATCAGGATTTGGGGATAGGGAATTCCCTTAGGAACATGTCTTTGTCGTGCATTTATCCCATTTCTATTGGTTGGGGGTATTCAACTGTGGCAGGGGACTTGCCTCATCTAACCAGGATATCAGTTACTTACATACATTCCTCTTTCTGCCAAGTAGAATGTCAGTCTTGGAACCTCAATGGAGGTCTTGGGAACTTGAACTTACTGTAGGCTTAGATTCTTTTCAAACCCTATTTTTAATAGGGGTTCTTAAATGCTTTAACTTCCATTCTAGCCCACCACCCACCTTCCAGTGGGAAATGGACCTGTATAGAAATAGTTTGCATTGTCAGGATATCAGCAGTTCAGTTCACACAAATCAGCAATGGCTGGTTGATCCAGAAGCAGCAGCAAGGCTCTGATGTTTGCTGGTTAGTAGTAGTTCCTTGGGGCTATTTTAATCTCTAATTGTCAGGATACCAGTAGTCCAGTTCAGTAGTGTGAAGAAAACAAACGTGAATCAGCAATGGTGACACAGCCTAGCAGAAACAGCCAGGCCTCCACCAAATTGGCACAAGTCAGCAGGGTTGACCAGGACCAGCAGGGACACCAGGAAAAGTTCTCTGCCGTGCTCTCAATGAAGTGAAGACGAAACCTCAAGACCAACAAAGCACTGCAAAGCTAGCTAGGCAAGCTCTCCATTGAGTCCTATTTATACTCCCTCTGAGCATCACATGTCCTCCCACAGGCCTTACTTCCCATGGGTCTTGCCTCAGCAAAACTCCTCATGAGTTTATCTTAGTAAAACTCCAAGTGAGTCTGTATCAGCTGACATAACCAGAAACTTCCACTTCACTCTGCCAACTGGCCTGAGTCCTTGGAAGCAGCAAGAAGCTGCCAGACCACCACCTGAAGTTTTTTGTCTGTTTCTCTTGGTGGATTCACGACAAACAGTGACCAATAGGCAATGGCAAGGCATACCAACACCACCCAGCATCATCCACTGCCTGTTGGGTTGTATTATGTTCCTTCTAAACAGCATGCATCCTTTCACATGTCTGCTTTTACCCCAGCAAAACATCATTTGACATAACTGACTTTCCAAAGAAACCAGAAGTTTTCACTTCACTTTACTCTATGACTACTCAAAATAGAAGTCTTATTCCAAATAATTTCTTATATTGGTGCAAGTGCCTATCTTGTGTTGGGATCCATCCCAGGGGCTTATAAAGACAAATACCATAAAAACTTAAACATAAGTGCAGGAAGTAGGTTGGGTAGTTGGTTCCAGTCCAAGTTTATTGTGGGTGACCATGCAAAACAGTTCTGACATCTATCATGATTGGTTTCCAAGGGCACAGAACCTAACAGAAAATATAGTCAATCTTGGCATAGAAAGTTTCCTAGTAACAGCAGAAACAGGAAGAAGTTTCCTTATAATGGCAGGCTAGCCAGGTCACCCTTACCTAG
>LR754202.1:27813-79933 GCA_902729485.2 Mus minutoides
AGAGAGAGAGAGAGACAGAGAGAGAGACAGAGAGACAGAGAGACAGAGAAAGACAAAGACAGAGAGATAGAGACAGAGAGAAACTATAAACTGTCAAAACCACTAAACTAAAAGCTAATAAGACAAAGAAAAATCTAATCATTTTTTAAATCCAGGGAAAAAAAGGCTAATAAGACTAAGAAATTCAAACAATAAGGTCACAGATTCAAGCCCAATGATACCAAAAACCATACTAAATATAAGTAGTTAATAACATGGTTTAAGTTTGGAGATGGGAGACTGGAGAGGAGCCAGAAGCACCTCTATACTCTTTTCAATAAGAACATTCTAAACAAAGATACGAGTCATCTGAAGGTAAAGGAATAAGATACACCAAAAATACACCAAAAATAAGATACACCAAAAATATACCAAAAACAAAAACAAAAATAATTTTTAAAACCTTTGGCATGATCGTGGTAGTGTTAGAAAAATAGATGTAATGGCCTGTAACAGAATTACTCCCCATTAGTAGCTAGAGTATGCAATCTTTCAATTTAGCAAGAGAAGAAGTACTTAATATTTCACACCTCACCAGTAAGGAATCTGATAGCCATGACAATACACACCCCACCTTTGTGAGGGTGGAATTGAGCACTTTGGTGGAGTCACATGGAGTCAGAACAGTTTCCCAAAGAAGGGTTTCAAGGATTTAGTACGAGCAGATGTCCGTGGACATATGCACTGTAAGGAACCAGCTCCCTGACACGCCATACATCTATAAAGCATGGCAGTGGTATGACTCTATCCAAGAGTGATGGTCAACAACCTGGAGGCTAAAGGGGCTCTAAAGTACTTGTTTGCTTCAAGAAAACATTTAATTTTGTCCCAGAATTTATCAGAGAAAACCTCAAAATTTCGGAGCTCCAGAAATGAAGAAAAAGATATTGGCATCAAATCCAGGCTCACAGCAAGGAAGAACATGATGTTTATAGTGCTCTGTTCTCTGAATCCCTTACTGAAAGGTCTTTGTACTCTTAGACAGTTCTAGGACTGGGGATGGGGCTCAGTGATAAAGTACTTGCCTAGTATGCACAACCCCCCCCCACACACACACAATTAGTCCCCACCACTAAAGTCACACCAAACGTAATCCAAACCAGCTCACACAGACGTCATGTAAAGATGGAACAGCTAGCCGCAGATTACCAGAAGTGGAGAATTTAAGGACCTGGTAGTCTTCAGCTATTAAAAACAATGAATTTATGAAATTCTTGGGCAAATGGATGTTTCTGGAGGATATCATCCTTAGTGAGGTAACCCAATCACAAAAGAAGTCACTTGATATGCACTCACTGATAAGTAGATATTAGCCCAGAAACTTAGAATACCCAAGATACAATTTGCAAAACACAAGAAAATCAAGAACAAAGACCAAAGTGTGAATACTTCATTCCTCCTTAGGATAGGGAACAAAACACCCATGGAAGGAGTTACAGAGACAAAGTTTGGAGCTAAAACGAAAGGATGGACCATCCAGAGACTACCCTACCTGGGATCCATCCCATAATCAGCCACCAAACCCAGACACTATTGTATTGCCAGCAAGATTTTGCTGAAAGGACCCTGATATAGCTATCTCGAGTGAGGCTATGCCAGTGCCTGGCAAATACAGAAGGGGATGCTCATAGTCATCTATAGGATGGAACACAGGGCCCCCAATGGAGGAGCTAGAGAAAGTACCCAAGGAGCTGAAGGGGTCTGCAATCCTATAGGTGGAACAACAATATGAACTAACCAGTACCCCCAGAGTCGTGTCTCTAGATGCATATGTAGCAGAAGATGGCCTAGTCGGCCATCATTGGGAAGAGAGCCTCCTTGGTCTTTCAAACTTTATATGCCCCAGTACAGGGGAATACCAGGGCCAAGAAGTGGGAGTGGCTGGGTATGGGAGCAGGGTGAGGGGGGAGGGTATAGGGAACTTTCGGGATAGCATTTGAAATGTAAATAAAGAAAATATCTATATAAAAAAAAAAAAGAACCTGGTAGTCCATTCTCTGTTCCCCCACACACACCATGGTCCTCATATGTGACCATTTTTTATCCATATTGATTCAGTTTATTGGAAAATGTCTTTATAACTATTTAAAAAGGGAGAAAAGTGGAGTGATATCTCAATAGTTTAAAAACACGTGCTGCTCTTGCCCAGGACCTGGCTTTGGTTCCCAAAATCCACATGGAGCAGTTCATAATGACCTATAGCTCCAGTTCTGGTGTCCTAGCCTCTGCAGACACCTGCAGGCATAATATTCATAGTTATTCATAAAGTAAATATATCAAAAAATAATAACTATTTGGAAAGGGGTTTACCTTTTGTATTCAGTGTAATTCCAACATGTCACACATTACTTACACAAACCATCACTATCCACCCCCTACTTCGAAAACAAAGAACCCCAGTACTGTCTACAGCTGGGTACAGGAAACAGGACCTGTGTGCTGCAGACATGTGCCACCTACTGACCTCTTGCTGAGATTCAGTATTAGTGATGCACGCTGAGGCTTTAGCCTATTGTGTCACCAGCTCACTCATTTTGGTTATCCTTTTCAAAACGTTTAGTGCAGAAAAGAACTAAAAGCTCAAAGATGCCACATGAATATTTAAGAGAACTCAAGTTCCTTTGAGAGCCCTCTGCTGGCTGATTCCTTAATTTAAAAAAAAAGTAAAATTGGTCTCACATGCAAAAGAATAAAAATAAATAAAAATAATGAAAAACAGCAAAACTTTTCAGTAACTTTCTGCTCTGACCCTGTTGCTTCGCCTGCTTGCTGCTCTGGGTCTCAATCACTCAATGGCCAGACATCTTCCTGTTGCTGTTTCTTAGAAAGTGGACAGGCAGGGCTTTCTCCAATCTATCTTGCTCTAAGCTGCTTCCACTTCTTTCATTATTATTTGCAAAGTTTCTATTATCTAGTTTATGACTTCTTTCCTGGTTTAATATTTCGGAAGTAGTCCTAAAGCTAGGCTATCAAAGACATACCACGCCTTTAAAATAAGATGTAATTTCCAAGAGAGTCCTTAGAGGCAGGTGTATGGAGCCATGGCCAGTTATTACAAGTGCTCCCCAACAGAGTAAGCCATGAACATGTCAGGACAAGACGCACTGCTTAAGAGTTCCAAAGGCAGAAGCCATCCCCACAACTTACTCTCCGTCAGTTCTACTTTTAATCTTTTTACTCCTCCTCCTTCCTCTACACAATCTGTGAGGCTACTCTGCACCTCTTTCACTGTCCCCTGCAGCTACAATCATCTGTGTAAGTCTTAGAATGTAAATCATCTGCCCACATATCCAGTGTGATATAGTATCTGAACAGTTGGGATGGGCAAGGGAGAATTCAAGATTTCTGGAATTCCTCATGCTCCTCTAATTTTAGTGTTAAGTTGGCCTACAGTAGAGTTGACTGCAAACTAACACAGAGATGGTTGAGTGGAAAGGGTTTTTGACAACTGAAAACTAGTCAATAAAGATTGGCATGTATGAAACACTGTGAACTGAAGGATATGATTATGCCAACACAACATGGAAACACATGAAATGTCAAAGCTTGGGGATAGGAACACACAGCAGGTACAGTCAGTAAATGTCACCAATCAGAAATATTTAAAGTGATTGTTTCTACCAGTGTCTCAATCTACCAGCTAAGGTAAGAGAAATCCTTGCTGTAACAGTGTCACACAAAATTCTGAGCAGACTTCTTTAAGCACAAAGACCTGGTAGTGAGAAAGCCAGCAGCATCAGCAGGGAGGGAACAAGAATCATGTGGTTTCATTTCCACTTGGCCAAAAGTTGACTAATCCTCACTGTTCATCTTCAATCCAGGGTCCAGGACTCAGGACCAGGCAGGTAGGACACCCTGTCTTCAACCTTGATGCCCTCTCACACTCTTGACCTCTCAATTGTGGTGTTTTAGATAACCCCCCAAGCCTAGCTCTTGCTAGCCCTAGGTGGTGGTCCGTGAACTAGAGGATCTAAGGGAGTGTAAATATGAGATGGCTTATCTTAGTCATGCATAATTGTTGCTTAGCTTTATGTTTAAACAACAAAAATGTTTTTTAAAAAACTCCATTATAAAGGTAAAACAAAATTTTAACTATGTTGTGAAGCAAAGGGTGAAAAATACAAGCTGAACAGAAATCCACTGTTTTAGGTCAGAGGTTTGACGTTAACGTTTGCCATGTGTGGGTGTGTAATGATCTGCAGAACTCTACAAAGAGACTAGAAATGTATCTTCTGACTTCTTCCATTTCTATGACAAAGTATCTCACAGAAGCAACTTAAAGAATGGTTTATTTGGGGTCACAGTTTGAAATACAGGATATCAGGGTGGTGGAAGGGCCTGAAGCAGCTGTTGCCACTTGGTCCACAGTTGGAGCAGAGAGGCCAAGTGCTGGCACTGGTACCTGTACTCCTTTATCTTCAGTTCTGGAACCAATGGAACGATACTGTCTATATTTAGAGTGCTCTTCCACCCTCAGTTAATCCAGTCTAGTGCTTTGTCTCCTAAGAAATTCTAGATTCTGACAAGTTGACAAAATTAACCGTCATGACACCTCTCATTCACATGCCAATGTGGATGGAGGAAAATTTCACAAGGCTCTGCCCCAAGACAAAGAGCTACTGGCTAATGAGAGTGAGCCAGAGTTTTCAGGGACAATATTTCAATCCTAAATAGTCAGCCCTAAATATGTGCAAATATCCCTGCTAATTAGACACAGTATGTTGTGTTAATATATGTGTGTATAATCTATATGAACAAAATAACTTACAATTATAGAAGGAGAGGTCATGAATTGGACAGGGGTGGTGAGACATGGGGAAAATTGGGAGGAGGAGGAAGAGTGCAAATGATGCAAACATACACCCACATATGAAATCTACAAATAAATAAAACATGAAAATAAAGAACAAGGTACATAGTTACAATATACGATGGCACAGAATAAACATACTCATTCTAGCATCCATAAGGGGGCACAGCAAGGAAAGCCTGGATCATAGTAAAACTAAAACCCAATAGACAAACACTAAACCTGCAGCTGTATGTCCAGCTCCTGGAGATCATAATAAAGTCATCTGGACCTCAAAGGGTCTGAAGAGCTCTATCCGTCCAGCAGCTAACATAGCTCATTCTTGGACCAGCTCCACTCTACACTTGCAGCTTCCATAGTGCTGGAATCTCCAATATTCTGTGGTCGTCAATGCAACTTAGACATCCCCTTCACAGATTCATGAAATGACCTGTTGGGGCTTCTTTGCAGGACCTCTAACATTACACTTGGTGGTAGATTACTTATCCAGCATGTTCAATCAAAGCCCTAGGTTCACTCTCTATCACAATTAAGAAAGAAAAAAGGAAGGGAGGGAAGGAGGGAGGGAAGGAGGGAGGGAGGGAGGGAGGGAGGGAAGGAGGGAGGGAGGGAGGAATTAATTCAATTTTGAGTCAGTTGTTATACCCTTAACAATTGACTCAAAAATATAGACTTTAAATGTAATATGCAAAACTATAAGATGCCTACAAGACAACAAAGGAAAACTTAGGTGATTTTAATATGACAATGACTTTTTAGGTATAACAGCAGAGACACAAGCTGTAAAAGAAATAATTGAAAATTTGGACTTACATTAACACTGAGAGATTATTATAAAGGATATATATGATAAAAGAACTATTCAAACTAGTTTTTTTTCCCCGTGTTCCAGTCAACCCCGCTCACTCAGCTTGACCCCCGCTCGCTCCCGCCAGCTCCGCTCGCTCAGGCCAGCCCCACTCACTCCCGGCCGCCCCCCCCCCCCACTCCAATTGGCTCCGCTTGCTCCCGTTGGCCCTGTTCAGCCCCACTTGCTCCACCCGCTAGTTCCGGCCATCCTTGCTTGCTCCAGCCGTCCCCGTTCGGCTCCGCTTGCTCTGGACAGCCTCGCTTGCTCCGGTTGGTCTCTCCGGTCCAAGGATTCATTTCTTGTTATTCTTCATAAGTACGCTGTAGCTGACTTCAGACGCACCCGAGGAGGGCGTCAGATCTTGTTACGGGTGGTTGTAAGCCACCATGTGGTTGCTGGGATTTGAATTCATCACCTTCGGAAGAACAGTCGGGTGCTCTAACCCGCTGAGCCATCTCACCAGCCCTCAAACTAGTTTTTTAAAAAAACTTGAAACAAATAAAAAAACAGAACTATGATGAGTACAGGCAAAGATCCTAAGAGATAAAATGACAGAGAGATGGAAAATAAACTGGGCTCAGTGGTTCACACCTACAATCCCAGCACTTGGGAGACTAAAGCAGGAAGATCAATGTCTGGTTAAGGGGCCAGCCCAGGCTACATAATTAATTCCCAAACATTTCAGGCCTGCAGGATGAGACTTTGTCTAAAAAGAAACAGATGAAAAAAGAAAGTAAATACATAAAAGGTAATTTGCTAACACTTTTACTAGAGAATTACAAATTAAAACAGCAACTAGGCACTCATTATACTCCATACATGTTACAAAAGCCAAAATTGAGCCCACCACCTGTAAGAATGTGAAGCAGTGAATATTCTCACTGCTGATGGTAAGGAAAACAGGACATTAATGTCTGTAAGAATGTGAAGCAGTGAATATTCTCACTGCTGATGGTAAGGAAAACAGGACAGTCATGGTGGATGAGTTTTGGAGGGTTTCCCCCCCCCCCTCTCAAAATTAAATATCCTCTTACTGTGTAAATAAGCACATTCTTCGATGCTTACCTAAATGAACTGAAAACTATGTCAACATAAAAAACCTTCATACAGATTATCATAAAACCCGTATTAATAACTGGCAAGCTTGGAAGCAAATGAGATGTTCCTCGGTAGGCAATTGAATAAACAAACCAGTATATCTAGACAAAGGAAATATTACTAAGCATTAAAAAGAAGTGAACCAACAAGCCACGCAAAGTCACAGCTCAGTGTGTATTATTAAGGCAAAGGGGCCTATGTGGAAAGGTTAGAGGCTATAGCGGAGCAATAATATGATTTTCTGGGAAAAATAAATCTTCAAAAACATGAAAAAATGGGAGCCAATTAATAGGGACAGGTAATTAAAAGATTTTTGAAGACCGTAAAATTCTTTACATGTTATACATTTGTCAAACCTAAAGAATTTATACTACCCACACTAAACCCTGGTGTAAATTTAAGATCTGGTGATGAAGGTTGTAACACATACTACTATGTTAGAGATGTTAACAGCGCCATGCGCATGCGTGGGAACAGAGCATGCATGGGAACTCTGTATTTCCTCTGTCTTCCTCTCTCTTTCTTTCTTCCTCTTTTTCTCCTACAGTATACCCTGATTACAGTTTCCCCTCCCTCTACATCTCCCAGCTCCTCCCCTCCAGATCTATTCCCTTTCTGTCTCATTAAAAAAGAACAAACTTCTAAGAAACAGTAACCAAACATGACAAAATATAATATGTAGCAAAAACGACAACATCAAAGTTGAATGTGGCAAACCAACAGGAGGAAAGGAGTCCCAAGGGCAGGCACAGGAGTCCAGGATCCACTTAAAAAATAAGACTCCTGACTTAAGCTAAAAGCTGAATATGTACACAGAAGACTTGATGCAGAATCATGTAGGTCTTGTGTGTGCTGCTTCAGTCTCTGTAAGCATCTTTGTCTTTCTTCATTGATTATGATTTTATATATATATAATATCATGAAATTGCAGGCAAATGGATGGAACTAAGGGAAAAAAATCATCCTGAGAGGTAAGCCAGAAAGACAAATGTGGTATTTATCACTTATAAGTAGATACTAGCCATTAAGTATGATAAACAAGCAACAATTCATAGACCTAGAGAGGTCAGTAAAGATAAGGGGCCTAAGATACATGGATCTCACGGGGAGGGGGAAATAGAATATATTTACGGGCAGACTTGGAGGAAAGGGGATGGGACAAGGAAGGGGCACCAGATGTGGGAGAGATGAGCTGAAACAGAGATGGCTAGAATTGGCAGGCTTTGGGGATGTGCTGTGAAAAACTAGTGCAGGGGAAATTGCCTGGAATCTATGAAGGTGAGCCTAATGAGGACTCCTAGTAACAGGGAATATGGAGTCTCAGCTGGCCATCTCTTATTGCTAGAAACTCTGTATTTTCTGTTTTCTTGGGAGAAACCTAAAATTACTCTAGAAAAATAAATCTTATTTTTATAAGTCAATTGCTGTTTCATATAAAGCGCTCAACTATCAAATGGAACCATAACCAAAAAGATGTTTATGGACTTTTCCTTTCCTCTTTTTTTCTTTAAGCAGAGTGTCATATAAGGATGGCCCTAGACTCATTACAAAGCAGGGTGAATCTTGAAATCTCAAGTCTCTCACCTCCACCTCCCAAGTGCTGAGATCGATCACAGGCATGTACCACTACACTCAGCTTAAAGTAACTCTTTTTTTAAAACATGATTTATATTATTTTAATTATGCACATATGTGGGATATGTGGACAGGCTATGTGCCTATTAAACACAGGTACACACGGAGTACCGAAAACAGAATCAGATCCCACAAAGCTGGCGTTACAGGTGGTTGTGAACCACCCACTGTGGGTACTGAGAAACAACCTCAGGTCCTCTACTCAAGTATGAGCTCTTAACTTCTGAGCCATCTCTCCAGTGCCTCTAGAAACTCTTAAACACAGAGTGTTGAGTTTATACACAGTAGAGATAGGAATACATAGATGAGTGAGAGATACGGTTGATACATATGCACTCTGTTGGAAAACCCAGACTAATATAGAGAGCAAAGGCAGCCTGTTGTCCGTACCCCAGTAATAGGCAAAGAACCATCATTATGCTCTCATTCTCTGAGCCCATCTTCCAGCAGAGAAACTTAAAGATGCTCACAGTGAGTTGCATTTGAGGAAAATAACACTAAAATTATGGCGTTCTAATGTTACATGGGTAGGTAAGCATGCCTGTCCTTTGCCCCAGATTAGACACACTGTCTTTGTCTTCCAAAAGTTTTTACTATACAAAGAGCTTTGAGAAGGTAAGACAAAATAGAGGTTTTCTTGCAATATATAAACTCAAGAGCCCCATGAAAGACTGAATTGATGGGTATATTAATTACCCTGATCTAGTCTGCACATACTACACACATGGATAAAAATGTCACACTAAACTTCTAAAACATGCACTACCACTATGAATCCTACTTTTTTTTTTTTTTTTTGAAAAGGATAAGAACAACAACTTGGGCAAGACCATAAGTCAAACCTATAAGACAAAGTATGGTATGAGATAAATGATCAGGTTTATACAACAGACGGCAATTTGAAAAGTAAAAGGAGAAAGAATTATTAAGAACTAAAAAGACTTGGAGAAAATGTAATATAAAGTATGTTTAATCCTAAACAAAACAATTTTAGGGTAATTTTGAAATTTTCTATTTAGTTCCATAACTAAATAAAACATGACTTTTTACAATCAGGAAAATGAGAAGTGTATTACAAAACTACTAGTCCTAAAAGAACCCAACAACTGCTTTAATTCAGACTGTGGTGAAGCGTCCCAGAACTTCTGAAGCACTTTGCAACAAGCAGTGGCTCGCATTTTCCTTGTAAAATGTAAAATGTAATGGTTCACAACCTTCACTCATTAAAGGTTCTCGAAGGAGTAAAGTGAGGGAGGAGGAGTGCAAAAGCAAAGGAAAGTGGAGGAGGAAGGGGGAAGGGAGTGTCTTAGTTTTATTGCTGCAAAGAGTCATGACCAAGGCAACTCTTATAAATGCAAACATGGCCGGGCAGTGGTGGCATACGCCTTTAATCCCAGCACTTGAGAGGCAGAGGCAGACAGATTTCTGAGTTCGAGGCCAGCCTGGTCTATAGAATGAGTTCCAGGACAGCCAGAACTACAGAGAAACCCTGTCTCATTAAATAAATAAATAGATAGATAGATAGATAGATAGATAGATAGATAGATAGATAGATAGATAGATAGATAAAATAATAATAATAATAAAATAAAAAATAAATAAATAAATTCAAACATTTCATTGGGGTTGGCTTACACTTTCAGAGGTTCAGTCCATTATCATCATGGCAGGAAGCATGGCAGTATTGCTGGGTGGCAAACATGGTGCTGGAGACGCTGAGAGCTCCACATCTTGATCCTGTAGCCAGGAAGAGACTCTCTTATGCACTGGGTGTAGTCTGACCATAGCCTCCAAGCCCACCTACACAATGACACACTTCCAACAAGGCAACACCTACTCCAATAAGAACACATATCCTAGTAACAGTGCCATCCCCGTGGCCAAGCATTCAAACACATGAGCCTATGGGGGCCAAATCTATTCAAACCACCACAAAGAATAAGTTTTACTGAGAGAAGGGAGATGAGGTAGGGGGAAGGCAGAAGAACCAAGACCCAAGGTTTGTTTGTTTGGGTTTTTCTCAAAGTCCCAGTCTGTGACAAAATTGGGCCCATTTTCTTCCTATATCTTATCATTAGTTACTCTTTCAACAAATTCTTTCGTATCCGACACTGTGCAAAGAGCAGGGGGAATTGAATAAAAGCAAATGCCTTCTCTCTTCCCATGGTTTTTATAGTAGTGAGGAGGCATTCATTAACGCAAAGCTACAAAGGTAGTGTATGGCTACCAACTGGACCAAACGCTATTAAATAAAAGAATACATTGTCTTATGAGAAAAGAATACAACTCCAGGAAGCAAAGACAGCACTCCTAAGTAAATGACCTTGTTGGTATTTAGATCTTAAATATAAGTAAGTCTGCTGGCTTTCTACTCTCACACATGTCAATGTGTGTTTCCCTCATAACACCCTCCCTGGAAGGAAAACAAAGTCCTAATACAAGCTGTTGCCTAGCATGTTTTATTGCACAAACACTGAATTTTAGAGTTTCCATGATCATTTGCTATCTGGGTAATCATTGCTTCATTCTCATTTCCTTCCCTTATCTAAAAAATTTGATGATAAAGTCATTCCCCACCAGGTGACTTATGAGGACTGAATTTAGTAATCGTTGTGAAAGCATTCCATGAAGCTGATTAAATATTAAGTCTACTGATCACTTGTTTTCTTTATACCAAATATAGCTTATTCAATCATCTGATTTTGCTCTGTGAGGAGAATTAAAGGGAGGGAACAGGTTGGTTTGGGCTTTGTTTTGTTTTGCTTTTCCTTTGTTTGATTGGTTTTTGTTTGTTTGTATTGGCTTTTTGAGATAACATTTCTCTGTATAGACCTGGCTATTCTAGAACTGGCTTTTTAGACCAGGCTAGCCTCAAACTCAGAGATCTTCTGCCTCCTGTATGTTAGGATTAAAGGCATGTGTGCCACCATGCCTGACTGGGTACAGACTTTAACCAGCAAATTCCTACCCTCAGTCGGCCCCTAGTCACCTCTGTCTTACTTAACTAGAACAACAGCCAGTCAAGGCTAAATATACTGCTTTCCTGCCTAAAGGTCTGGCATGTCAGCAGCATCTGGAAAGCAGTTTGGTGCTTTGTCTGCTCTTACGGGTTTCTGGTTTGGGGGTCTCACCTCTTCCAGGCACACCAAAATACTCCTGATACAAGTGTTGATGAACAGACACATAATACAGGTGATCTAAGACATTGGCAGTCCAGTGTCAAAATACTAACCTGCTCGTAAAAGGCTTGACAGGTCATAATGGCCAACTCAACATTGCATACCACCAAGAACGAATGACCACAGTTTAAGGATCCTTCTTGGCTCAAGTGAGAAAAAGCTAATCCAGTGTACCTGGTGCTGCTACTTAAGCCACCTACTCCTAAACTCCTGGGATCTCATTAAATGGTACATGTTTCCCAGAGCTGCTGAATCAGAATCCACTGTGGGATGACTCAGTGCCAGCAACAGTAACGAGGAAGGTTTGATTATGAGGACTCATCAGGTAGATTCTCTGTTCTTTCATCTTGCTAACACTTCCAAGACTGTAATTGATAACACTTCCAGCCAGGACATTTGAACAGAGTTGTAAGTATTGGCTATGATATTTTAAAACATGGATGTATCATGAGAAATTGAGTAAACTGAGTGGCAAAAACATTTAAAATATACTCTTCAGATTTCTACCACTTAAATCAAAAATATGGCTTTCACTAAAATGGGCAAGTCTGTGGTCTGTGCAATAAAATGGCTGGCCCCAGTAGGGTATTACATCAGCCTCTGATAAAATTAAGCACAATAGATAATCACTTGTCAAGTCAAACACTAGATATAATAATTGAATGTGATCCTCTCATTTTTTTTAACTGTCTTGAACTCAGAATTAGAATTAGGTAGGGAAATAATATATACAGTACATTGAAAATTTCTACTTTAGACTTAGGTGCACATACACACAACGTACATGTGTGTACCTATATAAATGTTATTGCTTGGTCTGCCAAGAAAGCCTAAAACCAATGACACCCAATAACAAGTACCAAGATCATGGCTTGCAAATAACATTTTCCACCAAAGAGATGCAGAGTTCCATTAAGAACTGACTGATGCCAAGGATGGGACTAGTGACCGCCAGAGCATCTTCTTATAATACAAAATAAGTGCTCAAAGAATGGGTGTCAAGAAGGAAAAATATCTTTCCAAATGACATAAGAGTTCTTAATACATTTTATTTTGCAAATTTTCCATCAATTTAAAATTACTTCAAAACTACATTTTAAAAAGTACACATACACTGTCCTCAAAATTGGAAATTAAAATTAACATTGTGGGCTAAGAGATGGCTCACCAGTTAAGAGCACTGACTGCTCTTCCAGAGGTCCCGAGTTCAATTCCCAGAAACCACAAGTGGCTCACAACCATCTGTAATGGAATCCAACGCCCTCTTCTGTGTGTCCAAAGATAGCAACAGTGTACCCACATAAATTTAAAAAAAAAAAAACCAAAAAACAAAAAAAACAAGGGGGCTGGAGAGATGGCTCAACAGCTAAGAACACTGACTGCTCCTCTGAGGGTTCTGAGTTCAAATCCCAGCAACCACATGGTGCCTCACAACCACCTGTAGTGGGATCCAATGCCCTCTTCTGGTGTGTCTGAAGACGGCTACAGTGTACTCACATACGTAAATCTTAAAAAACAAAACAAACAAAAAAAACATTGCCACCCATTTGCTGTGTTGAAGTTCCAACTCCTTTAATAACAAAGAATAATTAAATGTAAAAGGAAATATTTAATTTCCATAAATAAGCAAGCAGTCAGCAATTAACTTGGGAAAGAGCTGTGTAAAGAACATTAGTAACTCAATCTAGGTGGAGCAAGAGTATTATCTAGGATCTCTAAAGCTCTTCAATTAAAAAATAAGCAGCTCTTCCTGTCAAACAACAGATCCCAGAAAGTGTGTGCGATGGGAGGTGAGGAGTGGGGTGACCATGTCAACTAATGATCTGCTGACAGGTAGCATGCTAATTGTCTTAGGATTTCTACTGCTGTGATTAAGCACTTTGGCCAAAAGAAACTTGAGGAGGAAAAGATTTATTATGTTTAAACTTCCAAGTCATTGTTCATCATCTAAGGAAGTGAGGTCAGGAACCTGCAGGAGCTAGCTGATGCAGAGGCCATGGAGCAGTGCTGTTTACTGGCTTACTCAGCATGTTTTCTTATAGATCAGGACCATCAACCCAACCACAATGGACAGGACCCTCCCCATCAATTACTAATTAAGGAACTATTCTACAGGCTTGCATACAAACCTCATCTCATTAAGGCATTCTTAAATTGAGGTTCCCTTCTCTCAGATGACTTTAGCTTGTGTCAACCTGACATAAAACTAGCCAGCACACTAAGCTACAAGCTATTATAAACATGACCTTCTTGGGAAGATTATATGCCCCAGTACAGGGGAATGCCAGGGCCAGGAAGTGGGAGTGGGTGGGGTGGGGAGCAGGGCAGGGGGTGGGTATAGGGGACTTTGGGGATAGCATTTGAAATGTAAATGAAGAAAATATCTAATAAAAAAATATTTACAGAAACACACACACACACACACACACACACACACACACAAAACCATGACCTTATGTCCAGTTTTTCTTACCTGGATTCCTTACTTTGAAATTATCATATTTAATCAAGCTAAAATAAACTTTTTATTTTACAAACTATTAGCACTAACACTTTTCAATAATAAAAGCAACCCAGGACCAGAACTATAACAGAGGCCTTGGGCTCAACTCTAGTCTTCCACACACATATACATTAAACATTCTGAGCCAGGCTCTCTCCTAAATAGATTACTAACAAGTTAGAATAATTATCAATTTCACAGATAATCTTTGCTTGTGTGCAAAATATACTCCAGGATCATGTAGCTAATCCCTGGGGTTTTTAGTTTATGGAATTAATCATTATGTAAAGATTCTACTTCACGGTCAGTATTTATCAGTACCTTGTTTGGTTTGGTTTTGTTTTTTGAGACAGGGTTTCTCTGTGTAGCCCTGGCTGTCCTGGAACTTACTCTGTAGACCAGGCTGGCCTCGAACTCAGAAATCCGCCTGCCTCTGCCTCCCAAGTGCTGGGATTAAAGGCAATGTGCCACCACACCCGGCTTTTTATTAGTACCTTTTATACTGTGGTTATGGTAACAATTTAGGAGCAAAGTTCTACCATCTTAGTCTTAAAAAAAAAAAAAAAAAAAAGGAAGAAAAAAAAAGGAAAAAAAAAGTTATAGAGATGTCCAATTGCAAAACAACTTAAAATATTTAAATACAAAGAAAAACTGCTCTGCAAGTGAGACGCCCCAACCAAACTTCTGACATGCTCTGCAGTGAGACATCTAAGGTCATACTTCTGTCAACTCCTCAAATGTCTCACTGATGGGGCAAATTGGTGCTTTGATATTTTGGTGAAAGGGAAGGTAGGAGAGGTTGCTAAAAAATTATATTTTGTCCTCAGTTGATTTTTTTTAATGTTTCCTATTTATATACATACATTGTAGCTGTCTTCAGACACACCAGAAGAGGGCATCAGACCCCATTTCAGATGGTTGTGGGCTACCATGTAGTTACTGGGAATTGAACTCAGAACCTCTGAAAGAGCAGACAGTGCTCTTAATTGCTGAGCCAGCTCTCCAGCCCCTTCAGTTGAACTTTTAAAAATGACAAATATATAGACTGGAGAGATGGTCCAGTACTTAAGAGCACTGGTTTGTATATCTGTTTTTTGAGACATTGTGTCTCTACATAGCTCTGGCTGTCCAGAAACTCATTTATGTACAACAGCCTGGCCACAAACTCAAGAGAACTCTTCCTGCCTCTGGTGCTAATTCTGCTGGCATTAAAAGCATATACCACAATAACTGGCACAAGAGCATTTGTTTTTCCTAAGGATCCTGGTTTTGTTTGGAAGTTTCCCATACAGGCATCCAGCACCTCTGAGGGCACCAGACGTGTATATGACACACATACATAAAGGACAACATTCATACACATGAAATCTAACAAAAATTACCAAATAACTATGCCTAAATAATATCTGCAAAAATAAACCAGGATTGTCCAAGAGCTGGCAAAATAATCATCATCATCATCGAACTAAAAGAAATCATAATCTCTTAACTCCAAGTCTGGGCCCAGGAGTTCCCAGGCTTCCTTGTATAGATATATAGTAGGTGATCATGAAGCAACATGCCCTCTCACACAGTGCATTCACCTCAACACAAAGGAAATGCTATCAGTACACAGTAAGACCTGGAACATTATTATAGGCATGCTATTTAAATTATGAAGAATAATTAGCAATTGTGTCAAATGTTATTACTAATACATAAGTAGCTACAGATATAACATTTGTGCATATACCAAGTTAAATTTGACTGATAATTCTTCCTTTTAGGTTATTGCCATTTCTCCCATCTTCTTCGTGTTGTTGCTCTTTTTGTATTTTACCTAGATCCATACCACAGAAAATCTGAGAGATAGGTAGTAGAGGCAAAGAATTCTGTTAGAAACCACCCCTCCCCACAAAAAATTATATTTACAAAGCTTGGGCCTCTTCCTCCTTGGCTGCAGAGCTGAGGATGCCAGTTTTGAAGATCTTTTCTCTTTGAGAGGGTCCAGGAAAGCCACAGCTATATAGTAAGGAGTCCCACGCAACCACACCCCCCCTCAAAAAAAGACTTGTTCTCTGCTATCAGAATCCCCCACACAGCAAAAAGAATCCACAACAGTACACTGAACTCTCATATCTAGTTGCTGTATGCACATTGAGCCTAAAAGCAGACAGATTCTAGTGGCAGCACCAGTAAGCTTTCATCCTAAATTGTATTTGTAACCATGAAAAAAAGTCTCTTGAAGTTCCCACTGAAACAAACTACAAGTACTATAAGTATCTTGAAAGTGTAATCTTACAAGTCAGGGGGAAGAGAACAGGTACAAGATCACTGTTATAGTGTCTGTGGTTCATCTCAACAGAATAACAGAAAACCTAGTTCTCAAACTCTCCTGAATACTCCTGGGAACAAGGACAGAATTCCTTGTCTTGTCTTTCAAATGTCCCGCCTCCAATCCCTGCTTCCTTTTCACCCTGTGATTTAGAACTCAAGCTGATGAGCAGTACCTTTCACACACATCACATCAAGGTTACTGGCCTCCAGGCCCTAATGCCCTCTGACAGAAATAGGTAGTGTGTCAAAGTTCTTGTGACTCCTCAGTCTCATTTACCATCCCAGACACAGACCCAGCAGAGCTTACCCTGGAGTGTGCACTTCAAGTTGAGACTACTCATTCCTCCAGTGACTCAGGGTGATGTGATAGAGAGAAGTCATGAGCTATAAGTGAGGGAAAAAAAATCCTAGAACCTTTTACTCATTTGAAAGCAAGATAAACCAGGCGTACGCCTTTAATCCCAGCACACGGGAGGCAGAGGCAGGCGGATTTCTGAGTTCAAGGCCAGCCTGGTCTACGGAGTGAGTTCCAGGACAGCCAGGGCTATACAGAGAAACCCTGTCTTGGGGGGGGGGGGGAAGAGAAGAGTTAAAACTATTTAAATGGCGACTATGATAGAGAATCCAAAACTCCCACATGGTAGCTGTTTAGTATCCGAGACAGATACTGATACCTGATGTAGTTTCAATTTTCTGTCCTCTGTGGATCATGATCCCATCTAAGCTAAAGTCTACGAAGCACAACATATGTTTTGTGAAAATCAGCTAGCCTTTCATCTTTGGTCCTTACTCTACTCTCCAGATACTTGTTTTTGTGGAGTTTCCTCAGTCTCTAACATGAACAGATTGTAAACCCCTCTGCCTACCCCTACATCTGCTGATCACAGAAGTCAAGCTGTGTCTGTGTCTTATCATTGCTCACTATACCTTCAAGATACAATTGAGACTCTGCCAAGCCCCTGATCTTGCTCAAGATAACAACGGAAAACTGGCTCTTCAACCTACCAACAGGCCTCCCACCCAGAACCTCATTTCCACGGACAAGACTCTTAGTAGTTAGAGCATCAAGACCACCTGAAAGTCAAGGATGACAGTGAACTCACTCACTCACAAGATAGCTGTGTATTCTTCTTTAGGTTTGCCCTCAAGTTATCCACAACTAATGAAATGGGTAGGTTGATGTTATTTTCCAGCTATCTTTGGTTCCTTTGTGTGGTTGGGCACTAAATAAATCAGAATTATGCAGTAAGAATGATGCTATAGATAATACTGAACCACATCAGAGCAACTGCTATTTAATCATTACCACAAACACATGAAATGACTTATTCCTGTTTCTAGGTAAGGAAATTGTAGTTTGAAATTTTAAATAACTCACCTAGTCAGGCATGATTTTAATGTAAAGTTAACTCAAATAAAGCTTTTAACCCTAATATATTTTCATAGGGCTGCACCCTTTCACCACCCATCCCTTAAGCCTGAACTGCAGTGGCTCTCACTGTCTTACCACTCACTGTTTTCCTGTATTCCTTTATCCCCGATTGAAAAACAGCAAACTGTCTGACACCTTTGCCTCCAGTCACCTCTGAGCCTCCTAAGGCATACTGTGTTCCCAGAGGGGTTCCTTGGGAAACATCCGAGATAGAGATCAGCACTCTGGAAGCTAGTTAGGAAATATTCTAGGGAGCTGGGCTGAGGAAAGGAAAGCTGAGGTAAGATGTAGTGCCAATGAAGGAAGGTTAGCCAAACTATGAGGATTTCTGGTCCTACCAGATTGGGAAAATGCAGCTTAGCCTTTACACCCATGCCAACCAGGCCTTGGAAATGGGCTGCTCTGGGAAAGGACATAACATTGTGAAAACCTGTTCTTCCTGAATGTATATCCTCAAGAGGCTGTTCACTAAAGAGTATACCAACAGGACTCTCAGCTCTGGGGTACATTAAAGCCCACATTCCTAAAGAGGAACTCAATCCTTACAGGGAAGCACCTTTCTTTTGCTGTTTGTGAGCACATACACATGCAAGTATGAAAGCTTTAACCCTCACCAATGTTTAAGCATTTTCTTTAAAGAGAACTAGGCTGCTGAAATAAAATCCCACTTACACTGCTTTTATTACCTATGTTTAAAGGGCTTTCTGGGGCATCCCAACAATTCAAACTTGCCTTCTACAGTTCTGATTCACCACACCTTGAATTCTCAAGGCTTCCTAAGGACTTGAGGATTGTCATCTGCTCAAACAATACAGGTAACTTAAAGCCATTCAACACTTTCTCCTTCCTTAGATTTCTATGAATTTCACAGTGGTTTTAATACAGCAACATGTCTGTTTTCTTTTGCAGTGCCAGCCAGGTGAATGTCTGGCACACTGGATGCTTTTCTGATTGGTGCTTTGATGCTAGCATGTGAGCATGCGCGTGCGTGCACATACACACACACATGCAGACACACACACACACACAGTATTTTTGTTCTACAGAGTTTACCACTTTTGCCAAATCCACAGATCTACTTTCCACGACTATGCTCAGACAAAAAGATTACTGTATCTCAGATATCTTTCTACCCAGATATGCAAATACATACTTGGTATGTAAGCTTCTAGGCTTAATTGACATTCACACAACTACATAATTATTCAAGAAAGTTCAATACACTGAAAAAGACATACACAAACACACACCAACTAATTTCCCCTTTGGAAGAAACACATTTAACAAAACAAAAAAAGCTACCTGTCTTTTAAGGTACCTGATCAAGAATAGTTTGTTAATCATGGTTTAAAAAGTAACCTGTCTCATGTAAGATCAAGCATATACAGTGATCACACACTGTAATTAGATTTTATACTTGAATGATCGATTGCTTTCTCCCCCTTTACACACGTATTTTCATGCTTAAAATTTGACAAAAGTAAAATGAGGAACATGCTGAAGTACAATTAGTATGTAGAGTGTTGAATTAAGTGCAAGGAAGCTTAATAGCTGTTCACCTTTCACAGAAGTCTGTAAAGCTTATTCTGAAGGAACAAATACTGTTTCCTTTAACAATATTACGATCAAATCACTGGAAACCAACTATATGTTTTGACAATCAACTTAATACTAAATCCCTTAATGGATTTTACAACCTAAACCAATTAATTATTTCTTAGATCATTTAAGTTTTAGGCTGAATAAAGCAACTATATTTGAATAATTTAGTAGAGTTCACTAAAATCAATTTATCCATCAGAATTAAACATGCAGCTCCAAGTTCTCTCGGGTGTCAGGCACTGTGTATGGTAACAAAAAGTAACCTAGATTCCTGAGGCCTGGCTTGAGGTGGTACCATCTGTGAGCCCTTTAATATGGCTTTCAAGTACTTTTCTTTTTCATTTGCAATATAAAATTTCAATCTAAAGAACTTCATTAATACTGTGTGAAGGTTCTCTGAAAATGGTTAAGGCTATAAATTCATCACAAATTACTTATTACCATGTGTTACTCAACTGTTGTCCTAGCCATGGAGATGACATTAATCATAGGTCTCTCCACCCCAAACCAACCTCACCCATCCCTAAACTTGCAAGGTTCCTATAATCAAGCCAGACCACTGTTCTCCTGTACAAAGCCACCTGTTAGATGCTCTCAGGAAAACAAACTAGGCCACCTGGGTTTGAATAATTCTGTAGCTCATATTTGATAAACATTTAATGAAGCCATAGTACAACATACAATCACCTCTTTTTAAGATTTATTGATTTTATGTATATGAGTACACTATAGCTGTATAGATGGTTGTGAGCCCTCATGTGGTTGGTGGGAATGTAATTTTTAGGACCTCTGCTCACTCAGGCCCAAAAAACAGGAAGGAAAGAAGGAAGGAAGAAAAGGGAAGAAAAAGAAAGAAAAGGGAAGAGAAAGAAAGAAAAGGGAAGAGAAAGAAAGAAAGAAAGAAAGAAAGAAAGAAAGAAAGAAAGAAAGAAAGAAAGAAAGAAAGAAAGAAAATTGTTGCTGTCTTCAAACACACCAGAAGAGGGCATCTGATCTCATTACAGGTGGTTGTGAGCCACCATGTGGTTGCTGGGATTTGAACTCAGGACCTTCAGAAGAGCAGTCAGTGCTCTTACCCACTGAGCCATCTCACAAGCCCTACAATCACCTCCTAATTCAAAAATTCAGGTAACTATCTAGCTGTCTGGTTCAGGGCTAGTTTTTAAATGCAGACAATGGCTGTAATAAATTTATCCCGAACTGTTAGCCACAGAGCCTTTCTGATTGCAACTGGAATACTTGATGACAGACACTCTCCCGTGCTCCACTGAACCTCATCTATTTCCATGTCTTTAACCATCCATCAAACCTCTATATACATATATGCATGCACTACTACTTGAGTATTTCTCTCCTGTTGTCTCAGCTGCTTTTTGTTATACTTTGTTCCCCTCAAATATGTATACAGCAAAGTATCAGGTATTTGAGACATACAAGACAGCCTCTAGAAATTGGAACATTGATAATGAAAGGGATTGGGATGTGTATATGGAGAGTGGGTGATATGGTAGTCTTGTTTCTAAAATGAAACTCATCGATGATATTTGTTTTGAAATAATATGAGTGCATCTGAAGCCAATATGCAAAGGTGTTGGATCTAGATGGTAAGAACATGGCAGTTTATTAATCATGTTCTAGAGTAAAGCCACAACACCTACACATGCTTCTATCTACTTCATAAAACCTAGTACCTGAGGCTGGAGAGATTTCTCAGTTGTTACAGGAATTTGCTGCTCTTAGAGCAGAGCTGGGTTCAGTTCCTAGCACCTACACAGTTGCTCACAACCATCTAGAACCTTACATGTACACGTACACACGAAGAAACCACATACACACAATAAATCTACTTCTCCTCAAATGGAACCCTAACACACAATAAAAGTTGTTCTATATTACTAATAGCTATCACATAGTTACTATGAATTAGGTGACAATAAACATTATACCATTCTCCATAACTTTATCACAGTTTTCACCAAAATTTCAGAACAGTTAAGATATTTGCTTGGAATGATGAAGATGAAACTTTCAATATTCACCTTTAGTTCCTAATATGAAGAAAAATAATTGTTATATAGCTCAAAACATAATGCTCACACTCATATAAACGTACTTTGATTCAAAATTATAAGTTATTGAATAGATTTACATTTACCTAGTTAGGTTAATACCTGATGGGCTTAAAATTTTTAATTGCATTAATAGTAAAAGCAGGTATTCATGATGACTGTGCAGCCAGTCTGGAGTAGAGTGGCATCAAAGGCAGCAGGTTTAGATTTAAGGCAGTAGGTTCAGCTCCCTTAAAAATAATCAATAAGCATTAGCAATCACAGGAATCCTGGCCCTAGAGATGACAGTGACCAATTCTTTACATATTAGAGCACTGAATCAAAAGTAAAAACAAACTTTAGTAATAACATTTTATCTTAAATCAACTTTGGAAGCTTCATGTATTTGCAGAACTTAATGTAACAGTTCCCTTAAGATGTCAGTATTTTCGGGGCCGGGCGTGGTGGTGCACGCCTTTAATCCCAGCACTCGGGAGGCAGAGGCAGGCGGATTTCTGAGTTCGAGGCCAGCCTGGTCTACAAAGTGAGTTCCAGGACAGCTAGGGCTACACAGAGAAACCCTGTCTCAAAAAACCAAAAAACCAAAAAAAAAAATGTCAGTATTTTCATAATGTAGTTAATGAACTAGAAAAACATGTATTTTTTTAAACCATCTCGCACTTTAACTGTGAAATCATTTAAATCCCAAGAATAAAACTTATGAATGCCTATATGAAAGGATTTTGGGGATTTCCAGGGGCTTTGAGAAAAGTTATTAGTTCATACAACGTGCTGTGTTTATAAAATTGCTGAGTTTCTACGCCATGAAAGTATCATATACATACAAATGTTGCAGTTGTAAGTGAACAAATAAGGGTATACATTTCACAGAATGCAAATATTACTAAGTCACGTTTACTAAATGCCCTCAGTCAAGTCATAAAGCATTCTTATGAAACTTGAAGTTGATTTACTAGGAACATATCCAGTACGTCAAAGAGGGTTGTTTCTCTGGGAGATAGTAACTTATTTCCAAAAAAAAAAAAAAAAAAGTCTACTCTCAGGAAACTAAGGTATTAAAAAATTAAGATGTGGGGCTGGTGAGATGGCTCAGCAGGTAAGAGCACCCGACTGCTCTTCCGAAGGTGATGAGTTCAAATCCTAGCAACCACTTGGTGGCTTACAACCACCCGTAATGAGATCTGACTCCCTCCTCTGGTGCCTCTGAAGTCAGCTACAGTGTACTTATGAATAATAATAATAAACGAATTCTTGGACCGGAGAGAGCAAGTGGGACCAACTGGAGCGAGCAGGGCCGACCAGAGCGAGCGGGGGCAAACGGAGAGCGGGGCTGACCAGAGCGAGCAGGACTGAAAGGGGGAGGGGGGCCGACCGGAGTGAGCGGGGCAAGACCTGAATGAGCAGGGTTGACCGGAATGAGGAAAAAAAAATTAAGATGCATTTATA
This sequence comes from Mus minutoides, assembly GCA_902729485.2. NCBI lineage: Eukaryota > Metazoa > Chordata > Mammalia > Rodentia > Muridae > Mus > Mus minutoides. Next base: position 50,793 of record LR754202.1, read on the forward strand.
CAGCAAAGTGGTCATGAAAATCCACCATAACTAAAAGTATGCTTATTTAGCATTAAAAAATATATTGATAGCCCCTATACCCCATGTATGTATATATATTAATAATATATATAACAGCATATATACATATTGGGTTTTTGGGACAGGGAGTATCGCTGTAGCTCTGGTTGTCCTGGAACTCCCTCTATAGACTAAGCTAGCCTCAAACGCACAAAGATCTGCCTGCCTCTGCCTTCCAAACGCTGGAATTAAAGGTGTGCACCACCACCGCCCAGCATAGATTTTTAAGGTAGTAGAAAATTAAATACCAAGTTGCTGCCCAGAACAGGTTGAGAGCTCACCAATGATTATACCAAGCCAAGTACTCTTCTAGGAGGTGCCATCTTCACTGCTGCCTTCTACTGAACTACAGCTAACCAAATGATCAGTGAAGATGAAGTGATATTCCATGAAAACAGACAAAATTAACCTGTTGGAACTAAGAATATCTGCCTTTAGCTTCATCTAGTATTTAAAATGTTTAAATATGACATACCTCCATATTCCAGGTTGACCATTGATAAAATGAGATATATTTTATTTAAAAGGGATATTATTTCAAATTAATATAAAAATAAACCATTGGGACTAATGCTACAGGTTTTCAAAGCTAAAATGTGTTAATCATCTCAGAACAGTCTCTGGCATTTGAGTCTATAGTCTCTGTAATTCTAAACACTTGCAACAGTAAGATACAAGAATTGCTTTTTTCAAAGGTCATTCACATGAGGAGCATGAGGCAGGAACACTACAAAGAAAGTGTTAACATATAAACAGTTCAGTTAGAGCTTTTGCTCAGAGGCAATTTTAAATTATTCACATTTCAATAAGCTTTCTTCAGATGTATATTATCTAAAGCTCTGCTATCCATACATGAGCCAACAGCCACATACAACTCATTTCACATAAGTAAAATGAAGTTCTGTCCTTGTGATACTCCAGGAGCTCAGTAGTGAAGCATGACTAGTAGCTCCCATCCTGATGAGTATAAAGAGCATTTCCATCATTGTGAACAGTGCACATGGGTAGCTCATCTGAAAAAAAAGAAGACAACTGTGCTATACGCTGAGATGCTTTTTGGGTTTTTTAAAGTCGTTATAAATCATCAAGGTGGTCCGGACACCAATGGTCTCACATTTCTGGCCCTCATTTACACTAAGTTTATGAGACATTCAGGTCCAAGTACAACATGAGCTCAATTAGATGCTTCACACTGCTACAAAGATCAAAACTTAATCGTAAGTTTCACACTACTATAAAGAACAAACTATTCAAGAAGGATGATAAAATTGAGCAGTCACAATTGAATGATCTCATCCTCCCACTGATGCTCAGTACTTCAAATAGGAAAGCATAGATAACTACCCTACTTAAGCTTCTCCCAAGAATAGGTCAAAAAGCCCGTTAGATCCTGCTCCACACTTCAGTGTTTAACAAAAGGAGAAAAATACAACTTATACAAGGAGGTTTGTACAAATAGTAAAACCAAAAACTGACTTAATAAGTTGCTAGGAACAAGGACAAAAAGCAAACTACTTTCAGTTGATGAATGCTTAAAAATGTTCTCTCTGGTGCTGCTAGCCCAGGTGACTAACAAGTACTTAGCAATCAAGTTTTTTATTTTATTTTCAAATTTGCTTTGTCAGAATACAAAGTAGAGAGATAGCAACTATATCATTCCTTCCAAATAACTCCTGATAGAGGGCAGTGAGAAATAGAACAGGTTGCTCTTTGATTATCTGAAACCAAATTATAGAATGCACACAGCTGTATCTTAAAGAAAAATGCAAACACAACTTAACCATACTTTATTTGACTGTATCTTATTCAGACAGCTTGCACATTTCAAATCCCATCAAATCTCACTCTCCAAAAGGATAGGGGTCAATAGGAGAAAATTATGCAGCAATATCCCCAGTCATTAAACAGCAGTCCAATATTTTTGAGATACACGTGATAGTTCATAGATACTCAACTCATATGTGATGACAATATAACTTATGGTTATGTTTTTACAAACCTGAAAGCCCTTGGACATTATAGCACTCATCCTAGTAATGTAGACGTATACCAAAAAGTAACTGGTGTATTGCCAACCTGATTTCCTGTATGGTCCTAGAAAGTAATGAACCTCATAATTTTTAGACACCATAATAAACATACACATCTAGTCAAATATACCAGCCAAGACCTTAACATAGGGCATGGTAAGAGTTAAAACATGACAAACTCCTTTACATTGATTTGTCTTACATGTGTATTAGATAATTTGGAGAAGAGGCAGAAAATGTTAAAATCAATTTTTAATATTATCTTATTTTGCTGGCTTCAACATCAAGCAGTAATATGTTTTATGATCTGTAGACTTGGATCATTCCCGAGTTAAGTAGTTTCATCCCAATGTAAGGGAAATTATCAAGACTGGTAGCATACCCGTTAGCTTTCTTCAATACTAACATATACAGCTTCATGGTAGCATGTATTAAATGTTCAGCAGTATCAACTGCTAAACCAGTGTCAGTGGATAGATAGTACAGTCTTAAAGAGGCAGCACCCCACTAAAAGAAAGTTGCACCAATTTTGCTCAGTTTTAGCCAAGTGAACCCACTGTCAATTATAAATGGAACCACTTTAAGCTGATAAAAGAGAATTGAAAGCCTAATGTCAAATTAAAGTTGAAGCAACTCAACTTGCAAAGTTTTGTTACTAAGTTATCAAACTAGAGGTTAAAATTTTAGGTTTAAAAAAAAGGGTCAAACAATTAAAAACATCAAAGTATACACTGATATTCAACATGTATCCATCCATTGAGCAGTATTGTAAAGATCTGATATTTTAGTCACATAGTTAAGATCATGTTTACAAATCATCAACCAGTTAATCCAGCGATTCTGACCTGAAGGGTAGTAGTGACACTTCACTGACAACCTAGCAAGGACAGAACTTGTGAATTGCTAAGTCTAGCACATATCTACTTTACAACTGTATCCATTAGAGTGAGCAATTCATACCTATGTACCAGCAAATCAAAACAACTTTTGATGATGTCAAGTATACTGTTTAGCTACTTTCCTTCACACTGAAAATGAAAACAGAGGCATTATGACTGGCATTCTTCTAAATGCTGGGACTCAAATGAAGTCTGACCAAAACAGATTCAAAATGGTCAGCAGAAAAGCTGAGTACTATGTGGTCATCACATTTTTAATATTAAACTTTAAGGAACAATATAAAATGGAAAGACACATTTTCTTAAAAATAAGGAACTATAAATGATCCCACCAGCAGGAAGTTTTTATTTTCAAATATAAACTGTGCATCTTTATTTTAAAAGTACTTGTTACCATGTTCACTTCCAAAATACTATACTGAGCGAAGAGCAGCTTTCCTTTAAAACAAACAAACAAACAAAAAAAGCGCAACAAACTTTCCTGAAAAGGGGCCTTTACCAACTGTTAATGGAGGTAGGGTTTTTAAAAATACAGTAATTACAGCCATAAAATAAAATTCAAACCAAGTATTAGAGTAGAAGAAAAGTATATTCAAAAGAAAATAACAACATGAATGCCAGATTCCTATAGCCATTTTTGAGAAACTGACTCTCCTTCCTTATGGGTGCTTAGGTATCCTAGTTAAATAAATTACTCATCACAGCTTTACCAACACAACCCAAAGCAGTAAGCTACAATTTGCTAACATTACACTGATTAGCCAAAATCCATTGTAACTAATAAACACCTTGGCTGCTCAGAAAACCCAAAGAACTCATTAAAAAAATGTTTCATCCCTCTCTTTTTTTTCCTGGAGGAACAAAGCAAAGATCCCCCAACAATCTGCTCATGAGTAAAAAGAAAATAAATGCAGCTTGAAATGGATACAATGCTCCTTGGAATTCACTTCTAAGACTAAACCAAAAGTGAAGTATTTTCAGAAATGGAAGCAATGTGAATTCAAATAAAGTTAAAAAGAAAAAAGAAAAAAAACCCAGCTACTTTATAGAAGCTGTTCTTCACAGCTTATCAATCATTTTGATTAAATAAGATCATACCAATTTACATTAATTTTCTATTGTTTTCAAAAATTCCCCCATTCTCAAAACACAAAAACAAAAAAAGTGCATCCAAACCCCACAATTCCCAGCTCCATCCCTTTAAGCCATTTCTCAGTTTCCCAAGTAGAGTCAGCTTCTTACTGTAAGGAAAGAAGGGACTTCTAAAGCAAACCACTGTCACTCACCTGGAAAAACTGTCCAAATTATAAAAATCTGAAATAATTTATTATCAAATTTAGAATTTAAATAAAAACAAGTTTGCTTGCAAAGGTATTAAAGAAAAAGAAAAAGAGCATGCATTCAAAAACTAGAGATGAAGACAAGAATACTTATCTACACAGGCACTGGCAGACGCAATTTAATTGTCATCTTTACTCATCATAAGACAAACTCCACCCTACACTTTTCATCCACTAATCACTGAGGTACCAATATTCAAGATGGAAATTTTAATATTGAAAAAATAAAACCTAAATTGAAGCTTTCCCCTCACCCCCTTCAGAAAACTATGGCAGGTTTTATGTGAAATGTTAGTATACTTAAGAGACTTTTACAATCTACATTGGCTTCTTGAAGGAACAAAAATCATGTCCCACTTACTGGTTCTGTGATAAAATGATCACTATATAAATAGCACTGTCAGCAGACTTTGCAAATAAACAAGTCTTGGCTATTAACTGGCACATCCTGCTGGTACCAACAGAACTCTTGAAGTTTAAAACAATCTCATTTAATTCAGAACAAATGCGCCATGCCAAAGTGCAACAAATATTGTGCGACACTCAATGGACACTGACAGATAACAGCTGCATGGGAATCACTAAATCCACCTGCAAAGCAATTCTGCACAAATTGCATTGCATGCAAAAGTCGCTTCCGTGTGGGTGGAGTCGTTCCTTGCTGTCAGTTCCTCAGCGCAGCCACAGTTTAAGTCGCAGTGCGTCAACTCCATTTAAATAGTATCTGAACAGCCTCTTATCTCGAACAAAACCAAGATTTTCATAAAGTTTCAAAGCAGACTTATTTGTAATTTCTGTTTCCAAAACAACCTTCAAAAAAGAAAAAAAAACTTAAGTTATAATTTTACACTTAAAAGCTGAGAAAGTATATAAACAGATCAAACATTTTAAAAGTTTAAGAATTATGATAAAATAAAAATTGCATACAGAAAATGTCATCAAAATGAGAAAAGCAATTACTTTTGAGTCAAAATAAGTAGAATCATTGAGAACTTTCTTTTTCCTGTTTTTGTGATGCTTCCATCTTTAGGAATTGAACTACATGTTTATAATAAAACAAAAATGAACTATTTTTTATGGAGAAAACCAAGGTGTCATATAAAGAGAAAGAGAAGAAAAATCAACATCAAGTTTCAAAAGGCAGCCAATATTTGAAATTATTTAGACTGAAGTCTAACTCCTGCTACTATTAACATGTCATTGTTTATTCTGGTAACAACTACCATATTGGTCTACAGCAGTAGTTCTCAACCTTCCTAATGTTGCGACCCTTATGCAGAGAAAGTTTACTGAACCTAGACCAAGGGAATTTAAATATTAGGGTACATGGTCTCCTAGAGTAGGGTTAAAATAAGATTGCTGAGGGCTAGGAAGAATAAACTACTTGCTGCACAAACTTGATAACCTTAATTCAGATCTCTATTACCCTCATAAAAGTCAGGTGTCAGGTTGAGAAGAGACAAGCAGATTCACAAAGGTCACTGGCCAATCTAGCCAAACCAGTAAGCTACAGGTTAGATAAAGAGACCCCGAGCTGGGCATGGTGGTGCACGCCTTTAATTCCCAGCACTCGGGAGGCAGAGGCAGGCAGATTTCTGAGTTCGGGGCCAGCCTGGTTTACAAAGTGAGTTCCAGGACAGCAAGGCTATACAGAGAAACCCTGTCTCAAAAAACAAAAAACAAACAAACAAAAAAAAGAGACCCTGTGTCAAAAACCTAAGGGCTGGTGATGGTTAAGCAGGTGAAGGTGTTTGCAGAGCAAGCCTGGCAACCTGCACTTGACTATGGGGAGCCCACATCATGGTGTAAGAATAGAATTGACTCTACAAGGTCTTCGCATGTGTGGCAGTGACATATGCACTCATACAGCATAAATATATACACATACAATAATAATTAAGAAAAATAAGGAGTTGGGGGAAAATAAGGCAGGAAACAACTGAAAATATGCTTCATAGATCTCAGACTTCCAACTTGCACGCAAACCACATTCACACAGATACACACACACAAATATGCTCACACACAAAGAGGCTTAGTGTCCAAGAATTTGCATTTTAAACAAATTACCAGATGAGATAGATGTCACTGAGAACCTGTGGTCTAGATTTTGCTCAAATCAAAACTTAACAGAGAATCACAGACTATGAAGCTCCATGTGAGTGTTTGGAGTATCATTGAACTGATGGCCCTGACAGCATAGAGCTGATAGTTTTGAAAACTATGTGCTCTTATTTCTACTTCCCTCTGCCTAAACACTCTCTTCCTTCCTAACTTTTATATATGCTGCTTTATTCGCCTTTTCTACTGACTCTCACCTGTGTCACTGAGACGCATCAGCACATGGCATCATAGTTCCTGTCAGGGTGTCATAACCTTTGGGCATTTAGAATGAGGGGAAAATGGCAAAGTACAACTAAACACAGACAGAGCANGTGAATAGGCTCTCTACTCTACCACACAGTTCCTCAACCTGAACCTGCATCTCAGTGAATAGGCTCTCCACTCTACCACACAGTTCCTCAACCTGAACCTGCATCTCAGTGAAGAGGCTCTCCACTCTACCACACAGTTCCTCAACCTGAACCTGCATCTCAGTGAAGAGGCTCTCCACTCTACCACACAGTTCCTCAACCTGAACCTGCATCTCAGTGAATAGGCTCTCCACTCTACCACACAGTTCCTCAACCTGAACCCCAGGAGTCTTCAACTCTTTTCTGTCCACTCTCTTATACGCATCCAAGCATTGAGTACTGTCAATTCTCCCTACTAAATTTTCTCTTATTTTTATTCCACACTGATAGAGCCCTAAACTGCCACTAGCTCAAGAAGTATCCCACTTTCTACAAAGGATCCTCCCATTAATTTCCTAACTAAAATAACGTATTGACTCTAGCCTTAAAATATGCTTAATGAACTAAAAATTACCTGAAGAGATTTAAAATGCCTATCGAGATATGGCTTCCATGAACACCACCAGTTTCCCTCTTCCTCCTCATGGTCAACATTAAACTGTCAGTCTCTGGAACCAACTATGATCTATTTCACCTTAGGTGCCCAAGCTTTTAACAATGCAAACTGACATCATCTATAAAGGTGTTGGACCAAACTCATACCTATCCTAAAATATGTGGCCCATACACAAGTTTTGGATAAATCTTCTGGATTAGGTTTTTCATGTAAACTGTTTTCTCTCCTAAAGAAAGAATTGTATTTCTTTATTCCTAGATTCTGCCCGGTTGCTAATAGAGTCACTGGCATGCCATTCCCTTTTACACTGCTCCACAGCACTGTACACTGCTCCTATGGCCCACTCCCCCTTATGCTCATTGACTATGTCACTTCTAGCCAGTGAGCTGCAGGATTGTTATATACCTTCCAGCTGCTTCCTCTGCACCTAACATTGCCTAACAAACAGAAAGCTCTCATATCTGTTAAATGAGTCCTTAGTATCTTTCATTATATAGGATATATTGCATATGCACTAAAAGTATTAACATGCTTTTTAGATGACCAGAGTATTTGAAAAGAAACCATCATCCAAAGGCAATAGCCTATGCAATTAAGTAATAAAAGTAAAAGATATGCTAAACCCAAACTTTTAAAATTCCAAAATCAAGTACTAAGTATCAAATGGATATGTCTTTAAGAAGACTTAAATACAAGTTGTAGCAAAAAAACAATTGATTTACTTAAAAATTAAGTCAGCTTCTGATTTTAAAACAAACAAACAAAACAAAACAACCTATAGACTAAGTATGGCTGCACACACTTTTCATCAGGTCAACATCTAATTACAATTAAACTGTTAAATAAAAGCAATTTAATATGAGAACTGCCACAATGTAAAACTACTTAGTTCACAGTAATAAAAAGGGAAAAAATTTAAAAGGATAGCTATACTCATTTAGACAGCAACCTCAAGAAAAGACATGGGTATCTATAACCTAAGGGTCACAACCCCTTTGACAAACTTCTATCTCCAAAAGTATTTAATAATGATTCATAATAGTAGCAAACTTATAGTTATGAAGTAGCAATGAAAATAATTTTATGATTGGGGATCATCACACAGTGAAGAACTGTATTAAAGGGTTGCAGCATTAGGAACCACTGGTCTATACTTTACAGATGAATAAAACTCAAAAAAAAAAAAAAAAACAGAACTTCATAATAACCAAGCTTCAGTCTTCCTCACTATTTTCCAGGGAAGATAAACCAGTACAATGAAGTTCTAATCGACTTGGCAAGGGGATCTAAGTCTACTTTCACTAATAATTAGGAATTTAAAATATTGTAAAGCAGGGCTTCTCACCCTTCCTAACGCTATGACCCTTAAATACAGTTTATGTTGAGGTGACCCACAACCATAAAATTATTTTCATTGCTACATAACTGTAATTTTGCTGTTATGAATTATTATGTAAATTCTGATATGCAAGAATCTGATATGTGATTCCTGTAAAAGGGTCCTGCAACCCTCAAAAGGGTCGCAATCAAGCCGGGCGTGGTGGCGCATGCCTTTAATCCCAGCACTCGGGAGGCAGAGGCAGGCGGATTTCTGAGTTCGAGGCCAGCCTGGTCTACAAAGTGAGGTCCAGGACAGCCAGGGCTATACAGAGAAACCCTGTCTCGAAAAACCAAAAAATAAAATAAAATAAAATAAAAAAGGGTCGCAATCCATTGGTTGAGAACCGCTGCTCTAAAGGTATAGAAAGGTAACTACAACCATACAGATACAAGTTAAATGTGGGTAAGTGTTGAATGGCTGAAGATGCCTCAGCAGCTAAGAGCCTTTTCTGCTCTTTAAAGGACCCAAGTCACTCTTTTGGCTTCCTCAGACATACATCTCATACCCACATACATGCACAAAAAATAAAATAAAAATCTTCAAAAAAACATATTTGAATTCTAGTTTAACATAATAGATTACTTAGGACCAATTATAAAGAAAAATTATACAAATGGCTACTTCAATTAAAATGTACAGATTTTCAATGAGGGGCTGGAGAGATGACTCAGTGGTTAAGAGCAAGTGCTGCTCTCAGAGGACCCCAATCAGTTCCCAGCACCTATATCAGACAGCTCCTAACTGTGCCCCAATTCTAGGGGCAAGCTCTTCTGGCCTTCTTGAGCACCTACACACAGTAGGCTGGAAGGTAGACAGACAGCAGTCATACATACACATAATTTAAAAAAAAAAGCTTAATGAGTTTGATTCTCTTTGGCAGAGAAATGCAATTAAAATGATGTTCTTCCAATTCTATATACACTAAATATAATATATTTAATACAATAGGAGTAAATCATTATGAGGCTAAGCCCAACTGGCACAGTTTAAACAGCACTTTTTAACACTGTAGGCTGGAAGCTCATGGAAAGTAGGCTGCACCCACTGTTATCTGACTCCCTGCAGACCTTGACTAGGTAGCTGATGAATGAACAAGTAACTATTGTTCCTGACAACAGTTAAAAGTAGAATTAACATAACTTCACACAATGTGACAGAGCAGGAGAAGTTAAATGATTTGACAACAATCATATAACTGCTAAGTCATAAAAGATGCATAAGAAATTAAGGCGGCACACAGTTATTTAAATACTCAAGATACTTCTGGTATGGACCCAGGAGGATAGCTAAGTGAGTAAAGGTGCTTGCCACCAAGCCCACCTGAACTGATGAGATCTAGATCCAGTAAAACTTTATCTCAAATTTAAGGTAGAAAATGATTAAGGAAAACAAACCTCTGGCCTCTACACGTACACATTCCCACACTGGCAAACAGATACACTCACTGACTCCGTCTCCCCCCTCCTCCCCATCTCTCTCTTACACACACACACACACACACACACACACACACACACACACACACACACACACACACAAACACACATACAGTAGATTAAGTAAATAACAGCATTCAATCCTAAAATACATCATAAAATTAAGATTTAACTATACAGCCAGGCGGTGGTGGCACACGCCTTTAATCCCAGCACTTGGGAGGCAGAGGCAGGCAGATTTCCGAGTTTGAGGCCAGCCTGGTCTACAAAGTGACTTCCAGGATAGTCAGGGCTATACAGAGAAACCCTGCCTCGAAAAAAACAAAAAAACAAAAAAACAACAAAAAAAGATTTAACTATACACTAACACAGCATTTCCAAAATCTCCATATCCTATCTTAGAAGCTTTGAAGAACAGGTTTATTATTTCAACAGTTAATCAGTAAGTACACATCTTGCCTCATAGGCAATGACTAATATAATTCATAAAAAGCTGAACCCCAAGATCACAGTAGTTCCTGGCCCTAAGCGTCTCTGTTTACAAGAAGAAATTCCAGTAGCAGGAGATCAAAACATCGTCTATAAAACTCAAAACTGCTAAGCAACTTATGTGAGGCCTAAATGCATACATGAAGATATGATTAGAAAGAGAGAAGGTAGATAACCAGCTGTTAGTAGAAAGGACACAGCTGAGTAGCAAGATAAGAGGAGGAATTTTGTAAACACACACACAGTTGGGAGAGGTACTCTTATTTTAAATTACTGTAAACTTTATACCAAAAAAAAAAAAAAAAATCTATTTAGTAGGGCACACTTCTATAATCCAGAAACTCTGGAGACTAAGGCAGGAGAATAGCAAGTATAGGGCCAACCTGGACTACCTAGTAAACTATAGGCTAGCCTGAAACAGAGTCTCATGAAACAAAACACTTATTTAAAGTTAGTAAAACACTTATTAATGTCAAAGAAAATATAACACCTAATTTCATTTATTTGACAACTTTGCTAAGGCACATTTGCCCTCTAATAGTAAAGATACAAGCAGTGGTATGTGCTTCTAATCCCAACATTTGGGAAGCTGAAACAAGAACTAGCCTAGTAGCTGGGCGTGGTGGCGCACGCCTTTAATCCCAGCACTCGGGAGGCAGAGGCAGGCAGATTTCTGAGTTCGAGTCCAGTCTGGTCTACAAAGTGAGTTCCAGGACAGCCAGGACTACTCAGAGAAACCCTGTCTCGGGGAAAAAACAAACAAAACACTAGCCTAGTCAACACAGTCCCAGGCCAGCCAGGGCTACATAATGACACACTGTCTCAAAGACCAAAAAGTTACTTTTTTCAAAAGATAACCGTCATCTGTGTTGCTCAAAAATAATACAGTAATAACTTCCTTAGTTGTCACTGCTATAAGAAAAGCTTCCATTCTCTAGTTTAAGACTGTTCCTACCTACATTGCACAATGTTAATATCCCCAGTTATCCCCAATAGCTACTAAGCATAATGCTCTAGGAATAAAGAAGTTATAGATGGCAAAAGACCTCCTATGCTAATATGCACATCAGCTGTTCACTATTTAATACTTAAGAGACATTTCCTAGAGTGAAATGTCTTCTATACAGGTACAGAGTTTTCCCATGGTTTCTTAAAAACAAAAGTTAAACAATTAGATTTCACTTCTGTATTATGAAGAAATTCAAGTCTATTAAAAGTTATTCTAGATCACAATTATTATTTCTGAACAAAATAACATTTTCCCCTGCATCTGTGTAATAGATCTGCAATGAGACTTGCAGCATGATTACTGTAGAATGCTGAAAAAAAATCTACCCAGTAGAATCCTGCCCAGGGCAACAGGATTAAATAGCTTAAAGACTCACCTCATCACAGTCTCCTTCAACCATGGCATATATAGCTTTCTTTACCAAGTTAGTACCTAGAATATAAATCTGAGTATTAATAAAGGAAAAATGTAATTAATTTCTTAAAGAATCTAAATTATGATTATCATAATTGCATAAAAAGGGCAAATATTAGGTTTTATCTTGACTATAGATACATACAATGATCATTTCTAAGTGAAAAATAAACCATATATCAGCTGGAAGAAGCCCATCTTGACTATAGATACATACAATGATCATTTCTAAGTGAAAAATAAACCATATATCAGCTGGAAGAAGCCCATCTTGACTATAGATACATACAATGATCATTTCTAAGTGAAAAATAAACCATATATCAGCTGGAAGAAGCCCAGGGAACCTCCACATAGCAATAAGGCTGTCTTGGGAAGACCTACCTCCTGATTCCTTTTTCTCAGGTATAATTATTAGTCCCAAGCTAGAGTTTTTTTACCTTATTGTTACAAGATATTAGGAGAGGTAAGAAGAAAAAGGTTAAAAAAAAGAGTGAATTGTTTTTAAATAACTGCAAACTAAATGACTAATTTGTGAATTATAGAAACTATCATTAATGTTTTATCTCAAATTACAAATATATATCTCATCCATAATCATGTTTATATTGTTGGACTTAGAATATAAGATTATTGAGGCATATAAATATTGTGATAAATAGTTATAACATTTCTATATATGCTTTTTATCAATTTTTAATGACTGAGATAAAAATCTGTTTAACACTGAATGGAAATTAAAAAAAAAAAAAGAAAAAGGTAAGAAGAAAAAAGAAAGAGGTATAATTATATAAAGTAACCCAGAATTTAATGAGATAGCAAGATGATGATCTGAGCTGATTTTGCCAAATGTTATCCAAGTCTCCAGACACAAGGCACAAGACAACCTAACATAAACTGTTTAGCCCACAGTGGGCCAAGATAAAATCAGTTTTGGTAAAATTTAGTGAGCCTGGCAAAACAGAGCCAGGCCCTCTCACCGATGCAGGTGGTATATCTGTAAATGTCTGGAAAAGTTTGCCATAATTCAGTCCCATAATCTGATACATTAAAACAAATGGTAACTGCCAACTCTGACTTTAAGAAAAACAAAGTATGCCACGTGTGCTGGAACACACCTTTAATCCCACCATTTGGGAAGCTAGGTAGATCTAGACCTCTGTGAGTTCAAGGCCAACATAGTCTATATTACAGTTCTTAGCCAGCCAAGGCTACATACTGAGACTCTATCTAAAATACATTTTTTAAAATCTCTTCATTTTCAAACCAAGCACGTGAATGTGTTCGCATCTCAAAACAAGGCAAGATAAGATGTAACCTTAAAATAATGGTTCTCTCACTGTTTCTCCTGAGTCCTTAGCTCTTTCCAAAAGCACCAAAGTTTCAAACATGTCTCTAAAACAAACCAAATTTAATCACAATTTTTTGTAGAAAGCAGTCCAAAAATAAAGCTCATTTACCTCTTAAATAAACTCACAAGTGGCACTTGAAAGGAAAAAGATTGGGCACTATATCAAATAAATAAATAAAACTATAACATATTTATAGGGATTCTTCATGACAGGATCCTGACTTTGAAGAATGAGTATTAACAGTAACATACATATTCTTTTAAAGTTACATGCAGCAAAACTGCTCAGACTACTAGTGACAGCATCAATACTGACTTAGCTTAAAATGCATCCCAGAGGAAGAAAGGCCCTTGGTCTAACAATGTTTATATGCCCCAGTACAGGGGAATGCCAAGGCCAAGTAGTGGGAGTGGGTGGGTAGGGGAGCAGGGCGGGGGAAGGGTATAGGGGACTTATGGGATAACACTTGAAATGTAAATGAAGAAATTATCTAATAATAATAATTATATATATATATATATAATATATTCACCCATCCCTTAACTGAATAAACAATTCCTAAGCATTAAAAAAAAAAAAGGAAAAAAAAATGCATCCCAGAATTTACACATCCCAACAAGCACTTCTCTATCTGATTTTTCATTGTGAAAGAAAGAGCCAGCAGGTACTAGACTCTAGGACAGAAGTTGTAATTAGGCAACAGAGAAAGCTTCAGCCCTACCAGATGAATGAGATTCTCAAGGAAGGGTCTATCTGCTTTTAAACCATCCAGATGATTCTAATGATAGTTAGAAAAAAATCTGTATGCTGACCCAGAGATGGCTCACACCCAGTTCCCTGGGACCCGCATGATAGAAGAGACTCCCAAAAGCTGTTCTCTGACTTCCACTCATGAACTTTATCAGACACATTCAGAGATACAGAGATACAAACATACACACACATATTAACTTAAAAAAAACTAAGGAATCCAACTTTTAAAAAAGCTAAGAAAATGAATCTCAGAATAGTAAAAAATAATTACCTTCTTTTGGGCTCTCAAATTACAAGTCTAATAATTAGCACTAGGTAATGATAATTACTCCATAATTTTAGCTTGGTTAAAGTCTTCAAGACTAGTAGCTGGTATAAAATACCTTCATAACTCTATAAAAAACAGAAATATTTCCTCCAGTTCTAAGTATAATACAAAGAATTCTGAATGTGTTTTTTAAAAACTCTGAAGATAAAAACGTACATGCTATTTTTAAAAAGACATTAATTTATAAAACATTATTTATAAAATCTATTTTAAAAATGTTTAGGAAATATGTTGAAAGAAAAGCAATCTTAAGGACAGTGAGATGGCCAAGCAGTCCAAGCGTCTGCCTCTAATGTCTGATAATCTGAGTTCAAGCCCCAGAACCATGAGAGAGGACTCCCAAAGCTGTCCTCAGATGCCTAATTATGTGTGTTACAGACACACAATAATAAATTTATAAAAAAAAAATAAATAAAACTTTTCTTCCCTTACCTTGAAAAGTTTATTCCTCCAGTCACATTTAAATCTTTTGTTTCAAAACACAAAAATGAAAATAATGTATTCACCCTTTGTGAAATAACATTTTCCTTACCAATGCCATTTCTCCTGTATTTGGAATCCACGGCTAACATGGCTATATAACCTCTGCGGAACATCTTTTTGTGCATATCCAACTTGCAAACGATGGCACCTACACACTCCTCCCCTACCATGGCCTTGAAAATAAACAAACAGTTATGAAGAACACATTGCCATCAGATACTGCACAGTTACCAAGGGAAAACAGCAACAGACTCTGGGTCAACACCTGAGAGATCAGGAGAACTTCGGAGCAAGACAGCAATCTCAAAGCTTCAGAATCAGAATCCCAAAACCTTTCAAATATTATTGTTTCTAAAACTCAAACTTTCTTCAAAACATGACTTTTTTTGTAATGCTTATTAAAACCTTCAGGCCAGGGGAGACAAGATTTCTACAAGGTAAATACTCAAATACATTTACTGACTACATGTCAAGTGCTTACAATTAAAATCATTTGCAATAAAGGTCTGTTTACATTTTGGGAAGAGGGAGTAAGTGAAAACCTATTTTAAAGAAAAGTCTACTTATTAGAACACAATAAAATACTGTACAAGTTACCCATCAGCAGAGTATTACAACTTTTTATAATAAATATTTTAATAAAAGATAAATATAAAACATAACTGACAATTATAACTGGCAGTTAACTCTGATCAAGAAAAAAGTACCTAAGATTTTTTTTTCCAGAAAAAGCACTGTTTAGAAGGTATTACTTAGATCACAATCAAAAAGTTCGTTAGCACTATAAATACATGATGGTCTCACTTTCAGGATATTCGACAGTATGAATCATTATCATAAAGCTTGCACTCAGGAAGCTAAGGTGGAAGGATCTGAGTCAGAGGATCCCAAGTTCAAGGCAGCTTGCTCTTGTTGCTATACAGCAAGGCCCTGCCTCAAATACATTTATCTCAAATTCCAATCTTTACATTAGTGTAATAGAATAATGACTTATTTAAATTTTAATAAAACTATCAGGTTATCAGAGTATTAAAGGTAATATTTAAATAATGCTTATAACTCATTTTGATATGCCAGTGTTGTCAATGCAAATTTTTTTCAAATATTTCAAAACTGCTAAAAAGTTCTAATAGTGTATCCTGGGAAATATAAATAGGACGTTATCTCAGCAAGCAATATTTATTTGTAAATTAGTTTTCCAGAAACACCTATTTGAACACCACTAGGAATTAGTCAAAAAATTAGTAAGCAACATCTAGCATATACTTAATATAATATCTATTTTAGCTTGAATTTGCTGTAATATTTTGTGGTCTATTACTCAATAAATTTCCAGTAATTCCTTCTTAAATAAACTGTGGAAAAATCTGTAGGCAAGATAACTTTAATCCATTTCACATAAACCTGAAGTAGGTTGAAAGAAAACCTTTTTGAAGGAGTATTAAACTCAATAACCATTAATAGTTCATCCCATTATATCACATATTCCATAATTATTCTAGATCAAAAAACCTTAAGATTTCCATTTTGTTTTCTCATTCATAAGGTATCAGTTTAATTTACAACAATCAATTTGGTTTGGTTTTGGATTAAGTCCTAAAACAGAGAGAAAAGTTATCTTAAAAGACAACTTTTACATACTTTTAGTGCTGAGAAAACCTAGGAGCAGTAACATAATATGCATGTACTCTCCAGCCCTACAAGTAGCATTTTCTGATTTGGATTGTCAAATAGTGTGTGTGTGTGTGTGTGTAAGAGAGAGAAAGTGCGTATGGACATGTGTACACATATACATAAAATAATCACAGACCAAATCATATATTTGTAACACCCAGAAAATATTTGCCCTGACCTAATACGTTAGGTTCATGTGAAATGGAAATATATGTAAATCTTAGACCACATAGACCATAGAACAGCTGTATCCTACAGTTAATAACCCCACTAAGTACAGCTAGACAAGACTTTCAAATGCACCAGAATTTCAAGCATTTGTGCTCTGATCATGTAAGTAAAAAGCAAACAAAATATTATTGTTAGTTCATTCCTGAACTAATTTATTAGCAATACATTGCTTCCCTAATTTAAACATGTAAATAAGTATAAATCAAATTGTACATATTATCTAAAAATAAAAATCTGATGTGGCTTGCTGGTTATGAAAATCAATATTGCAATTTCTTCCTAATTAATTGCATTATCAACATTTACAAAAACCACTAAATTACTTGATTTTTTTTCCAAAGAAAAGCTGCTGCACACATTTTGAAGCACATTATTAAATGTGTCTTCTGAAGTATGAGGAGTGGCACCTCTCTGGTTTAACTTCACAAGGCTAAAAGTCTGCTAAGTCTATAGAACTATGAAAAATGTGTATGTGCAAAATACAGTTTTCCAAACTTCAGAACACTAACCCTGGAGGATGCCAGAAAATTTACATTTAGAATAAATGGAAATACTGCATTATATTGCTCGTTGTCTAAGAACTTCTAAAAAACACTACCACTGAAAATACTATATAAAGGGATACAAGCTTGTGGTAAATGACAGGGACTCATATTTGTACTGACTTCTATTCTCTAAAGTGTTAGGAATATTGGGGAGAATTTTAAGAAACTTATTTTTATGAGTCAACCAAGTACAGGCAATTTTTATGGTTCATATATTCCTCAAATATTCCATCAGGTCTACCACCTTATCCCTGGAAACTGGGGCCACACTGCAAGGTTTAATCGGAGACTTATTCATGTAAGGACAACTTCCCCCTGCTGAACACAACCCTGGCTACAATGTGTTTCATAAACTAGGTCAACAGTATGTCATAGTCCCTCACCTTACTGTCATGAGAGGCCAGGAGATCTGGATTCTACCTTTACCTCTCTGCTACTAAATAGCTAGAGATTTAAGCATTGTACATCACCATGGGTTTTATTTCCATTAAAAAAAAAATAGAAAGTGAGTCTACAGTATCTTTAGGGCTGTCCTTTCAGATATAATTTGGAAAAAAAAAAGGTTTTATTTATAAAAATTAGCTCTTATGGGAAATTCAATTTGAAAAGCATACCAACATGAAATACTTAGTTGTAAACTACCTCTGTTGCATATCATTTTATTGTTTGCTATCTCCAAATTCATATTCCATACTTTCATATGAGATACCCTAGAAAAAGCTTTTTTTGTACACATTTCAACTTCTAGATATGTGTTGCTTAATGTTCAACTTTGGCTAGTAAAGGCTGAAGTACAAGTTTTCTGACAACTAAGACAGGTCTACACAAAAAACCGGACACTTGCCAGGCGTGGTGGCGCACGCCTTTAATCCCAGCACTCGGGAGGCAGAGGCAGGCAGATTTCTGAGTTTGAGGCCAGCCTGGTCTACAAAGTGAGTTCCAGGACAGCCAGAGCTATACAGAGAAACCCTGTCTCAGGATTTAAAAAAAAAAAAAAACTGACACTTTCCATAGTGTAAATGGCAGAAAACTGAGCTCTAGCTAAAACATAACTCAAGCCCACTCCCATGAGCCACACCCCCAGCTCCATTTCAGTTGAACTGTGACTCCATTACACACTTTTGTGGCTTACCTTATGACTAAATCAATCCACAATTTTGAGGAATGGCATTTGATGACATATGCAGTAGTGTTGTAAATACTGCCCCATATTCACTGACACTGTCTTAAAACCTGTTGTTTAGTTTTTAAAAACAGGTTCTCTCTACACGGCCCAGCTGTCCTAAAATTCACTATGTGTAGACCAGACTGCCCTTGAACTCAAGACTTCCTTCTGCCTCCCAAGTGCTAGGATCGAAGGAGTGTGCCACCATGTCCAGCAGAACTACTTTAATACAATGTTAAGAATCCAGGGCGGGGTACTAAAATACAAAATAGTACCTAAAGTTCAAACAAATGTTCTAAGAAAAAAAGTTTAAGCATGATTTACATGGGAGCTAGCAAATTACCAATATCTACAATATCCATTAGTTATTTCTGGGTTGCCAAGCTGTGCAAGCAACCACAAGACTTTTCAAGTCTTGTCAAAACATACTGCAAGGAATACTGAGTGCAACTATTTAAGGGTTAAAACAATAAATAAAAGTGCCTTAAATATGTGCCTTTAGTAAACATCAATGAAAACATGTCCTGTGCTCACTACACACAGCTTACACCTCAAATCTATCTAATTAAAGGTTTCATACAGACTGAAACTGAGTCTATATTACTGTTGAGAGATTACTAGATTACTGATGCTGGGAATGTAAACTTAAACTATTCATCTTATTCGATAAACAAATATATTCAGCTTACGTATAGATTTAAAAATAAAAAAAACTTTAGTCAGCTATACCCACACAAACCAATGGTACCAGTGTTTGGACTGTTTCTGAGTAGTTTCACACTTAAGTTTCCTGCATCCCAGAAAAGGGCCTTCAAGTTTCAGGGCCCTCTCATGTACCGGAAGTGTTAGTGACACCTTTTGTTAGTGACACCTTCTGCAATAGCACACCTGAAAGCAGACTGACTACAACTGTTAATGGTCCACAACCAATGAACAGGGCCTGAGATTTCATTCTCCTGTGTGGCCACAGCAAGTTTGCCGACAGCCATGTTCACCAAAGCACATTTAGCGCATATATTCTTCTCCGACTATGGCTGTAACTGTGTTATTACTAAGGCCTGTATCGGATCAGAACCATGTTCCAATTCAATCACGGCAAAGTGCTCTAAGGATGAGGAAGGTTAAACATGATCACAAGCTAATGTAAACAGGATGTAAGACAGCCCCCATGTGAAACATGCTCTGCACAGGATTGCTGCTGTTCCATCAGTCGCAAGATAACCCACATCACGAGCTCTTACCTTCCACACAGTTCCACAAAATACCTGGGAAAAAGTGCGCACTTTCGCGCCCCCCATCTGTAAGGTACTATGAAAATAAAGGATACATCCACGGCCACACACCGGGCCCTCACACTCCCTGCCCCGAGTGGCCTGGATCTCTGCTGGGCTCACCCTGTTTTCATTCCATCCACTTACCAAGAAACACAGCTGTGGCCAGTTGTGGATAAAATATCTATACGTATAAATGGAGTAGGGTTCAGACAGATCTTTGGTGATCAGTCTCATGATATCAGGCATTTGGAGCTCAGATTCATATCGGACGTATCGTATCGTCCGATCCTCCCCGGGCTCGGCCTCCCTGCCCTGGGAGCTCCTTAAACTGCAGCCGGTGGTCAGAGACGAAGACAGCAGCCGCACCTGCTCGTCCATCTCCTGCTCCTCCTGCTGCTCGGTGCCCGCCACCAGTCCATTTCGGGCCGCAGCGGGGTCGCTCGCCGCCCCCGCCGCCGCCGCCGCCGCCGCTGCCTCTGCCTCTGCCTCTGGCCGGCCGGGGAGTGCAGTTCTTGCATTGTTGGGGACCGAGTGGGGAGGTCTCTCCCCCGGGTGTCCCTCGGCTCCTTTTGTGGCAGTCACTTTGGGGGCCCCGTCGGGGGCAGCCGCCTCCGCTGCACTCAGAACCTTACTCTTGAGGGTCGCCGCGGCCCGGAGGTGTCGCAGTTCTGGGCCGATCAATCCGTTGAGCTGCTGCTGCTGCTGCTGCTGCTGCTGCTCCGGAGGCAGCTGCGGGCAGCGAAGGCAAGAACGCGCTTTGGCCGAGGTCGCAGCCTCGCCGCCCGCTGGGCTCCCGCAGCCGCCTTCGTGCTCCTCGTCGTCCTCCTCGTCCTCGCTGCAGCAAGCGAGCGCGGCCCCCGCCGGGAACGGGCAGCGGAGCTCCGCCGCCGCCGGGGCCGCGGGCGCTGGTGGTGGGAGGAGGCTGCTAGGCCCAGGCGGTACCTCCGCCATCCTAGAAGCGACACAGCCGAGAGAGGAGGCCATGAGAGGCGGCCGACCGGCGCCAGGCAGCGCGGACTGGCGGGCCGGGGGCGGCCGAGGAGGGGGGAACAAAGGCAGAAACCGTCCCTCACCGAGTGTCCCCAACGCCGCGCCGCCCCCACGCCGCCGCGCCGGCCACCGTCCCTGGCCGCCCGAGCCCCGCCGCCGGCCGTGTCACCGCCTCCCACCCGCCCCTCCTCGCGGCTCACCCCGCGCCGCTCCCCGCCGCCGTTGCCGCCGCTGCCGCCGCTTCTCTCCCTCAGCCACCGCCGCAGTCGCCTTCGCCGCCGCGGCCGCTCCGCCGCCGCCACCGCCGCCTCTGCCGAGCCTCTCACCCGGCCGCCGCCGCCGCCGCCGCCGTAAAGCGCCTCGCCTGTTACCCCGGGTAAAGTTTCCTGGGCCAAGCTTTACGACACTTCCCTGCCTGCCGGCTGCCGGGCCAGAAAAGGGGGCGTGGAGGGAGGTGACCTGTGCAGGGGCGGGGCCCGAGGTGTCTCCGGAGGGCTTCCGGGAGGCCGCGTGCCGGGGGTGGGGCTCTAGCCTGGGGTTCCAGAGGTTCCAGCGGAAGTCGCCCCGCAGCCTCCCCGGGTGGGCAGGGCTAGGTGCCCTGGGAGCTGCTGGCTGTTGACATCCAACCTCTAGTGCCTTTATGCAGCTGCACTGTTACAAGTTTTGCTCTGACCTGGCGCGTGGGGCAAGGAACGCCGGCTACAAAGGCAGCAAATCCCGGCCTGGACCGCGAAATAGAGGGAATTTAAAACATTGATCTGTGAAGATAGCATTTTGCAATTAAAAAAAAAAAAAAAAAAAAAACAACCTTTACCTACCCCGTTGGGACAAAAGAATGGCTAGTAGTCTTCTTAACCCCATTCCTCCACCCCGAAGATTGAAGGCATAAATGTGACAAACAGGTGCCGGACAAGGACAGGCAACCCTGGGGAAAACGACAGAGATGGTGGCGGCTAAGCCGTACTCCTGATTTGTGCTTGTAATTGTGTTAGGTTGGGAAGCAACTGGTAAGAGTTCACGGTATCCTCCCATGTGATATGCTAAGCAGGTGTAGAAACTTCAGCTCATATTTGAGAGTGTGGTTTACCTCTGCTCTAATCCACAGCTGGTAGTTCTCTGCATATCTGATCTGAGAGTTGAGTAGATAACTCACACGCATACTAATCAAGTTGCTTATTAACTTGTAGGAGCTGAAGAGCTGAGTCAGCAGTAAAGAACACTAGGGTTAGATTCCCAGCACCCAAATGGCAATTCACAACTCTGTCATCCCAGGTGGAAGGGAGGCTACCACCTTTTCCGGCCTGGTCCAAGGGCATCAGGAATGTGCCCAGATACGCCTACAAATAGGCAAACTCCCATAACACGTTTTAAAAGAATAAAATGTGTTAGATAGCTTTTTTTATTTATTTCAACTGATTTATAGAGCTAGTCAGGTATGCCCAAGATTCATGTTTTCAGTGATAGACATCTATCTCAGGAGGTGTTTGCAACTTTGTGCCATAATCTAAACTAAAAAAAAAGTGAGCTGCAGTAGTTGGCACATGTCTGGAATCCCAAGTACCCAGAAGGCAAAAGCAAAAGGCTATGGAATTCAAAGTAAGCCTGGGCTGCATAGCAAAACTGTTTCTAAAAATAAATACTAAGTAAAAATAAAAATAATCTTCAAGTGAGATTAACCTGCACTGTGGCATGGTTTGAGACACAAGGGTGACAATCCTTTTTGCTAAGAATATCAGAGGATGCTACCAGCTCAAGCAGAGAGACTCGGCCTCTAAAGATGATAAAATGTATAATTATCTACCAAGTATTGTACAAACTGTCCTCTATACACTACAACTTTTATGAGTTCGAGTCTTACAAAAGTGCATTCCTATATAAACAGGCATGAAAGCACTTACATATTTCAGTCTTCTCAGTAATATGGAAAAAAATCCAACTAAGTGGCTATAAATTTGAGAATGACTAAATAGGCTATTATGTTTTTTTTCTCTGTATGATGTGTGTGCCAATGTGTGTGCCTGTATATGTTGGCGTATGTGTGTGTGTGTGTGAGTGTATGTTCAGGCATGAGAATGCTTGACACGGATGTTAGAAATCCTCCTCCATTGCTTATCTTCCTTGTTCTTTGAGGTGAGATCTCTCAGTTGAACCCAAAGCTCACCAGTAGAGCTAGTTTTGCAAAGCAGCTTGCTCCAGGGATTCCCTCTTTCCCACCTTCTCAAGCTGGAATTACAGGAGCCATCACACCCACCCAGAATTTACATATGTTCTGAGGATTTGAACTCAATAGAGTTCCCTTGCTGGCATGGCAATTTAGCCACCTCACTGCCCTAGATTAAAATAAAGCCTATTACTGTTAAAGTATGCTGTTGTTTTCAAAAACAGAAAGAATTGCTATTGCTATTGGTACTCTTGTAGCTCCTATGACTCCTCTGAAAATTACTCCCACAATTATTTACTATAAGATAACCATTTGTTATGTGTGCTGCCCAGTCTGAACTTGACATAAGCTAGAGTTATGTGAAAGGAGGGAACCGCCATTGAGAAAATACCTCCTTAAAAGCAGGCTGCAAGGTATTTTCTTAGTGATTGATGTGGGAGGGACCAGCCCATTGTGGGTGGTGCCATTTCTGGGCTGGTGGTCGTGGCATCTAAAAGAGAGCAAGCTGAGCAAGCCATGAGGAGCAAGCCAGTAAGCAGCACCCTCCATGACCTCCACATCAGCTCCTGCCTCCAGGTTCCTGCCCTGGCTGAGCTCCTGACCTGACTTCCTTTGATGATGAACAATGTATGGAAGCAAGAGCCAGACCAAACCTCCCCGCCCAGCTTGCTTCTGGTCACAGTGTTTCATTGCAGCAGTAGAGACCCTACCTAAGACCAGTTTGGAAAAGTTGAGTTTCTACAGGTATTTACGTGGAAAACACATCCTAAAGCCAAGCTAGTGAACCGCACCTGTATTCTCAGCACCTGGAAAGCAGAAGCAGGAGAATTGCCACAAGTTCAAGACCAGCCGAGTCAATACATGGAGTTCTAGACTGGGCATGACTACGTAATAAGTATGGCATAATCCTCTTTGTCCTCTTCAAAAAACACAAAACAAAATTAACTTGCAAACCCAGGCGTGGTGACATGTTCATGTAATCTTAGCATTTGGGATGCTGAGGTAGGAAGGTTGCAAGTTCAAAACCAGCCTTTGCTACACAGTGAGTTCAAATTAAGCATGGCCTACATGTAAGACCCTGTCTGGAAAAATACAATAAAATCATATCTTCAAACATATGAAAATGTCATTTAAAGATATGCATTTAGGCCAGATATGTAACCACTTATAATCCCAGCATCCAAAAACCTGAGGGAAAAGAATCATGATTTTGAGATCAGCCTGGGCTACACAGTGAGAGTCTATCACACAAAAGAACATATATAGGGGCTACAGAGATGGCTCTGTGGTTAAGAGCACTTGCCACTTTTAAAGACAACCTAGTTTAGTTCCATATGGTAGCTCCAAACCATCTATGACTTGTTCCATGGAATCTGTATTTCAAAATACATGGAAGTTTGGCCAAAGAAACATGATCTATTCAAATCATGAAGGAAGGATGCCCAAATGGCTTCACACAATCCTCCTCACACAATCCTCAAAGAAGTTTATGGAAAAATTTCATTGAGAATAATGTTTCTTTTTTTTTTTTTTAAAGATTTATTTTATTTTATTATATGTAAGTACGCTGTAGCTGTCCTCAGACACTCCAGAAGAGGGAGCCAGATCTCGTTACGGATGGTTGTGAGCCACCATGTGGATGATACTCGGCCCAGGGAGTGACACTATCAGAAGGTGTGGCCCTGTTCGAGTAGGTGTGGCCTTTTTTGGAGTAGGAGTGGTACTGTGGGTGTGGGCTTTTAAGACCCTTGTCCTAGCTGCCTGGAGTACTCTGCTAGCAGCCTTCAGATGAAGATGTAGAACTCTCAGCTCCTCCTGTGCCACACCTACCTGGATGGTGCTATGTTCCTGCATTGGTGATAATGAACTGAACCTCTGAACCTGAAAGCCAGCCCAATTAAACGTTTTTTTTATAAGAGTTGCCTTGGTCATAGTGACTGTTCACAGCAGTAAAACCCTAACTAAGAAATTGATACCAGAATAGTGGGGTATTCCTGTGAAGACCTGACCACATTTTGGGGAGGACTATGGAAGGACTTTGGAATTTTGGGCTAGAAGAGCCATTGGGTGTTAAGAGCTCTGTGGGATGTTCTATAGGAGCTTGGAAGATAATATTGAGAACAGTGCAAACAGTGGAGGCCTGGCTTGTGAAATTTCAGAGGGAAGATTAAAGACTCTTATCAGGGCCATTGCTATTTTGAGTGTGAAGATTCTATGGCTTTGGTTAGCTGGGTTTGAAGAATAAGCTGTGATTAACAAGATACCAGAACTACTAAATCGAAACCTTTGCATTACTGGGTAGACTGATGCTGGTTATCTGGAGCTAAGAAATTAGCAGTGATTAAGAAGAGACCAGCATCACTAAAGTGAAGTCATCTGAGAAGTGTTTCCTGAGAGCACAGGGAAGCTGTGTTCCAGAAGCAGCCACAGTTGTACCTCATGTTGGCAGCCAGACTTGATAATGTGTAAGAGTCACCCAGGTGGTACTGGTTTTGAAACATGAAGGGGTAGCAGCTGATACTTGGCACTTGAGAGGCCAGGAGAGGCCATTGGTGAAGGTGCAGCCTCAGTGGTAGTTGAAGGCCCAGGACTGGCGGTGTCATGCAGCGAAGTTGAGGCTTGGCACCATGAAAAGAGCCTATGAGGAGCTATTTGTGAAAGCGCAGTCCAGTTGCAGCGGAAGACAGCAGTGTTTTGGAGATGCCAGTACCATGAGAAGACCACCAAGAACAGCAGCAACAGTGGAGTACAGGCAGCTGGAGTCTAGAAGGCGAGGTGTGTGCTACAAAGGGCAGAGCTGAAGAAGTGACCCTTGGAGGAGCGTAGAAGATCATGAGTGGATCTCAGACATTGGACCATTAGAGTGTAATTTTGCTTTTGATTGTGACTGTACCTTGATATTTTTCCCTCTTGAAGGAAGAAAGTATTTTAGTAGAGCCCACAGTTAGGAGATTTTGAACTGTAAAAAGACTTTGAAATTCAAAGGAGATTGGACATTTTAAAGGGACTGAAATGTTAACATGTAAGAATTTGTAAAGAGAGCCGGGCGTGGTGGCACACACCTTTAATCCCAGCACTAGGGAGGCAGAGGCAGGCAGACTTCTGAGTTCGAGGCCAGCCTGGTCTACAAAGTGAGTTTCAGGACAGCCAGGGCTATAAAGAGAAACCCTGTCTCGAAAAACCAAAAAAAGAAAAAAAAAACAAAACAGAATTTGTAAAGACTGTGGGACTTTTAAAGGTATTTAGATCTTGAGGATGAATAAGAAAGTAAAGATTAAGGCTTAATAGTGATGTGTTTGTATGTCAAGTGGACAAGGGGTCAGTTGTACTGGCTGTTTTGAGTGTCAACTTGACACAAGCTGGAGTTATCACAGAGAAAGGCACCTCTCTTAAGGAAATGCCTTCATGAAATCCAGCTGTAAGGCATTTTCTCAATTAGTTATCAAGGGTAGGAGGGTCCAGCCCATTGTGTGTGGTACCATCCCTGGGCTGGTAGTCCTATGTTCAATAAGGAAGCAAGCTGAGCAAGTGGGGGTGGGGGGGTGAAGATGGACAATCCAGTGAGCAGCACCCTCCATGGC
This sequence comes from Mus minutoides, assembly GCA_902729485.2. Lineage (NCBI taxonomy): Eukaryota > Metazoa > Chordata > Mammalia > Rodentia > Muridae > Mus > Mus minutoides. The sequence goes on from LR754202.1 coordinate 77,358, forward strand.
TTCTTTGTGTCAGCTCCTGCCTCCAAGTTCCTACCCTGTGTGAGTGTCCTGAATTCCTTTGGTGATGAACAGCAATGTGGAAGTATCCGCTGAATAAACCCTTTCCTTCCTCCCCAACTTGCTTCTTGGTTATGATATTTTGTGTAGGCATAAAAACCCTAAGACATTAGCCATTCACTTTGAAATACAGCTGTATCAAAATAATAATAATAATAATAATAATAATAATAATGCTAGTATAAAAAAGAAAGACAGCTAGTCTTCAAGATTTTTCTATATTGTTATTTTTCTATATTGTTATTTTTCTATATTGTTATTTGATTTAGTTACACCGAAGGGCTTGTTGGTTAGATATTGTCTCTCCCAAAGTTATTTTAAAAAAAAAAATCAGATTTTTTGGGACAGAGAGAAGATTCACAGGGTAAAGGAGATTGCCACCAAGCCTGATCCCAGGGACACACTTAGTGGAGGGAGAGAAACAACTCTCATGAGTTGTCCTCTGACCTCTACTCTTGAGCTGTGACAAGGCTACTCACTCCCCTCCACCTCCCCGCCCCCTTCTGTCTTACACACACACACTAAATAAGATGGTTTTTAACATGTTATTATCATTGCTATTATTATTCAGAATTTCAAAGACCTCAAAGTTAAGGACCGTTACTTTGTATCTCTCAGCTAACACATAGAGGAGTCTTAAGCCTTTTTGACACTATCATTCAGCCTTCTAGAATTCTTACAGTAACGAAGCAAATTCTGGCTTCCTTTATAATTAGGCAGAAATGTCTCTGACATCTGAGAGCCAAAGACCTCTCTTTGTAATCCAGTATTAAAATCTCAGTAATATATTTCTGGGTCAGATGACCTCTCTAGGAAGTTTTCTTTTCTACTTGGGAAAGAAAAAGTTTGATAATATTGTTGGAGTATGGAAATAGAACTAATTCACTACAATGCTGCAGGCATATCTGCCTGCTGGGAAACTCTCAAAAGAAAGCTACCTCCATGAGCAAAGGCTTCCCAAGAAAAGAAATGGCCTCAGAGCAGGGAAGGGATACAAGGCTACTCCTCTGTCTGGGTAATTGGTAATTTCATTGTTTTGTAAGATCCTATGATGCAATAGTCACTCGGGGGAAAAATTACTTGTTCTCTTTTGATAAGAAAAGGACACATCTTACATTCTAGAAAGGAAAACAACTCTCCTCATTAAACCTGTTAAAATGAGCAGCAGGGATTTCAAAACCACATCTTAAAGCAACTTCCTGGAATTTCTCAGAAGAAGAAAAATTCTTTCCTGAGTTCTCTCTACCAGCAAGCCATTTTTCCCTTGTTGACTAGGTTTAGAGCTGTGTGCCTACCTGCGTGGTAACTGTGGAAATGAAGACATTAATAATGAAAAGATGCTTTGAGGTCCCTTAACTCTGCAGGATGACACGATGTGCCATAGGCACAAACACTGAATAATTTAAGTATGTGTGTAGTTTTGTTTTACATGTCCTGTGCTTCTAAATCCTACTCGTCTTATCTATTATACATAAAGCACTCGGAGTGTGTGTGTCCTTAGTTCTTTTTCATTCTAGTGGAAAGAAAGGGCGCAGCTCAAATCTGGGGGCGTATAATTTAGCCAGAGGACAGATATTAGAAATGTCATTTTGCTCCCTAGCCTGGTATACTCTTAGAGTCCCAGTTTAAAGTGCTTTAATTAACATTGATTCTTCACATCGAATGGAGGGCTCGGGGTAGCAGTCTGTTCTTTAACCTTTTGCCTTCCTTTGAGAACAGTAATTGGCAGTCTCGGCTGCAGGCACAGACCCCAGACCTCACAGGGCAAACAACAATGCTCTTCCCTTACTTTCTACCTCTTACTACGATAGCAGACCTGAATGGACCAATCTCATAGATACAACAGGGCTGGAGAGAGGTCTTGGGGAGAATTATCCTTCCTTCAACTGAAAGCTGTTGAAAATTATTGGTCTCCAATTTAGCTGTGCCCTTAGCTATTGGTACTTCAGATTCTGTTCATCAGGTCTCTGGGGCCAGTCTCAGCCAACTACAGTTGAACTGCTGCCACTTCCCTAAGAAAGTGAACTATTAGCCTGCAGTGGTGGCACACGCCTTTAATCCCAGCACTCGGGAGGCAGAGGCAGGCAGATTTCTGAGTTTGAGGCCAGCCTGGTCTACAAAGTGAGTTCCAAGACAGCCAGGGCTACACAGAGAAACCCTGTCTCAAAAAAAAAAAAAAAAAAAAAAACCCACTACTTTTTTAAAGATTTAGTTATATATGTAAGTACTTCAGACACCCCAGAAGAGGGGTTCAGATCTCATTACAGATGGTTGTGAGGGACCATGTAGTTGCTGGGATTTGAACTCAGGACCTTCAGAAGAACAGTCAGTGCTCTTAACCGCTGAGCCATCTCTCCAGCCCGAAAGTGAACTACTTCTTAACTGTGTGTGCCATCCTATCCAATAAACTCATCCATATCTGAACTCCTCTCACCTCCCTCCTTCCCTCCTTCCCTCCGTCCATCCCTCCCTCCCTCTGGAGGTGGGAGACAGCCCTCCTGGTTCTTCATGGCTCGCAC
>LR754203.1:0-2500 GCA_902729485.2 Mus minutoides
TTACCTGTACTATTTATATTTTATATATGGTGAAATAAAGCTTAAGGCAGTTAAAAATATACATTAAAATATTCTTTCCTTGCCTCTCTGTCTTTTGCAAAGGAAAGACTTGGTCAGATAATTTAAAGTGAATTTTAGATATAGAATTTTATTAATTTTTTTGAGGATTTCTCAAATATATATTGATTCACTGGAATATGGGCAAGGTATCAAAATTCTTACATCACTTAATTCCATAGGTAATGCATGGGCAAGCTCAAATAGTTTCAAAAAGTGTTGCTTGCTATTGTAAGCAATATTAAAATATCATAATTAGTCAACATTTCATTAAGTAAGTCAACAAATATTTCACCATAAGTCATTTGTATAAACTACATAAAAATAAACTTGATAATTAAGCAACATAATAGTAAACCTGTACAGGTTATGAAAGAAAAACATATAGTTTACTCATACCTGTGTTTTTCAGCATCTGGTAGGTGGTATGACACTGGTCACTTGATGAGTCAATGAATTAATGAGTGTTGTATATTATTTCATTCATCTGTCTGGAGAACGAAGTTCAAATTAATTTCTGGGTTTGCTTGATCATCAAGCATATTATCACTTGGTCAAGTTGGAAAATCATGTAAATTTAAGTACTAATATCAAAAAATATATATCCTAGTTTTTACCTTAGTTTCTTTATTAAAAGTGAAATATGACATATAACAGGTTATTTGGATTTCATGTGTTCTTGTGATGGCTAATCAGTTTGACTGGACTTTGGATCTCCTAGGAGACAGAGTCACAGATGTGTCTTTGGTGGATTTACAGGGAGATCTTATTAAATATTGAAGACCCACCCTGAATATAGGTGATACAATGTGGATTAGAGCTAAGACTAAGTAAAAAGTGAAATAGGACAGCAGATTTCTCTGTAACTCTTGTTTCAATGTGACTAGCTCTCTCATGTCCCTATCACCCTTCCTTCCCTGCTCTGAAGGACTGCAGGCCTCTGAACTATATGCTAAAATAAATGCTTTCTGGGGCCAGATAAATTATTCAGCAGATAAGAGCACATGCTGTGCATTCAGAAGACCTTATCAGTACCTACATGGGGCCCTAAAAATCATCTGAAGCTATAGTCCCAGTTAAAGAGACTCCTTCTAGTCCTCACTAGCACATGCACACACATGGATTATGTAAGCTCCTGTATATAAACACACATATGCATCAAATACAAAAAGGAAAACAAAATAATAAAAACTAACACATCCCCTCTTAAATCTTGTTTTGTCAGTTATTTCTTCTTGAAGAGAAGAAAATTAAACAGTACTGCCATCTTTTATAAAAACACGTAAATTATATACTTTTTGTTTTTGTTTTTGTTTTTTTGGTTTTTCAAGACAGAGTTTCTCTGTATAGCCCTGGCTGTCCTGGAACTCACTTTGCAGACCAGGCTGGCCTCGAACTCAGAAATCCGCCTGCCTCTGCCTCCCAAGTGCTGGGATTAAAGGCGTGGGCCACCACGCCCGGCTCTTTATATACTTTTTAAAAGTATCTTTTTTAACCTGACTCATGGGAATATTCTTTAATGTGCAAATGTCATATGAAAATCAAGAAAGTGACATAGCATAAATAGTAGTGTTCGTATATAAAATACAGGTAACTTTTATTCCACAGTACAAGTAATACTATGCAACATTTCTACCATTAAGAACCATATAGCCAAGCGAGGTATCTTACTTGGGATTTTCATTGCTGGAACAAAACACTATGTCCTAAAAGCGACTTGGGGAGAAAGAGGGTCTATATGACTTAAACTTCCATATTGCTGTTCATTATGGAAGGAAATCAGGATAGGAACTTAATGAGGGCAGGATCCTGGAGACAGGAACTGATGTAGAAGCCATGGAGGCATGCTGCTTACTAGCTGGCTTAACATGGCTTGCTAAGCCTGCTTTCTTGAAGAATCCAGGACCACCAGCCAAGGGATGGCACCACCCACCATGGACGTCCCCCACTGATCACTGATTGAGAAAATGCCATATAGTCAAATCTCATGGAGGCATTTCCTCAACTGAATCTCCTTTTTCTGCTGACTCTAGCTTGTGTCAAGCTTGTTTCAACTTGACACACAAAACCAGACAGCACATTGGGCAAAAATGAAGCAATTATACAACTTTGTAGAGAATATAATTTATGTTTTAAATAATATAAACTTTAAGATTTATATTATTTAACTGGAAATGTAGCTTTAGTAGTAGATCATTTTGTTGGAAAACATTAGGTTCTAGGCTTACTTATGAGAATATGAAACTCCAATTTTTTTTTTAAATATTTATTTTGGATTTTTGGTTTTACAAGACAGGATTTCTTTGTGTACAGCTGTGGCTGTCTTAAACTAGGGTTACCTTGAGCTCACAGAGATCTGCCTGCCTCTGCTATCTGAGTGCTGGATTAAAAGACAATGACACCATCACCTAGTGAAACCATGTTACTTAATGTAAAGAATTAA
>LR754203.1:7500-50182 GCA_902729485.2 Mus minutoides
CACTGCTCCTGTTTCATCCTTTTTTATGTTTCTCAAGCACTTCTGTTATTCCCAGTTGTCTGTCTTCTACTAGGTATAGTTTTCCTTCCAGGCACTGGAAATTTTAGCTCTACAACCTTCACTTTATCGAATTCAGTTGCCATACTGCATGGTAGAGAAAGGCAGATGATACTATGACTGACAAAGCCTTTCCCATCCTTCAGTTTTGCATTCTCTGAACTTTTTAACATCCCTAGCCTCTTTTCCCATAGAAACAAGCATTTAAGGTGAGTTTACCCTGACACATAAAATATTATCTTTCTGTTGTCAATTTCTGATTTTCTCCTCAATTTATGCTTTCGTGGGAGCTTTCTGAGACTTATCAATCAGATTCTATTCTATCTAGCAAACTTCTAGCGTTGAGTAGTTTTCTTCCATGTGGGGCTAAACAAGGAAATCCTAGTAAAATAGAGAATAGGTTTTCATCATTTAAGTTGCCAGAGGTGAGCTGAAGACTTAGACCTAATTTATTTCTCCAGGCAATCTACTTTCATTTCTTTATACCTTCACATTATATCACACGCTTTTCTAATACTTATTAGTTGTTCAATTAATAATTTCCCAAAAAGTTACAAATGACTTCCAAAGAAGTATCACCTGCTGAGTTTTTTGCCAGAACTAAAATGTAAGTCATATATTTTAATTTCTCATGAGTGATTGCTTATATATAAAACTTTTAATATTTTTGAAATTTACTTATTTAATTATTCTGTCTCTGTCTGTCTCTGTCTCTGTCTCTGTCTCTGTTTCTCTCTCTCTCTCTCTCTCTCTCTCTCTGTGTGTGTGTGAGTGTGTGTGTGTGTGTGCATGCACGTTCCTGCCACTACATAGCTTGCTTCAATCTACCTGTCCACACAAGCTTCTGTGCAATTCTTTTGTCTTTTGCATTTTATGTTAAAAATGCCTAGATAATGGAACCACTCAATTGAATCTGTCTTTTTTTCCTACAGATATAGCCTACTGTTCCATAATGTGTAATTTCATAATTTGCTTCTCTGAATATTGATCACAACCCACCAGTATTATCACTGCTTCAAATTAAGATCAAATTTAAATTTTACCACAAATAACACTAACAACAGCAGAAACAAGACATATAAATAATATCATATAATGGCAGATCCTTTTGTAGTTGAATCCAGGTGACTCATTTTCTTCATTTTTACTTTCTAGTATATTTTTCAAATTTTAATGTAATTTAATTCACATGTATGCCTATAGGCATGCATATAACTTATAATAAAATCAGCCTTATTTTATTAAGCTTTATTTTATTTATAAATTTAATAAAATAGATGATTATGAAATAAATTATTAAATAATAGTTTTATGAGTATAAGGTAATAAAATATGTCAATATCAGAAAACATCAAAATAGCTTAAGCTTAGATCAAAGACTAGTTATCAGATAAGATTCACTGAGGCACATTGAAGCCTACTAGTCAAAAATAGTAAAATTAAAATTCTCTTAGCATGTGAGAAGGCATTCTGTTATTGAGGTTGATGATAATTTGTGGAAATTTTTATGAACATTATCATTGTGCTGAAGGATTACTATTATATGAAAATTTGTGAATGGTAACAATCATTCTCTTGGGGTTCACTATGTGAGTGACTAATTGAATTTATCTGAGAAAGTACTTTGGAATTCCTGAAATGTCCCATAGGGGAAAAGACAGATTCATCCCACTCAAGTGCTTACATCATCTAGAAAAAAATTAGCGAATTAGTGGGTTACTTAACTGCTTGGTTGGCCACTTAGGATATTACACAAAACTCTCTTCGTTCAATTTCTTCTAGTAACTCTGATTGGAATTAAGTGACATGTGTATTCCGATAGCCACTCCATTTTGATCCATAACTTGCCTCTTTCTTTCTTTTACATCACTTTTTTTGTAAGCATCTAAAAATATGGTGAAATTAGATATAGTTCCCAACAATATGTAATTGTGGACTGCCTCGGACATGAGTAAAATGCAGTTGTTTTTACTCAGGTCCAGGGAAAGGGAAACCCTGGTCTTCCTGCTGGAGAAGAGTGAGGAGCATTTCAATGAAAAGATATTTAAATTTGCTCTGCCAATGTTGAAATCACAGTGGGAAGAAATCCATTGACCTCATGTGAATGCTGTTGTTGTTTTAATTGGATTTTGTCCCATGCAATGAAATAATTGAGCTTAAGGCTACTGTCATGCAGGTTTCCTTGATGTATCTAATAGAAGCAATCTCCTGGTCCTATGTCATTGGCAGAAGCCATCAACATTTTTTTTCTCATTTTTCTCAGGTGTAATTTTGAAGGTAAACGTGGAACCGGGATCCTATTATCTTGTGTTCAATTGCCACATTTTGGACTTCTTGTTCAAATGCCATTCGTATGGCATGATCTTTTTTCAGAGAAGGTTTGGTTTAGACATAGAGCACTGGCAGCTTTTATGAAAATGTTGAGACAATTACCTCCCCTGTACCTTTTAATGAACATCTTGCATATGAAATGCTGATTCTACAGGAAGTGGGAAGCACTTTGCCACTTCCTGCCTCAGGATATGTGAGTATGGCTGAATAATTAGGGTAGGATAAGAAGAGAGTTCCTATGTCCCTGTGGCTCATTTGATCAAGAAAGAAGAGTGTTAATACAGAGATTTCCAAGACTGGTTCCAAAACATGTAAAATTATTAAGAAAACAAGGGACAGAGCCTATAGAATTAACAGAAGTGCCTGCCATTGCTCAATCTACCACTGTTTTACACACAGATACACACAGGCATAAGCAAAGCAGGGCCCTATTTAGTGATCTTGGTTAAGCACCTATCTCCATAGAGATGTGTTAGTTAGCATTCCAACAGATTGACTTTCCCCATACCTTATTGTGTCAGTGTCTTCTGCTTCCCTTCAATTTACATTCACCAAACCCTTCCCTCAGAAGATGGTTTACAAAGCACAGCTACTTCTTTCTCACTGCTTGCTGCCCCTCCCCCACACGATACAATGATTTAAGCTGACAGGATTGTTCTCAAATAGAGCAAAACAAACCCTCTCTCTAGTAACTTTGTTCCTACGAGTACTAAAAGCATCTCTTTTTGTCCCATGAACGGAAATCCTAGTCTGCGGAAACAGGAAAGGGTTAAAGAGTGCTGGCAAGAATTCATGCATGTGTTAATTCTTCCAGCAGACTCACATCTCTTCCACTTTGACCTCACAGTTAATCTGTGTGAGTTAATCAGGCAAAACCTCTAGTGAGTGATTTTTTTTTTCCTATTTCTTTTAAACAAATACACAACAGAACCAGACAAAGAGAGCATAGCCCCATCTAAAAAAAAAAAAAAGAAAGAAAAGAAAAGAAAGAAAGAAAGAAAGAAAGAAAGAAAGAAAGAAAGAAGAAAAAAAGAGCAAGTAGATAAACCTAAAAGGACCGACCCTTGGGAATTCCTGTTAGTGCACCAGGCATTAATGTGTGCGCCTTTCTGTTCGTCTCATTTGCCTTCCTGTGTACATCTCTGCGTGTACCATCCCCCTGCCTCAATTCTATTATCCTCTCAGACTTGGAAGCTGCTGCCTGAGCTGACGCTTTGATGGTATCTGCAAGCGTTTGTACTGATCTTTATTTCTGCCCCCCTGAATATTAATTTTGAAGCTGGTAGCAATACATCTCCTGAGTGACGGGACCTACTAGAGGCAGGTGGGGGGAGCCAGCATCAAATCATCAGCATAATAATAATACAAAGGGGAGGGATTTTTCTGCAACCCAGAGGCGAGAGGCGAGAGGAAAAAAAAAAAAAAAAAGCGATGAGTTCGCCAAATACATGGAGCATTGGAAGCACGGTCTACTCTCCTGTATTTTCACAGAAAATGACGCTGTGGATTCTGCTCCTGCTATCGCTCTACCCAGGGTAAGATGGGCCGTTTTCAGCGTCGTTTGGCTCTAGAGAGATGTGGGGGAGATATAAGGTTGTGGAAGCAGGGAGACCACCCAGATTTGAGACACTCTTGTGGAATTTAAGCTTTACAATTTAGGAAAGAGTGACTATATAGGGTAGCAGAGAGACGGAAGAGAGAGAGAGGAAGGACATATTGGTTTATTTGTTAATGAACTAGGTTTTATTTGTTTGTGTTTTGTTTCAAAGAGCTAAAGCTAATTTCATAGACTCCGTGTTCGGGGAATAGATTTTGAATTTGCTGCAATCTGATATGAAGTGGGTTGTGCTTGCACACGCCGGCATTTGAGGCCATATTGAAGGCATTTGGGTGGGGGGTCTGGAAGAGAAAATTACAAATGGGGTCCTGGTGAACACAAGCGTGATCTGTGTGAGGGAGGATTGGGGGCGGGGACAGAGCTGTTTTTATTACACACTACAGTCTTCTTTGGTCCTGCACCTGAGCTTTCCCGTCAGCCAGATTTTCTATCCAGCCCCACTGACCCGGCAGCTGAATCCCAGAGAGGCAAACACGATTCAGCACCAAGGACAGCGGTCCAGCTAAGGGCCCTATGGAAAGAGGCTTGTCAAACCATGCAGCATCCCTAAATCTACAAAGGACATCCATGTAGTCAGGCCACTGAGCCAGAATACAGCAGAGAAGCCTGGGGACCCAACACTGGTTAATGTTACTCCTACCTTCAGATGGGAGGGGGACTGCTGCACATGAGGTAGTGAATATAGTTCAATGAATGTTTAGGAAATATATCTGGAGCAGAGTTGGCCTGGCTGCAGACTTTAAAAAACGTGCTCATCCAAGTAAATGCAGTGTCCAAATTGTGAAGTATGCATGAATGATTTACAGTCTTCCTGCACATACAAAAGTGGGGAGAACTGGCCGAACTCTTGAGGATGGGTGCTCCCAGAAATGTGTTTTATCTAGATTATTAAGTATTTCCCTGAACTAAGCCTATGAGGGCAGAATCTCTCCAAGCACAGAGAACCATGCTTCTATCCATGGAAGGAGCCCTGACATTACAGTTTCCAATGAGAACTAACATCAGGCTGGAAGTCCACACTTTCCATGGCATGCACTTCTGTATTAACATCTGGAGACAAACCACTATACAAACTACTCCTATGGCTGTGGCCTCCCCAACCTCTGATAAAGGAATCTATGGGAAATATGAAGGCACTACACCAAAGTTTTCTTGGAAGCTGATGTAGTAGTTGTAACAACAACAACAACAACAATGATAAGCTTTGTTGCAGATATCTATACATTTCTCTGTCCTTCTTTCTCTAGTATTGGCGATAGAACACATTGATTTTGGACACAGAAGAGAGTCAAGCAAAGCAAAGAGTAAAATCTCCACTTTCTCAATTCAGGCAAGCAGCCTGTGCTTAGCTCTTACCCCTTCTCCACTTTTCTTGTTTATTTGGTCCCCTCCCGCCCCCAGCAATAAACATTTATTACAGTAGATAGTTTCATTAGGAACTACAGGTTGAAGAAGTTGTCCCAGAAGAGGAGAGGAACACTTACTGGGAATAATATCAAAAGTCATAAACCATAGTAAAACCATTAAAATATTTTCTATTCAAAATCATCACACATTTTCCTATTACATTTCATGAAAGTTAGTAAACTTTGTTTTGGGAATCAGAGTATCAATAAATTGGGTCTATCTTCTCTGAATTTCTTCAACCCATGAAACCTGTGGAATAAAATCTAGACCAGGCAGGAGAGAATGTATCTGTTTTTCTTATTCCCACTCATTTTAGTCCACTTTGTAACTGACTGCCTGAGTATATTCTTATGTATTTCACCTCCAAACATATTTTAACCCCAAAATATTACTTTATTATTCCACGTGATGCAAATGTATTTAAGATAGTTTTTTTCACTAACAACTCAACTTTTTGAATACATTCTCATCTAAAAACTGAAACTTGATGTTACATATTGCAATGATAGGAGTAGCTTAGATGGGCTTTAACAGAATTTTAAATGATGGATCTATGTGTTACAAGAATTCCAGACAGATAGTTTTTGTATCCTCACAGTAAGGATAGAGGAAGTAACCACTGTAGTTTGGTTCAGTGTATGTGATCAGAGTTTAATTTGCTGCAGTTCCATAAATGATCTGAATGGCTGAGTATGCCATTAATCTCTAAAGATGGTCCAGAGGTTCATGAGGGTGGTTACAATAATATTGAACAAAAAATGGGATTCTAAGGGTCTGTGTTGTAAACAATAGCAGAGGAAGGTACTGAATATTGTAGGAGAATAGAGTGTGTCTACATCAAAGACAAATAAATCTTAAAACAAAGCATAAGAATGAGCATATTAGAAATTTATGCCTTTCCTTAGAGGGAGAATTTCACAAACTTGAATTTGCTCAGCTTGCCTGTATACTTGCCTGTATACTTGCCTGTATACTTGCCTGTATCTTGTTTACAGCTTATGAGACTCTCTTGGGAACTTACTAAAATGGAAATTCCTAAACCACACACTGGATGATGATCCTGAGTCATGAGGACTGAGTGAAGTCTAAGAATGTTAACTTTCACAAGTTCTCAGAGCTCCCTTTAAAGAAATAGGTCTTTAGTCTGTCTATTTAGAAAAGTTTACTCATTATCATAGATGATGTTTGTAAATATTTTTTCCTACAATATTGTTCATCTGGCACAGTAAATCAGTTCCATATCCATGAGCATTTGAATTGTACATAAATGACACATCATGAAAACCATAAAATATTTTACTATATTTGTGTCATGTGTAAAAAGTTCTTGAAAAAATTTAGCATATGTACATATATAAATATCTATGTACATATAGTCCCAAATTCTATATACCTCAAATACACATATTGGCAAATATGTGTATTTTAAAAATTTGGTAAATTATTTTAATATAACTTCAGTCTGTCTCAACTTTAAAAGGTAGAAACATATAAAATACAACAGAAATGAATGAGTATAGTAGGAAACTTTTATATGAAGGAAGACATTTTATTTTGGTTATCAAAAATTATCTTATACTATATTTGGAGTAACAGATAATTATTTTTCAAAGAATTAGAAATTGGTCAGAAACAAGTAAGATTGAACTTCTGATAATCAATTTCAAGATTTAATAATAGTTTTAAGTTTTTTACTGTATTTATTTTTGAGTTGTAGCATAATAATTAAATATTTCCCCTTTCTATTCCCTCTTCCAAACCATTCCATATACTCCCTCCTTGCTCTATATTAAGTTATGACCTCTTTTAACTTAATTTTTCTCACATTCATATGTGCATATACACTGTTATTGAATATGTTGTTAATGTTTATATTTATTTTATGTCCTTAGCTGTTGCTGAATAAAGTGTTCCATATGAAATATTGAAAATTCGAAAGTTTTTATGCCATAATTATGTTTTATACAAATTTTAGCTTTTGCAAACCATAAACATAAAAGAAATACTCTGCTTTCTCCACTTAATCCCAGTTGTTTGCAGGCTTAATTCCCATTAGCAAGCTTGTTACTCTGTATCTTTACAAATTCTTTACCTTGTTTTATCTTGAAAACTACTTTTGCTTTTCATAAGCACATGTAATTGTTTTGGTTGTCAACACAGGATTCAATTAGTCTGCCTTAAGCATCCACATGAAAGGGTAAAAAAAGAAATGTATTGAATGACTCAGATTTTCCAAGAATTCTTTCTCCGTCCACCACACCATAGATCAAAAACCTGGATAGTAGGCTGGGATTTCAAAACTATTTCTTTTGTTTTATTTTTATTTTTTTGTTCTGTTTTTAATGTCTAACAATGTGTTGCTCATACTGGGACTCTACTTTGGTTTATAGGCTGTTGTCCACAGCAAATTGAAAATTACATTTTCATTTAAAAAATTAACTGCAAAAATGCCTTTTGATTATCTTACATTCATTTTGTGTTCAACTTAAAGTAATTAATTCACAGAAAATTTAATGGTAAAACCCTGTTTAGATATTTTATAATTTCCACTCAAATTAAAAGTAAGTTAAGACAGCTTGTAAGGATATCACTCCTGTGTTTTGTATTGTGCTACCAGGCCTATAGTTCCTTGTTGGCTATAGCATCTTAGTTTGTGGAATATAGATGTTTAAAAATTTAAGCACAATGTAAGTGTCTCACAAGCAATCTTGTCAAAGTACCATGTTGTGTTTACTTATCATTATGTACACGTATCTTTCTATATGAGCCTACATACATTCTCATATCGTTACTTCTGGTTCTTTTTTATCTTCAGCAAACCACTTCATCTTTTTTATAATTCTGTTATCTAGCCTATAGCAAAGACTATTTCACCAGACCACAGTGAAGATTATATATAATTGGCATACATATATAAAGCTCACTATATATACATACACAACATAAGTAAATTTAAAGTATGTCTATTTTATTGTTGATTTTGAAGATGTCTTGTTTTCCTTTAATTACCCAGCTGGAAATTGGTTCTAGAACATAGAAATATTAAACACTTATTGTATTTGAAACATGTCTCCAGTGAAATGATTTTTTTTCTCTATGCATCAATATGAAAAAAAAAATCATGGAGTAATTGTCTAAATTGAAATCCCGATTGTTTTGACAGCCATACTGCTTGACCTTCCAGACAGTTGAGTTAGAACTTTTAAGCAGACTTCTGTCATCATTTTGGTAAGGTTGTTTCTGAAAAAAATCACAAATATGTGTCATTTCAATAAAACCAAATTGTACTATATCAGTTTTAACAGATTCTAGAAAACATATATTACGTCAAAATGGTCCTTGGATAAATTAAAATATTTAATCCAAAATTTTGAGAGGATTTTTTGGGATCTTAGAATTTACCAATTATACTGTCATTAAATGAAGACATACTATAATATATAGACGAACATACTTAGGCACACCTTGCTATTCAGTAGTAGCTTTACATACTTCAGAACATATCAAATAGAACAGCTTAGATTCCAAATTATAATTTGTATTTGGAAAAGTACATTTCTTTTATGGTCATGTGTGTAAGTTTAATTTAATAGATTAACTTGCAATTCCTTGACTATGCAGTAACTACTATGGAATGGCATCAGCATTTTAAAACTTTCATTGAGCAAACCTACAGAAAAATTTTCTCAGTGTTCTTCAATTCCTTACAAAACACTTTAGAAAAGTGAAAGATGAAAAGTTGAAATTAACTTAATATACTGAATCTTAAAAGAGAAACAACAGCACTTTATCAACGGCTGGAAGCTTAAATTCCAACCATGTGTATTTTCAAGGATGTGATTTTGCTTTTTAATTACCTCCACAATTCTAGAGATTACTTAAATAGCATTGCTATACGATATCACAAATATCAAGGCACAAACATTTTCACTTCTACAAGAAAAGTTCTTGGAATTGAAAATAGGTTTCAGTTTATATCGGTGTCCTTAGACCCTCAACAGACTTGTTAGAAAAGGAAGATACTACTTCCTCCTTCTAAGAGTGTCCTAACCAAAAAGAAAGCAGATTAAAGAGCTTGTTTAGCAGTGCTTAAATATCAGCGTTAGTGAGGAACAAGATGCCTGTTGTTACATTACTATTATACAGACTGTAGTCTGTTCAAGTACAGAGACCTGAAAACAACTCTTAGTGTAACAAATCACATGGATTGTTTTGAAACGTAAGAAGCCTCTTCACGTCACACTCCTGGGAGATCTTTTACTTTCTCATTAGTTCTACATACTGGAAGTTGAATATCCTTTAAAAGAAAATAAAAAAGGCCCTTTTAAGTTTCATATTAGTGGCTTAGGGTAAAAATAAAATTTAACTCCAAATCATATTAATCCTTGTAGTATTATATAAGTGAATATAAATACAGTAATAATTCTATATTATTATAAGATCATTGTACAGCTGTGCATAGATAAAGTACCGTGTAAATGGGAAATAAGTAACATTGACATTACACTCTCCACCCATTCATAAGGAAACCCATAAGAACAGAAAATAACATAGCAGTGGGCAAAACAAGGGATGTTTTTAAAAGCAAGGATCCTTGGTAGTAATTGAAACCCTGCCATGTATACAAGTTCAGTTACAAAAAAAGTCTATGTAGTAGGCCAAATAGAAAGTAAATTCTGTAATCTATTGAGGTAAATGTAGGTAAAGTGTCTCAAAAATACTGCTAAATATACCTTGTCGATATTCAATATATACTTGTGTTAGGGAAAAATAAATGATAAATGGTCTTTTTGTTGTTTGGTAAATATCAGTTATTTTTGTAAGTTGCTTTTGAAAATATACTTAAAATACCTAGTTGTTAAACACTCTATACATGAAATTTGGAATGAATTAGTCAACCATGGTGGTGCATTCCTTTAATTCCAGCACTTAGGAGGCTGAGGCACTAAGAAGTCTCTGACAGGCTAATCTGGTCTCCATGGTGAATTTCAGGACAGCAAGGGCAACATAGAAAGACCTTATCTCAAAACCAAAAGCAAAAAAGTATAGAGGAATTTTCTTAATTTATTAAGGGGACAGTATTTGAGTTAGACTTACTATATCATCTATGTGTGTATTATGGAGTAGCATAGGCCAGAAGATATGTTCTTGATATTCTGAGTTGTCAGTGTAATGCATGCAGATACAGGATATGACCAAGTGTGTATAGAAATTATTAAACTTTAACTAGATAAGTAGTATACCAAAAAATTTTTTTTTTACAAAAGAAGCGTGTATGATGTATGCTGATGTAAGAAAGCAGGGTAGAGTTTTAGTGCTAGGAAAACATAGAACAAAGAACCTGAGATTCACCAACATTTGAAATTAATCTATAAGCACCTAGTTATCATGTGATGAAATTATTTTCTTTTAGTGTTCCTCACAGTTTTAAGTATACTTCTGTAGCAATCATTCACACATATTACAAAATCATAAGTGAAGAGGGTTTATTTTTGAAGAAGAGTATACAATTTTGAAATGACTTCTTAGTATTTAGAGAATGACTAGTTAAAAGACAAACCCAAAACAGAACTACAAAAACAAAGGGCAGACACTGTGCTCCATGGCACTGATGTAACAGACTAAATCCCTAAAACTTCAGTGTGGATGTGTGCTATATATGTTACATAATTGTAAATATATCAAAAATAATAATTATGTTATATAACATATAGTATAGTGTATTAGTATAAAACAAGAGGTTTGATTATATAAATGAATATATATATATATATATATATATATATATATATATATATATTATAAGTAATATATATTGCTTATCATCTCCAACTGTTATATCTTCTTTAGTCTTAGTTAGTTCAATATAAATGGCCAAATATAGTCATAGAAGATACCATGACCATCTAAAGTATGCACATCAACTGTATTCTATAGTTAACTCCAGAAGTATTAAAGCAAGATCATTTAGATATAACAAAACCAAAATTACAAGGATGGAGGTATTCATATTTTAAGTGCAAAACAAAGTGAATGTCACATAAGAGTGCATATAAGGAACTTGTAGTGCCTCAGCAGTTTGTATTTTAATTCTATTTAAGTTTAGCATTTCCAATATAGAATATTTTGGCAAAATGAAATGATAGTAGTCAAGTTAATAAATTAACTGCTTTGTCAACCCATTTTCTTTCTATTTTACTTCTTCAAGAATAAACAGAATTTAAATAAGTAGTTGCTAAACTAATGATGGAATCAGGGATCAGTGGACAGGCATATTCACTGAAATGCTCATTTAAGATATTATCTTTTTCTTTGATAAACCATATGGAAAAAAATTTAAAATTATTATCTCTTACTTCCTATTTGTCTCAGGAAAGATAATTTTAGTGAATTTGTTTGCTTCTCTAGTATAAGCCTAACAATAATTAATTGATAATATATAATAATTAACATATAAAACATAATAATTTAATTAGACAATGAGAATAATTTAATTTTCTCTATAAGATTTCTTTATTTTGAAAAGGAAGAAATAAAAATATTTTGTTTAATTTTTCAAAAGTCTCTTTCTTTTAACTTTAAATCCATCAAGTTTGGCTACAAACCAAGAGAAAACATACTATAACAAAACAACAGTTTTGCAGTACATTCTAAGGTACGATAAAGTCTTTAAGAGAACCAACCATTGAATGGTGTTTGGCCAGACATTCATGTGTAGCTAGCCATTTACTTACATAATGAGCCCCAGTCACTTTTGAAAAAGGAAGGTGATAATTCCCCATGCGTCGACCTTGAGCAATGATTGAAGACTGTCCTTGTGCCTATTACTGTTGTTACTACTGCAGGACCATTTCCTGTGTCTATATTCTNCCTGGCTGTCCTGGAACACACTCTGTAGACCAGGCTGGCCTCAGACTCAGAAATCCACCTGCCTCTGCCTCCCAAGTGCTGGGATTAAAGGTGTGCGCCACCACGCCCGGCTAGTCTATGTTCGTTCTTAAATGTTACTCTCTAACACAGGAATCCTATCTCCTCTTCTTAATTCTAAATTTTGTGGGCATGCAAACTGTATATTATTTCCAATTACTTTGATTTCGATATTTTATTAATTCTCTTCTTTTAACCGGAGTGGGATAAGCAATCTGGGAAAAAGTCTGTAATTTCTAGAATATCCGCACTACTCATTTTAAGAATATTATTTTTGTGAACCAGAGACTTTTTCTAATGATGTGGACAAAGATCTAATAAGAATTTATGTTACATCATAGGACTGCTCCCTGAATATAACATCCTCAAATAAAACTAGAGAGATATTTATTTTCTTGTATATGGTAAAATACTACTGACATTTGTTCATTAAGCAAAATTACTAAAGTCAAACACTGGGTTTGCCTATCTTGACAGTCAAGTCCATTTTTGTTAGAGTATATGCATTTAATGGTTAGAGGGTACTAGGAAAGATAAAAATATAAGCTTATATTTTGCTATTCATGGTCATGAATAACTCTACAATTTTTTTGTGCCTCATTGATGTCATCATAGCAGGGGGAAATCATCTGTTTCCTAGGTTACTGCAACAGCACCAAAAATACCTTTTTGACACCATATTTGCTTCCTACTAATTCATTTGTGACAGAGCAGACAAAACTCCAAGCTTGCCCATCCAATAAAAACCTAATCAAATCAGTAAATTTTTCAGGAATTAATGTATAGTTGGATGAGTTTTTATTGATAGCATTTTTAATATAAGTGGCCATAGATTTCTACTGTTACAATTAGTATTAATAAAATTAAGTGTTTATGTATTTTCTTTTATGCTCATTATATTTTTCCACCCAATGATTTGAAGTACAATGATGTTGCATGTATGATAAAATCTGTTTAAGGTTGAGTTTTAATATATCTTTCCATCTATGTGTTTCTGCATAGAAGTTTATGAGACAATGTTGCCATCCACATTATTATGGAAGTATTTCTGAGACTATGTTTTAATTTCTCTTGATGAAAGTATTTAGATGCAAAATTAGCTGTGTTGTAACACTACAATAATTTGGAAGAACTTTGCAGTGTACAACAGTGAAAGATACGTCAGATTTCACAACTTTAGACTATAACTGTTTGCAAAAATCATGTGTCTATATGATCATTTATCCAAATGTTAGTAGCATAAAATAGTTACGTTTTTCTTAGTTTTCCTTAGAAACACATATTTGAGCAGCTTAGGTGAGCACTTATATCTCAGAGTCTCTAAGTTGTATGATGTTCTACTGATATCCAAATGTACTAAGTAATCTACTTTCAGTCATTCATGACTTATGCTGGAGGCTACCCAGACAAACTCTGACATGTGACAGTGGTCAAAAGAAAGGTGTTGTCATAGTCTGCTGGGACAGCTATATAAAAGTATCATTGGTTGTGGCTAAAATACATGAATGGAACTTTGTCTTTCACACTTCTATAGAACTAAAAATCTGAGATTAGCCTGGTGTGCTTCCAGTGAGAGACTTCCACTGTATGACAGAGCTTCCTGTATGCCACACCGAATGTAATTAGATGCCTTTAAACACCAGGCTCATTTTCTGTTTTTCTCTACATTTGCTGTATATGAGTTTATTAGCTACCTTTCACTTTCTCTGAGCCATGCTATCTTCCACATGAATTTTTCATGAAAGAGTTACTTCAGAATTTTAGAGTTGTTTACACACTTCTTTTATATTTCATGTTTTAAGATGAAGGTATTAAGTTGAATAATATTCATAAAAATAATTTTTTTTATTTTTAAAGTAAATTTAAATTAATTCTTTTTTATTAGATATTTTCTCCATTTACATTTCAAATGCTATTCCAAAAGTCCCCTATACCCTCCCCAACCCTGCTCCCCTACCCACCCACTCTCTTCTTGGCCCTGGCATTCCCCTGTACTGGGGCATATAAAGTTTACTAAACCAAGGGGCCTCTCTTCCCAATAATGACTGACTAGGCCATCTTCTAATACATATGCAGCTGGAGACATGAGCTCTGGGGGTTCTGATTAGTTCATATTAAACAAAATTAATGAAATACCAACACACTACACAAACACATATACACACAGAGAGAGCAAATTTATAGTATTAAATATATACCAAATAAAATTCACAATGCCATAAATCTACAAATATGTAAGCATCCAAATATTCATGGAAATATTCATAACAGTTTTTGAAGGTTTTCCAGGTGATTCTCTTTCAAGTAGGTCATTTACAGTTTCACAGATTCAAGAAAGAAGTTCTTTCAAAAACTCATTGTTGTTCCCACCTGCAGCACAATCTCTCTTATGAACAAGCATCAAAGACATCCTTGCAGACACACAAGGAATGAGAGAATGCCTCATCTAATTAATTCTGATTTTGAATAATTCCTCCAACTTTTAGCAGTTATTTAAGTCTCAATGAAGTATATAAAAAAGTTTCAAGTGCAGTTTAGGTAGAAGTTTGTTGAAAATAAAGGATTCAAGCCTATTTAGAGGAATCAAAATATGACATCCTGCTTTTCTATTAACTTTCATATGTTATATAGACTCCGTTCCTAGTACTATGACAGTTGCTAAATAACAGAGCTAAATATGCTAAGCACTTGTGCTTATGGTGCTAATATTGTAGAATAAAAACATGTCATTAAAATATAGTGGTATATTACGTATGATGATAATATAAGATTACATTTATAATTTTACTCATAGCCAATGGTATACCTATGTATTCAGCTGTTTCATTTATTTCTCCTGACTCCAGGAAGTTTTATAACTAAGGTATACTTTATCCTCGGTCATTTTTATATAACTACATCTACAAATTCTATTCATGCTCCCCTGGCTGACATGGCCGAATATGTGTCTCTCCTTAGCTCCTAAGTACTTAGCTGATTGTGGAATGAAAGTGGAAGTTCAAGTGCATAAATCCATTCCATCATTCCAGGTCCTGGTTTCTCTCTCTTAGTAAATAGTCACTGCACTCCTAGTACTTTCTTGGTCCTATTTTTTCCTCAACATAACACAGAAAAGCACACAGACATACAGACACAGACAGATGGACACACACACACACACACACACACACACACACACACACACACATCAGCCTTGTAGTGAGAAGGTAGACAGGAAAGATATAATAAATAACAGTAAAAGAAAAAAGAACACACACACACACAATGATGATACTTTAACATTACAATAGGTATTAAAAACAAATCAAATAAGGTTTGTGATATGAATAAAAATAAAATTATGGGAATTTACTTTTCATAGCATGATCAGGAAAAATCATTCTGGACAATGAATAAGAAGTCATAGTGATTATTTTAATTAAGAAAAATTGAACTTATTATGGGATTGAGTAAACATCATACCTAAAATTAGAATTGTTTGAGGTAAAAACAAATACAAGGACCTTAGGAAATAGGATTTTGACATAATTTGAGCACTAAACTAAATCCAGATGTTTGACCCACTATATCCAAAGGTAGAAAAGTCAAAAGAAAGAATTTGGGAAACCAGAAACAATTTCTTGTGCCCAGACTTACAGATATAGTATAAATCTAAACTGTAGCTCAAGCAAAGGCTTTGGGTTGGTGAGAATATTTCAGGATATCAGTCTTTTTCTGAAGGGAGATATGTACATATCCTTTGAAGAATGATGAATTCGGTAGTTTACAACCAATTTTCAAACGCTTGACAATTAATTGATTAACTCTTGAAGTCTTGCTGTCTCAGAAATCTTAGCATGTCTTTTATCCGAACAAGATTGAGAATCACATGTTAATTGTTGTAGTAGTCCAGTTTTTCAAACACAAATATTTATAGTAGTTATAAAAGTATCTCTCTGTATACTTACTGATTTTTTTCATACAAATTTAGTATCATGGTGCCAAAATTATAGGATAGAAAAATGGTAGGAAATTCCTCATATAATAATTAGATATTTTATTAGTTGATTGAGTTAAACATGCTAAGGAATTGCCATGGAGAGGATTAGCAGATGTCTTTTAATTTATCACCTATAAAGTTAATTAGTGTGAACTGAATTTAGCAGTAGTAAGATTCATCTATACTGAAGATTGACTTATTAAAACTTTGATATTGGGCAAGATATAAATTTTTAAAATACAGATTCAATATTTTCATTGGCACCTTCAGTTTTCTTAGTTATCAACAGTTGCCCACTGCCTCTTGACTGGCAAGTTTAAAACGTTTGGAGTGTTTTGACTCAGCAGCCCACTAGCGTCTATGAACACCCAAAGCTAAGGATATCATCCAATACAACCTGATGCTGACAACAGACTTCCTCTCTAGCTACTACTTCTTCATCTGATAGTCTCACCAAAGTATGTTCAAATTCTCCCATTTATGATGTTCTTTTGTTTTTTAACTACACAATAATATTAACTTGGAATGACTAAATGGTTCTAACCTTATGACAAGGTGGACGTTATCAATTAATTAGTGTATGAATTTTAAAACTCATCTTTTCATAATATAATTTTTTAAAATTTTCTAATAAAATCATGAAAACATGGTGGCTTAAAAACGTTTAAATTTCACCCCCAGAGCCATCCCCACATTAGAATAGGCTAATTGGGGAACTGGTCTTCTTGGGACAATATCTCTCATATTTATTTATGTATTCATTTTTTTTATTAGAGAATTTCTTCATTTACATTTCAAGTGTTATCCCAAAAGTCCCCTATACCCTCCCCCCGCCCTGCTCCCCTACCCTCCCACTCCCACTATTTGGCCCTGGCATTCCCCTGTACTGGGGCATATAAACATTGCTAGACCAAGGGCCTTTCTTCCCGAATAATGGCCAACTAGGCCATCTTCTAATACATTTGCAGCTAGAGACATGAGCTCTGGGGATTCTGATTAGTTCATATTGTTGTTCCATCTATAGGGTTGCAGACCCCTACAGCTCTTGGGTACTCTCTCTAGCTCCTACATTGGGGACCCTGTGTTCTGCTCTATAGATGGTTGTGTGCATCCACTTCTGTATTTGTCAGGGACTGTCAAAGCCTGCCAGGAGACAGCTATATCAGGGTCCTTTCAGCAATATCCTGCTGGTGTATACAGTAGTGTCTGCATTTGGTGGCTGATTATGTGATGGACCACCCGGATGGGGCACTCTCTGTATGGTCCATCCTTTCGTTTAGCTCCAAACTTTGTCTCTGCACCTCATTCCATGCATATTTTAATCCCTATTATAGAGAGGAATGAAGTATCCACACATTGGTCTTTCTTGATTTTCTTCTGTTTTGGAAATTGTATCTTGGGTATTCTAGGTTTTGGGGCTAATATCTGCTCATCAGTGAGTGCATATTAAGTGACTTCTTTTGTGATTGGGTTACCTCACTCAGGATGATATCCTCCAGATACATCCATTTACTCAAGAATTTCATAAATTCATTGTTTTTAATAGCTGAGTAGTACTCCATTGTGTACCATATTTTCTGTATATTTAGCTAGTATAAATTCTTTCTTGTTTTTGCTGAGAGTAAGGGTCTGTGTCAGCATTGCTGAAATTAACCTGCTTACAGAAGTAAGAGGAAATGTAACACCCTATCTAAATGCCAAAAATAAGTACTTAAAATGTCTAACAAAGTCACAAAACCACTGTATTATTTCAATAATAAAATATTCATTGTTGTAATCCCAGAAACCAAGATAAAATATAAAGGCAAATATGATTCTTTGAAATTTATCTTAACTTGTGAAATATAAAGTAAATAAGAATACAGGACTTTGATCTAGTATTTATTAGGTAAGTGCACGGTTCAAGCATGGTAGGACAATACTACAGAGATTTTAGATCGGGGACATCAATAAAATTTTGTTTGAATGCCTTTGAATGTGGTGCATTTAACTACCTATTTGGATATATGCATATTATATATGCAGATGGGAAAAAAAAAAAACACATGCCAACCATCTCTTTCTTACATCTGCTTTCAATGGCCTTCAGAGTTCACTAGACCTGGAACAGTTTTGCCCATGACACACAGACTATTTAGGGAGATGCATAGATTTTCCTGTGCATCTATGGTTCTATCATAAGCACATAAAATTTGTGTATGTGTAGGAATTTATTTCTATTTTCTTTTTCCTTCCCCTTTTGGATTTATTTATTTAGTTATTTAGTTATTTATTTACTTATCTATATGAATACACTGTAGCTGTCTTCAGACACCAGAAGAGAGCATCAGATGCTGATACAGATGGTTGTGAGCCACCATGTGGTTGCTGGGAATTGAACTCAGGACCTCTGGAAGAGCAGCCAATACTCTTAACTGTTGAACCATCTCTCTAGCTCCTTTATATTTCTCAGAGAAAAAAGAAAAATCAAAACTATTATCCATTGCTTAAAATAGTGTTTGTTCTAGAAGAAAATGCTCATCTTTTCCACAAAACATTGAGCTTTAAAGTGGAGAGGGGCACTTCAGTAGATTTAACCTTAGTGTCAAGTTAGTTGCACTGGGAGACAGATTAGTCATACTCAAAAAGAATGCCAGATTGTAGTCATGTTAAGTTTTGTCTTTCTCTTCTACTTCAAGTGTTTGTCTCCACAAATAAAAATAGAGGTGTTTGATACCAGCACCACACCTACCACTTTCTTTGTCTATCTACAGCTGTGTCTTGCATGAGTACCACATTCAAGCTGATTAACTGAAGGTTGAAAAAAATCTAAACCTGTAAATCATCACTTTTGAAATTCAGCCACTCTCATGATTTCACAGCCATTAACTGACATGTGGCAATTTACATATTGCATATGAATTTTTATACTTTTGATTTATTTAATTAGAGCACATGCAGTGCACGGGTGTGTGTGTGTGTGTGTGTGTGTGTGTGTGTGTGTGTGTGTCTGAATATATGTGTGCATTTTAGTGTGAGTACAGGTGATATAGATGCCAGAGGTATAGGTCTTCCTAGAGTTGGGAGTTACAGGCTGTTGTGAGTGGGTGGTGGGATCTGAGTCAGGACCATCTGGAAGAGTACTATTTTCTCATAATCACTGAACCATATCTCTACCCCATCATTTAATAGACTTAAAAAAAATCCCAAGTGCTAGTAGTTCAGTGTAATTTTATAGCCTCGGGATATTTATTTAAAATATTAAAAACTAAAAATTAGGTCACTTTTCATAATAGAAGACAGGTACCTATAAAGTAATTGCAATAGAACTAGAATAATGTTATGATGTTTTATTACATGATTTTTATCTATCAGAAAAGTTGATTTTGTTATTGCTGTCTTTACAAAGTAGATTAGCAAACTGAACACAATAGTTGAATGCCAATTACAGACAACTGAGTGCTTACCAAATATGATTATATATGCTGAAAGAATATTAAAAACAGTGAAACTTTTTATATATCTGTTACTATCTTTTGATACTATGTCTACAGGACATTAAGAGAAAATTAACTTATGGATTTTTAACTAATTTTACAAATAACATATGCTATTATTGATCCATTCAATATTTTAAAATGATTTTAAATGGACATGTTATCAAATGCCAGGCACTTGGGTGATTTTGGAAAAATGCTGTTGAGGTCAGAAATCGCTAATGTGAGTCTAATTGTCCTTTGTCTAACTTTTGTGGTTAATTAGGTGATTTAATCTGATTTTGTTGTGAAATGAAATGTAAATAAGTGTACAAGGTGAAAATAGAAATTGAATACTGCACAATGAGGTAGAAATTTATGTTTTAACAACAATCTCGGGAAAGAAAATAGTGTTCAAAGTCCAGGAAATACCTTCAACTATTTGCTACTCTCTTGTCTCTTCCTTGCCTCTAATGAACTGCTGTCTACATGTTAACATTGTACATACTTTATCCTCAATTAAACTTTACATCATATTTGTATTTTTTTTTTAGTTTATTTTGTTGCACGTACCCACACCTTGTTAACTTTATTGACATCACAGATTTCATTACATGACATTGGCAGCAATTCATTACATGTACATGCCACATTTTCTGAAACAATTCTATGATCAATTTGGGTTATGTTCATTTCTGTTTATGGATCAACACAAGTATGGGTCTACAGATGTCTTTATGCATGAATTTAAGAAGATATGAGCATATCTATTTTTCTGGACTAAAACTTCAGATGGAATGGCTGCATTATAGGATGTACAGATGCACACGACAGACAGATAATAGCAAACCATTTTCCTCATACAGGTGTATTAAATATAAATACTCTGTGTCATTGCATATTTTGGGGGGAGTTTAAACAAAATAAAAACAAACCATGACAAGGGGGCTGTCTCAGAGCAAATGAATGATGGTAGTAATCCTAAAACACCATGTGATTGTTCTATGACTGTGGAAATTCTTTGTTCTTTTGCATATAGAGGTTGTCTTCATGCTTGACTCTATCACCTTCTCCTATATTCCAATAGTCATTTGCTTTTTGTGAAGTAGATATGTTGTGGGATGCTAATTCCAACTTGGAATTTAATAGAGGGTAAAAAATTAAGCTAAAAACCAAGGCATAGTTAGTTCATCATTCAGTTGGAGT
This sequence comes from Mus minutoides, assembly GCA_902729485.2. Lineage (NCBI taxonomy): Eukaryota > Metazoa > Chordata > Mammalia > Rodentia > Muridae > Mus > Mus minutoides. Next base: position 28,481 of record LR754203.1, read on the forward strand.
TATTGGCTTTCTGTACATCATCCTCCATACAGTGAGACTTCCCGTGAGTATTTAGAGAGTAAGCATCCTCTCTTTTAAAGCAAACTTTTGTAAATGTCCATTCCATTGAAGACTTAAAACAGGGGGGCAGAAAAAGGAAGCGTTGTCCACACCTTGTGACCACATGATGAAAGCAGGTTTTTGTTTGATAGTATGCAGGAAAATTGGAAGAGACAAAGATAAAGAGTCCGGCTTGTGGTGATGTTTCATTTATATTTTTTGAGACAAGTTTTCATTATGTAACCCATATGTAATCCAGAATTCTTACACATTCTGGGACTACTTCATATTCATGGCAGTCTCCCTGCATGGATTTTCATGTGCTGAGAATATAGCCATAAACTACCATGTTAAGCCTGAACCTCTGCTTTTAATTCACAATTTAAAACTGCTTTAATGCTCATTGAAGTCCATCCTACCTCTGCCATCATAATTATTTGTGTTCCTGTTTGGCAAATTAATCTGAAGATTCTGACACTTGTCATCAAGATTCATTTCAGCTAATGAAACTTATTTGTGATAGATTGTTAATAAATATTTTTTCATTTTATGTGCTGGACTGTATGTTTGATAATTGATTGAGCCAAATCGACATACTTATTAATGAATACAAACCTAATTCCAAGAACTGAGCTGTATATGACCTAAGAACATTATTCTAAGCTGGGTAAGATGCTCTCAGAATAATCTACATGCATGCATGCTTTTTTTTTATCCATTCATTGATCAATTCTTAACAATAACTATGAAGGTCAGCTAGATATTCATCCAGGAAACAGACATATGCATAGACCATTTAAGGCTCTACAAATAGAACTGATGCTGTCTTGAGTCCTCTATTCGTGAAAGCCAAGATATCTTCTAAGAGTTCCAGTTAGTCTAGAAAATAGGATGGATCCAAGATCTCAGAGCTAGGTCCTGTTTCTTCTGCACTCTCATTTGATCTCAATGCCTCTAGTCCAAGAGGTTGTGAATCTTCTACTAAATCCTCCATCTTCAGATATATCCTCTAGCTCATTCAATTGGCTGGTTTAGGCTTTCCAAACATAATGCAAGTTGAAACATGGCAGCTGATCACACCCATTAACTGAAATTGCAATATTTGCTTCTATTCCCCAGCAAGAGCACATCAAGTCATTCTTGTCTACAATGTCAAGTTTACAAAATTTGAACTTTATTAACTTTGTGCTGAAGGTTCCATTTTGTTCACTAGATTCAGTTATAACCTAATTAATCCTCCTAAGTGAAAATGAGCTGGAACTATCGTTTAACTTTTTGCTGTCTACTTGATGAATACATATAGATCAGCAGTCTCATTGCTGGGTCACGACCTTTGAAGAGGTTGAATGACCCTTTCATAGGGTGACGTAAGACATTTTGAAAACACAAGTATTACATTACAATTGATAACATAGCAAAATTACAGTTATAAAGCAACAAGAAAAATAATTTTATGATTGGAGTCACTACATCATGAGGAACTGTATTAAAGGGTCATAGTATTAGGACATTTGAGAACCACTACAATAGCGGGTTCTTTTATCCTAAAAATTTCTCAAAGCCTTGCAGCATCTAGAATATATATTATGCTTTGGCAATTCAAAGTGCTCACTGATAATTATGAATGTGTATAATGATTTGTGAAGATAGCAGTTATAGAAGCATGCATGCTTAAAACATGAATGAGAGACACATTGAGGCTTTTAAAGTTTTTTTCTATAACACTATGAATATTTAATAGGATCTATATTTGCTATTGATATTTCTATGATTAAAAACCAAGTATGCGACCACCAACAAACAATGTTTATATGTAAGCTAACAATATGGCTCAGTGGATCAGTTAAATATCTCCATTCAAATTACCAGAGGCTTTGCAAACTCAGGTGTGGTAGTATATGACTGAGGTCATTCTCCATCTTGAAAGAAAAAATTAAGAGAGAAAACCCCCACTGTACAAAAATTTTTAGTATAAATTATTTCTGATATATATGACCTGGGGGATATATAAAGACATTCAAAATATTGTGCATATAAATCATTGTGTATAGAAAATGACTCTGAAACTAGTACCAACATAGCATTAGTGCACTTACTTTTAAACTACTCTAGAATGTGTGGCTTAAAGTATTTTGAGCATAAAAATAAATGAGATTCCCTTTATTATGTTATTTGAATACATTACCTATGTGAGAGAAATAAAAATATAGAGTAAATTTATGAGGCAGAGAATATGAATGGATTTAAATAACAGCTCATGTAAGCAACCAATACAGTTTAATTCTTGTCTAGATCTCTGCTCTTTTATGCTTCACAGTGTAATAGATACCTCCCTATTTAACCTAGAGCTGTAGTAAATCTATTAAAATATGGCATAGGTAAATATATAAAACTCCTTATAGTAACTATTTAATTTTTGACAGCAAACATTCCAAATATATACCCAAATCAAATATTTAGAATCTTTTATGTGATTGGTTTTTTTTTATTTTTTTATTTTTTGACTTACTTCTTTTAATAGATATTTTCTTTATTTACATTTCAAATGCTATCCCCTTTTCTAGTTTCCCCTCAAAAATCCCCTATTCCTGTTCCCTCTGCTCCAGAATCTACCCACTCTGGCTTCCTGACTCAGGTATTCCCTTATACTGGGGCATAGAACCTTCACAGGACCAAGGGCCTCTCCTCACATTGATGACTGAGTTTTATGTAATTGTAACTGTACTTTCTTTTTTAAAAGTCCCGTCCTTTCATAAATAACACATTATCAGCTTTAAAACAAGTTAATGTTTATAGTTATGGCTTAGTTCAAACTATGTGTAAATTTGTAAAAACAGAAATAAAAATGAATACTGTGATTTACAACATGGAGACACAGATTCAAATGACTAAGGCAAATTGGGAACAGAAATTTATTAAATCCCAATGATTATGGAATTTTATAAAGAGCCTCATTTATGATTATAGATGGACCTTAGAGTTCAGCATTTCTAGAAGATCCACTGAGGCTGTTTATGCTACAACTCTTACTAAAAGAACCTTATAGCAACCACTGTAGCATTTCACAAATGAGGAGACCGAAGGTTTATGGACATGTTCCACAGACAAATCATTCAGGTGGATTATTTTTTAAATTATTATAATTAATTTAAGAATAACTTTGATTGCATTTCTTTTCCTTTTATAAGGAAGTATTTTTTTTAATTAAAGGGCAACACAAAAAGTACAAATTCTAAATAATTCCCAGGGCACTCTAATTGGACCCTGAACTTAGTTTTTGAGTTTATGTTTGCTTTCAAGCCACACAACAGTTAAATTGATTTTCTTAAATCATTCTGAGTCTCTTGGTGTCTAGACATGCTCGCAATTTCCCAAGGCACCTCAGTTATTGGTCAGATATTATCATCGCCCATTTGTAAATACAGAAGCCCCACCTCCAAAGTCCAGAATAAACAAAACAGTCTACCGTGATACGGGAAATCGTTGTTTTTTTTTTTTTTTTTCAGACAAATCTGGAAATGATCCCAGATCATGCATCATCCCCTTTCATTTAGATCTCAGCTGGGAGAGCTGCAGAGAAGATAAATCTCATTTATTTATAATATAGAGGCTCATTATTTTTCTTCCTGGAAAACATCTGTTTTTAGGTCTTCTGAAGTAATCTTAGGTAAATGACTTGAAGCAGCATTTACAGACTCAGGCTTTAGTTACAGGTTCCAAGCTGTTATGCTGACCTGACCCAGCACTGTTCACCTTATTTTAATAATTATGTTGGGCCTGAATACTAAATAATCATCTTATTCCTATACATTGTAATATGAGCACTGATAATCTCTCATGCTTAAAGTTTAAAAACTTTGATTTACCAAGTTTGAGTACACAATCTCAAGTGACAAACTGAAATATTAACATATTTCACTTAAATATATTTCAGTTAATATAGAGGGCAGACAGATATTTATGACTCCTAAATATATGTTCTTAATTTCTCTGTTGTATTTTAACTCTTCATGTTTATTTGGGCACTTTGAAATATGGAAATAACACTACCACTGATATACTTATTTTAAATAACTAATTAGGTTTTGTTTCAGCAATTGATAGGAAAGTGATAATAATGGGAAAATCATTAGTTATATTCAGTGTAACATTCTTCCTTCTAAATAAGTATACTTGTGTTTGTATTAAATGATTTTTTTGATCCTAGTTGCTAGACATTAAAAGTAATATTAATATGATACCCCTGTACTTAAAACACTCATTTGTTACTATGAAAAGTTTCTAAAATAACAAGGCATATTAAATCACAAAATAAGCATCATCATTTTATATTACAGAAAAGAGTTTATGTCCATATATCTGAAATGGAAGGAGAGAGGGTGGGGATTTAAAAGGCACTTACACTTTTGTATGAGTAGTTATGGTAATAAAATACTATCATGATTACACTTGATGAACCAAACATATTCTTTCTCCATAAGCTAAATATCTTATTTTTTTTTTTCCGTGCTAGAAAGCCTTCCCCTTTCATAGTAGTAAGATCTGGGTCATAGGATTAGAACTCCATTAGGCAGTGCTTAGCAGTGCTTTGGTGAAATGAGGCTTTGAAACCCAGAGGCAATTTGCTATCAAAGAGCTGGTCAAGGCTGCACTGAGGTCTCTCTTTGGAGAGCTGGTTGAAATACTGCCAGCCTATCTGATTCAGTATAGATGCTTTAGAATGAAGGCTTGCCTGAAGCTCAAATCGTCATTAAAATACAAAATGTAAAATGGGATCTTCGGTATGTCATTGTAGAAATATTTGATATCAATCAGGGTTTCTTCCCCTCTGTGACCATTTAGTTCCCAGATAAAAGACACCCACAACCTTTATATATACTAAGCTTTAATCAGCTTTTTCCATGTACTTTATTATTTTTATAAGTTTTGTTTTATAACTTCATATGGGAATATATTATATTTATATCACTTTCATTCTTCCAAAAACATTATTGCTTGAGAATGTTATATATGTATACAATAATATACGATCATACCAACACATCTTTTCATTTTTTACTCACGCTGGAACTTCCACCAACAAATCCATTCTCCTCTCCACTTCGTTTTCTTTTCTTTTTTCTAAAAGAAATTCTCTACTAAGTCTGATTAGTTTTCCCGTATGCTCATGGATATGAGACTGTCCACTGCAGTATAGACAACATACAAGTGGCCACATCACCAAACAATGATCCATTCTTCCCCAGCAATTATCAATGGACATTAGCACCTCATGGTGCATAGCTTCATGGGATGCTCCCCAATCTATGCTAGCATTTTGGCTGGCTGTTTTCTCTGTAGGTACCCAGAGTGTCTGTGAATTCAGGATTGTCATAACCATGCCACTTCCTGAAGAACAAATTCCACAGCACACCTTCTTGTCCTCCAGTCTTGACATTCTTTTAATCTCCTCTTCTGAGGTGTGCCCTGAGCCGTAGCAAGTTCGGGTGCATTAGGGTGGGGAAGGTTGTTAATAGTTATGTTGTGCTCACAGCCAAACACTCCTAATTTGTTGAACAGTTGTGAGTCTCTGCACTAACAATGTGTACTGGGAAGAAAAGCTTCTCTGGACAAAGTTGGGAGCAGCCTAGGTCTTGTAGGTGTAAACATAATCTTTATGAAACAGTCTGACAGTTTATGAATATAACAGCATCAGGTTCCCCTCTGGGGTCTGTGACTTCTCCAGGAGTGGAACAGAATAATAGTACCATGCTTGAATTCCCTTCTGGAAGAAAAGACTGCAAGTCAATCAGAAGGCATGGAATTGCCCCATAAGAGTAACCCAAAACACAGTTGCATTAGTTACATAATTAGGCTTATCTTGCCTGGTAGATCAATATTCCAGTATGCAACATTCAGTGATAGGTATCTGCAACCTAGCCTCATGACTCTAGCTTGATTCCCCAGCAACCACATGCTAGAACAGACTATCCCAGGTTGTTTGCTGACCTTTCCTCAAGTACTGACCTCCACACTTGTGCCACGACAGCTTTCCTACCCTAATTAAAGAACTTCAAATAAATAAATATAATAAAAATTTAAAAATATGATCTGTTCAAAGTTGCAATCTACTGTCTAATACTTCCAATTGTATACCATAATTAGAAGATTAAAACTAAATCTAAGACTGGGGTATGAATCTTTATATGTTAACTTTCCACAATCCTCAAATTTCATCCTAAAGTACAGATTTCTGGAGTGCTGATAGAAGTGAAAGGAAAAGGTTGACAAGAACTTACATTTTCCTTGACCTTGAAAATTACAACAATTTTGCCTATGGGAAAGGAGGAGTTAGAACATGTGATAGGGAAGATAAAAATCAGGAGATTCAATTCATCTTCCAAATCCATTCCACACTTCTATACTGATTACAAAGAACTTCTCAACAGGTTTCAGCATATAATGCAGAAAGCATATAGTCCGGTGACTATCTGATATGTCAAAACAATGGATTTTATTCATATGACTACAGTGTACCCAGCATCTCTGTGATATTCCAGCTTAGTTAAGATTGCTGTGGCAACTGGTGAATTAAAGTCTGCTACTACATTTTTCTTCATTGTACCAGTTTCTTAACAACAAAAGATAAATGGTTGGCTCTAGTCATCAGTACAAGAAAGTGGAGAAAATACACATCATGTAGCCTGAGGACAGAAAAGGCAGTAAGCCTGAACTCTCCTCAGTGGCTCAATTGGGGAAGGAGCGGCCGCTCTGAAAACTGTGGGAGTAGGGAGTGAATCTAATTATCACTCTCTTATGTTCATTAATAGGTCGGAATAAGTTAACTTCTCAAAGGAGCAAGGAGACGTTACAATGTTATGGCTGAATTATTAGGCTGCATTATAATAACTTAAATATTATGTTCACAATTTTTAAAATGTCCTTTATGAGTCTGGGCAGGTTGGGAGAGATGAACATCCAATACAGAAAGATAAAAATTAAAGATAACACATGGCTTATTTATAGATGGGAGGATATTTATAGAGGGGAGGGCAGAACACTCTGAAAAACTGGAGGAAATATTTTAATCTCCATCTGCATAGTTTAGTTGATTAGATTAACCATTATGTAAGCCCTTTGCTTTTTTTCTACATTTGTCAAGTCCTGCCTCATTTCTCCTTTACTCTGGCTTGTTTATAGTAGAAGTCAACTCGGGAGTAATCCATGTGTTTGATGACCATTATTTTGTTTTCTTAGCTTCACTAGCCAAAAGTCCGATGATGACTATGAAGATTATGCTTCTAATAAAACATGGGTGTTGACTCCAAAAGTTCCAGAAGGTGATGTCACTGTCATCTTAAACAACCTGCTGGAAGGGTATGACAACAAACTCCGACCTGACATTGGAGGTATGAAGAGGCTGTGGAGTCTGAGCTGTAGAAAGGGATGTGCCAGCATTAGCTGCTCAAGTAGAATGACGTGTGGTATTTCTCTAGTGCCAAAAAATTTAAATTATAATCCTGTAATTTTAAAAATAGAGAAAAGCCAAGATGGGCAGTGGTACCACACATCTTTAATTCTAGCACCAGAGAGGCAAATCTCTTGAGTTTGAGACCAGCCTGATCTACAGAGTGAGTTCTAGGACAGGCAGGACTATACAGAGAAACTCTCTTGAAAACAAACAAAACAAAACAACAATAACATACACACACACACACACACACACACATGCACATGCACACACACACACACACACACACACACACACACACACACACACACACACACACAAGAAAGAGAAGAAATGGCATATAAAAGGCAGTCAAGCCTGGATTGCAATTGTGAAACTTACAAGCTTCTAGATAGTTTTCTAGATATTCCAAAGATTTTACAAAAAAATGTCAACTTCTTATAAAATGGCACCAGAAAGAAAAGAAAGAAAGGTGAAGGATAGCAGAGAAGATGTTAGGTACAGTCATTTATGGAACAACCAGATGAAAATTTCATAGCCTTAAGCATATGCATTATTTGGCACCATGCTGCCAGAAGGGCTAACCTAAGCTAAGCCAAACTGGGCTGACGGTCTACTGAATCGGCACCCCAGCTAGGAGAATAGTAAGAGAAAAGAAGGAGAGAGAAGGTGGAATATCATAAGGCTTAATGTTGGATTTTGAATTGGCACATTCACTTTTGTATAGGTATTGTCAGTCTAAGTAAGGTTTGTCAACCTGAAAGTCTAGAGACAAGAAAGTAACCTCATTCACAGGAGGGAAAGGGTGTGGATGTCAGTGTTGAACTCTGTCTGCCATAGAGAGCTTGGGCATGGTACTTTCAAGGAAAATGAATAAAGATGAGACAAATGGGCTTGAATTTAAGCCCAGAACCATCTCATGTATCTTCTGCTCATGAAATGTTAACTTAAAATAGATCATGCTCATTCGATCTTGAACGTTATACCACATATTTTTTTTAAATATTAGTTCTGTATAACAAATCAGTGTGAAACTGTTTCCGTATAGTTTCTTACACTCTACACAGTTGCAGCAGACAGTAGGTCACTGGGGAAGATTTTGATTCGCTGTTACCTAGAGATGCTTGAAGGTGAAATGATAATAAATGCACCAACAAGAATACTATTGTTTTTGCCTACTTTGGACTCCTAAAACTTAGATCCCCTATCACTCACTAATCCCTTTCCTATATGCATCAATCAAGAGTGGTCAGGAATCACAAACAGCTTCTGGAGCCTGGGGGTCAGTACAGGGAGTGGGAGGAGAAAGTGAGGAAAACCGGAACTGGGAGAACACTGTAGAAAAACAAACAGAAAGAAACATCTCTTGATTTCTACTACGCTTGTTTTTGGTTTTTTTCTTTTTTTTTTTTTTTGAAATAACTTGATTAAAAGAAGATATTTCTTTGAAAACAAAAATTATTATGAAAATGTGAAGTATTGACTAGTACTAAATTAGTTGTGAATAAATCATTTCTAATGAGTCAGGCTAAAAAAGCAGACTAAATGAATACAATTTTGTTCCTGGAAAAAACAAACACACATTCCTGTAATTTTCTTTGCAGTGAAACCAACATTAATTCATACAGATATGTATGTGAACAGCATTGGTCCAGTGAATGCTATCAATATGGTGAGTTACAGAATTTAATTGTCTATATTTAGCTTGGAAATAAAGACTATATTATTTTGAAGGGAATGAAGATTTTGAAAAGAAAAGACAATATTACATGATATGATTCTGTTTGAAATTTGAAGATTCTTGTCATTAGAATCAAATGTGGTTTGATATGAAATTAATGTGTGTAATTGTGATATATTGTTGATCCAAAAATACATATGAAATCTGTGTTCTTTTAGAAGCTTGGTGGTATAGAAATAATAGTTTGGTTCAAATTAAAAATGTTTCTCAGAGCACATATTGTATATTTATATTTTCAACCCAAATCTGAATTGAAAAACTAGATTGAATATCTACTATACTATAATGAAATAAATGTATAGTATATTTTATTATAAATAATATGGTAAAATATAGTAAAAACACAAATTTAGCTAAATTGATATAGCAGAAAATTATTATTTCAATACCATGTCTTATACTGTAACATATATAACAACACAATAAATTATAGTGATGTTAGGAATTAAACCTGGTATTTACCATGATAGAATAAATGTATTTTATGCTGTATTGTTATGTTCAGAAACACAAAGATGATGACATAAACTTACAGTTACTCTCATTACTTACATAATCATTAAAGTAATCTCAGATGTTACAACCTGAGTATTCGGCCCAAACTGTAAATATTTAAAGACAGTCTGTAAGTAATAATTTAGCATTGTCTATGCTGGAAGTGTGTTCAAAATGTAGAGCTTAACTTCTGGTCAGAATGAGGGACTTTAGGAACTCCCCTTAGTTTTGTGAAATGTAGTTTTTATTGTCATTGTGTTTGGAGTTAAAATATGTCTAGATTTATTGCATCATTTGTTTTTCAACTCAGCATTAATTAGTTGAAAAATAGTTCATTAAATTTGTTATTTACCCAATACTTAAAAATTTCAGACAAAAGCAATTTTGGGTTAAAATTTTTGTAGGTGGGCTGGTGTCCCCATCCCTCCAGTGGGTTTCTGACTGAATACTGGAGGTGGTTTCTTCAGGTTTTATATCCCACATTGAGTTCTGGGATCCTCTCACATCCCAGGTCTCTGGGACCCTGTTTCTCCTCAATCCCAGCCCTGGCAGCTGCATCTTTCCATTCATTCTCCTTGCCCTCTGGACCTCGCTGCTGGCCACCCTCTTAGAGGCAAAGGGGAAAGGGAATAGAGAAAAGAACTGTGTAAGGGGAAATGGGGAGAGGATTATGGATATGAATAAATAAAATAATTAATTAATACAATAATAATAATAAAAGGATTTTGAACTGAGAAATAACCTGGGTGCAAGGTGCAGGGTATAAAACAGTGGCCTGTAGTCTGTCACAGTGAGACCCAGGAGCATGTGGTACAGATGAAAGGATTGCAGAGCAGTGTGCACGGAGCAACATCCGTGCATCCTGATGTTGCATGTAGTAGTGATAAACCACACCTGCCCCAGAGGCCTCATGCTTTGCGACATACAATGGAGTATGGGATACTGGATAAATAAGGAGGCCCTTCTGAGTTTTCCATATTCTAAGAATTCTAAGTCATTTTCATTTTTTCTGCTTTTCCTGTTTAAGATTGGTCTGACTGAAATCAGTCTATAAAGCAGTGAGAAGTACAGGAATGGTTGTTTGAAACCACGACGCTGCTGCATAATTTAAGAAGCCATTCAGTGTTTGTTATAAGAGCCAATTCTTTGGATTATAGACGTAAAGTTGTTTATTAAATGAGTGGACAAGTGAAAAACACACAGTCAGAAACTGACCCAAAGGAAGGATTTCTGAAGTGCTGAAGAATCACAAAAACTAAAACCAACAAGGAAACAAAAGCAACAATAAATACCACACAAAATGTCAGCAGGATTTTGTTTTTCATTAAAAAATCTCATACTGATGACAAAGTCAAAATGCTAAGACAAGTATCCGGGACCTTGAAGGTGGACCCATGTATTAGGGTTAGTTTTTCTTTTGTAAAAAGAGGGTAACAAAGCATAACTAATAAAGAAGGATTTCCTCAGGACTGCCTATGAATGTGGCAGCCTCCCCAGATCTAATGTTTTCTAATTCCAGCCCTGCAGGTCTAAATGGCATATGATACTTGCTTGTCTTTGTCTGAAGTCACCCGCCTTATATTTGATAAGCTCTTAAAGTGAATTGTTATGTTCACCTGTCATTGTTACATTTAAGAATATGCTCCATGAGAGAGATTAATTCAGTGTAAGAATCAATACTAATATCTTAATCAAATAACTTTATTCTAACCCGCTCACAAATAAAAGCATTGCATAGCTAAGCAAAGTAAGCGATTTAATTATGTTAATAATTTAATTATGTTAATCTTATTTAGAGAAATGGAATAAACAGCCATAACTTCTAGTATGTTGTCTTTGGAATTTGCTATTTGGCAAGGGCAAAGCAGTTTATACATTTTCACAGGGGTAACCATTGGGCATCTTTAGAGCCTTTCTTTTATTGTCAGGCAGCTGAACCTGCAACTCCATTTAAGTATATCGGATGCATATGGCTTCAATTTGCTCTACAATAGTGAACCTGGAACAATTATTCTTTTAGGTAACATTGGTATCTGGGACATAGAGGCAGAGATCATGCTAAATATCTTACAGTGTATAAGGAAGCACCTACCTCCACTTCTCCCTAGCAAATAATGCTCTGCCTTTTTGTTTTGTATGTGTGTGAAGGAAGGTATTCACCAGGGTTTAGAGATTTGGCCAGAAATCATAAATGTCTGAAACTGGAGTAAAAGACAGTTGAGGTAGCGACCTCACCAGCAAAGTTCTTGTTTCCTGTTGCACTATTCCATGTCGTCTCATACAGGCAGTAAGCACAAGATTAAAAAAACATAAACACTTTAAATCTTCTGTTCTTTTTAAAACAGGAATATACAATTGATATTTTTTTTGCCCAAACCTGGTATGACAGACGTTTGAAATTTAACAGTACCATTAAAGTTCTCCGGTTGAATAGCAATATGGTGGGGAAAATCTGGATTCCAGATACTTTCTTCAGGAACTCTAAAAAGGCTGATGCTCACTGGATCACCACTCCCAACAGGATGCTGAGAATTTGGAATGACGGTCGAGTTCTCTACACCTTAAGGTACTTTTTGAGGGGGTGGGGAAGAGGTGCTGGTTGAAAATAAGAACAAAATCAACCCTATGCTTTCAGGAAGGAAAGAAGGAGGGATAGAAAAGGATTCTTACAACTCTTTGCCTTCTATCTTGATGTCTCATGAACTAGAGTAACTACAAATTTTATATGTACAGAACTTGCTAGAAGGTATATGACTATGAACTTGGCCCTAGAATACATATCAACATTCTCTTTTACATGACAAGCACTATATTTTCCTTGATACATTTTATAGTTAGGCATATTAAGTGAAAGCAGATATTAAATATTAGGAAAGATGGAGCTACTGTATTTTCATGACCATTTGTCATCTTTAGAATCCTTTTATTGTAGGGAAACCGAATTTACAAATCTCTGTTTAAGTAGCACTTGGATGCATGGAACTTTGACATACACTAAGTGGTGAATGTGGAAATCTCACTCTGCAGCACAAATGTTTCCCTACTTCCGACTAAATTACCTCCCATTCTTTAATATCTATGAGTTATAACTAGTGATTCTTTATCTGACAGGTAAGAATCTTGCCCCACAGAATTGTTACAGGTGAAATTAGTGACAGGCAAAATGCTAATCTTGGGGCATGATATATTGTAAGAATTATTTATATATTAGCAAAATCTAAACAATATACATCTAAGTTAACTTGTCATAGGTACCAGTAAAATATATTTATTACTTGTAATGCTTAATACTAAGCATATAAAGCGTAATACTTTCAAATGATTTGAAATCTCTACCATAGTTAGATCGGTTACTAAGAAAAATGACTCCAATTGCAAAAGAAAGTCATTGTGTCTATTTTAGATTCAGTGGGAATTTATTAAATTCTTGAGAAGGTAATGACTAGAATTAGAAATGTGAAAATCAAAGTCTGTATGATAAATCAGAGTTCATTTCGCTTGTGAAATCTGCAATCATTCACTGTACCTCAAGTCTTGTTATCCTATTATAATGTTGTCGTCAACTTTGATTTCTTATTAATTTGGGGAACAGTGTTTAACTATAGAACCCTCCTTTAAGTGTCAGTTATGACCTGCTTAAGACTTGAAACAATGTAAATATCTATAAAGAAAGATGATTTTTAATTTAGTTGCTTATCTGAGCTATAAATATCTGAATACGTGTGTGCATGTATTTGTAGAGCTGTTTATACTTCTGAATCTATACTTATATCCGCAATCTATCTGTATTATCTTAATAAGAAGAATATCAATTTATTTTGAGAGATAATTCTAATAAAACCAGATTTAATTAAAATCTCATTCATTAGTAAAGCCAAACTTTTCTTTGAAGAATGATCATAGAGACCGTGATTAAAGTCTCCTGCTGTGAAGAAGGAAGAGTCTAAGTACAAATCATAGCCATGTTCCTGGTCCCTGTGACCTTGAATACCTTTCAGTGCAACGGAGCCATCACAGCATTTAGTTAAGAAGTAGTTCAGGTCAGCAAGGCTTCATAGGCCATTGAAGATACACAGAAAGATTGTTCATTGCCCTCTTGTACCACAAAACATCTAACATGTCCTCAATAAAAAGTCATGCTAATTAGAAAACCCTTTAAATTAAATTTTTGTAAAATAACATTTCTACCACTTAAGCAGTGGTATTGTAGCTTGTAAGAAATGTAGCTCACGAGCATGAACATTTTGAACACCACCAATCATCACCATTACACTGTGGTTCTATTTTTTTTTCTATGCCTTTCCAAAGGTGGTCAGAACATCTATACTCTTTTAGATTTAAACTCCCTTCTTGAGTCACAGTCCAGGGCTTAAAACTGCACATCTTGAGGTTTTAACTTTGTATAAACTGAGACTCAATGGTGAAGTCATTCTCATTGTCTCATTGTATATGCATTTGGCATCTCTTGTTTGCTTTTAGATATCCTCTCCTTTATAAAACATCCTATATAGGATAATAACTCTATCTATCTATCTATCTATCTATCTATCTATCTATCTATCTATCTATCTATCTATCAATCCATCTATCATCTATCTGTATCTGTATTAAAAGTGCATACCAGTCCCTTGTGCAGCAGTGGTATTTTAAACCCACCTATGGCAATTTAAAAACATCAAGTTCTTGCCAACAGAAGGCTTCGTGTTAATTAGCAGATAAGATCAGAGAACTGTCAGCATTCATTTGATGCAAACATTAAACGAGCTTAAATTCCTAAAACAGTATGTTCTCTTAAATAAGTTAAAAATATTCACTGAGAAATCTCTTGTGTGCAGTTAATTTGCAAAAATAAATAAGATAAAATACAAAACAAGTAACCACATATTTTGAATTAATGGAGTTGAGGTAAATTAGATGGCTCTGTCTGCTATGTAAATAAAATATGCTCAGAAATAATTTTTACCTAGAACTTGAATTTTTTTCATAGAGGATCACTTTGTTTTATCAATCACAATGTAAGATTGTTCTAGAAAGGATGTCAGTGTGCATTGTAAAAATGATGTTAGCATTTTCCTCTGTATGTTTCTTGTTGTTCTAATTAGGCTAACAATTGATGCTGAGTGCCAGTTGCAATTACACAACTTCCCAATGGATGAACACTCCTGCCCCCTGGAGTTCTCCAGTTGTAAGTAATATTCTCTCCAGATTGTGCCCTGCCACCTGTAGTCACTCTAATTGCCTTGTCAATTAATGCAATAAATCTGAGAAATTGCATAGTGGCACTGAGCTTTGCTATTGATTTTGACATCATTTTTTATTGTAATTCTAAACTGACCCAATTAAAATAATCTTTGCAAAAAGAATTTATGGAATGGGCAACTCTTAGAAAATAGACAGTGGGTGCCCAGACTGAATGTTGAGGTGAACTGTAAAGCCAGGCCAGAACTCAATAGAAAGTATAAATGGTTGATACTATACCTCCAATACCCTTTATCATGGACTCAGAAGAATATTATAACACATTCTTAGGCAAAGTGTTCATCACATTAACACTGTCCTGTTGGTATAATATTTGTAAAATTGTCAACACTGTAAAAGCCTCACTTGTTATTATTTTCATCAGACAAGATATTTTCAACATTATCAAGGTGATCTTGACAACTCTACCACCAATTAAATATTAAAACTTCCACAGATATTCTAAAGGAAACAGGCCTCAGTTTTCTACATGAATTCCTATTTGTTCAAAATCTATATTCGATTATCCATCTCTGCCTTAATTCCAGTTTAACAGTTAGACATTTTTGAATGAATGAAATGTTAACAATGGATTTTAAACATGCATTTTCATCACCATAATTTCTCTTCAAAAATCAGGGAGAGTCCTAAGATCAAGAAAGCCATGACCGTAGTTAATTTTAAAAGACAGTAACAAGAGAATTGATCATATGTAATTTACTTCATTATAAAATACTCTTTTATATATCTAATTTTCAATTTGTACTGGATACTTTTGTATCTTACAAAAGTGATATAAAGTATAGATACAACATTTAGAATAACCTTCATTATTTACATTACATACAACTAAAAGCAACATTTTTCAAAGGCAGTTTTGACTTTGTTACTTTCAGTCTTTTCCAGCAGGATGTGATAAAAAATTTTGTTAATTTTCTGGGAGGCAAATTCCACAAGGCCAGTCCAGTGTGCTCATATGACTTTCAGTTTTGTTCTACCTTGGTATTTACAACTTATTCAAAGAAGGTGGTTGCTACCTCTGGCTGGTCATTCGCTGTCATATTTAATGTGAGCTTTCCCATCTCATGGTAGATGGATATCCTCGTGAAGAAATTGTTTATCAATGGAAGCGCAGTTCTGTTGAAGTGGGTGACACAAGATCATGGAGACTGTATCAGTTTTCCTTTGTTGGATTGAGGAATACAACTGAAGTAGTGAAGACAACTTCTGGTAAGACTTTCTTGAAAATGATTTTAACTCACACACACAGTCTGCAAAGCTTTTAGATGCATATATTACAAATGGCATTAAAAAAGATAATGAAGCAGATTCATTTTTTTTAGACAAAATGATAGCTGGTGTTCTAGTTGCATAGATAAATTCATGTGTACTCCATCAATGTAAGACAAATTAGATTTAATTTCTTAAAGTGAATTGGAATTCTTTGTGAAAATAACATGTTTATTAGGTAGAAATTAATTTATTCCTGTTAGGGAGCATGTTTGATAATATATTGAAACTGCAACATTTCTAATAATCATACAAGTAACTGAAGTAGGTGAGGACTCGTTGACCTCTGAGTAATTCAACATACTCAAAATATGTTTGTTGAGTTTTCTAGAACTTCATGCAATGCATTTTTAACATAATGCCCCTTCTCCACCCCAACCCTTATCATTTTTTCACTTCTTTCCATCAACTTTGAGTTTCCTTTTTTCTCCCCTTCCACTCTGTTTCTGTGACCCAACTAGTATTGGGATTATGGTCTTTCTGATGTATAAAGATTAGCCTATCAGTATTGCATAGGACAGCAATTGTCTACTTAAGGGACCCTGATTTAGCTGTCTCGTACTGAAGTAGATGCTCACAGTCATCTATATGATGGAACACAGGGCCCACAATGGAAAAGCTAGAGATAGAACCCCAGGAGCTGAAGGGGTCTGCAACCCTAGAAGAGGAACAACAATATGAACTAACCAGAACCCCCAGAACTCGTGTCTCTAGCTCCACATGTAGCAGAAGAGGGCCTAGTCGGCCATCATTGGGAGGAGAGGCCCCTTGGTACTGCAATCTTTATATACCCCAATACAGGGTAACGCCAGGGCCAAGAAGTGGGAGTGGGTGGACAGGGGAGCAGGGCAGGGAGAGGGGGGAGGAAACTTTCAGGATAGCATTTGAAATGTAAATTAAGAAAATATCTAATAAGATATATATATATATATATATATATATATATATATATAGAGAGAGAGAGAGAGAGAGAGAGAGAGAGAGAAGTCCCATCATGACACAGACGAACAAAGAGAACCGAACTCTCCTTTTCCAGAGCCTATGAAATAACAATAACTTTTCAGCTAGAGGTAACTCACCCACTATGCTAGAAGAGCTTTCACAGCCTTTGTGTGTGCTGCTACTGTCACAATTCTGTTAGTTCATATGGGCAACTGAATGGTGTGTCTGGAAATCACTGTTCAATTTAATAGTTTTATACTGGCTCCAAAACTGGATAAGATAATAAACTTTATGTACTAGATAGATCAGTCTAAAGTCACAACTACATCAATGATAAGCTATAGATACTGTGCCATTATCTGAAACTCTCATAGAACCAACATTTCCAAATATTTTATATGTATTAAAGTAAATATTGAGTCTCTCTCTCTCTCTCTCTCTCTCTCTCTCTATATATATATATATATATATATATATATATATATATACCTCATAAAATGATAGTGGCATTTAGGAAGCTGTCAATCATTACATGCTTCTAGAACTGCAATTGTTAAGTGGACACAGGACATTAAATTATTAAGATAAACTCAAAGTCAATGTTTGAAAATGGAATCTCATGACTTTTAATGCTGGGGTGGTCTGAATAAGACTGCTTAACATAGACTCATGTTTGAATATTGAGTCCCCAGTTCAGTGAACTCTTTAAACAGGATCAGGAGGTATGGACTTGTTGGTGGAAATATATACTGGAAAGTTCTATGTCAATTTGACACATGATAAAGCCATCAGAGAGGAGGAGGTCTGAACTGAGAAAATGCTTGAATAAGATTGGGCTCTACGGAAGACTGTAGGACATTTTCTTAATAATGATAGATGTGGGCAGATCCAGTCCAATATGGCTGGTACCATTCTTTGGATGGTAGTCCTTGGTGCTATAAAAAAAAAAAAAAAAAAACTGAGCAAGTCATGGGGGGCAGGGAGAGATAAACAGCACTTTTTTATTAGATATTTTCATTATTTACATTTCAAATACTATCCTGAAAGTTTCCTATACCTTCTCCCCACCCTGATCCCCCCTATGGCCTGTCCACTTCTGCCTCCAGTATCCAGCTTGGTTTTATTTCTTGCCCTGGCTTCCTTCAGTGATCTGTGATTCAGGATATACAAGTCAAATGAACCCTTTTCTCCTCAACTTGTTTTTTCCTCATGGTGTTTCATCAGAACAATAATAACCCAAACTAATTCCAGATGCATCTTCGTGGGTGGACTCTAAAATTTCAAAAGCCTATGGCAGTCACAGCTCTGCCTCATGGTTGTGTTTCAATATTCAAGCTCTCAGTTACTGTTCCAGCAAGCTGCCTGCCTGCTTGCTCCTAATCATGATGGCCATTGACTACCCACTAAAATTGTAAACCTCCAGTAAACTCTTCTGTAGGATGCCTTGGTCATAGTGCCTTAGCAGAGTAATATAAAAGTAGCTAATCTAGATGGTATGCTTTATAGATTAAAAACCCTCCATGCAAACAAATTAGACATATTTTGAGATAAGGAACATTTCATATCTCTGATGACAATTCTGGAATTTTTGTTACTTTAAAAAACACAGAAATATTTTTAAGAATATATTTCCCTTTTAATCCCAAGTGTAGGAATGTGGGGCTTCTTTAGACTGTGCTCAGCAGCTGACTTTGATTTGCCTTGTGCTCTAGCAGAGGCATGGTTTTAACAGCTGCAGGTAGCTTCTGTGATTGTGTGACATTAGGAATCCTAGGAACTTTTCAGAGTATGTATATATATATATATATATATATATATATATATATATATATATATATGCGCTAGGGTGCTAGGGTCCTGAGAGGTGGTGGTGGTGGTGGTGGTTGTTGGTCATTCAATGGGGTTGATTGCAGTTTGTTAGTAGTCATAGACAAAGAAGAAAGTAACTAGATCCAGGGATCTCTCTATTTCTCTCCTTTATCCTTCTTTCTTACCTATCTAGATGGTGAAACCAGTGTATCAAAGATGATAAAAAGAAGAACCCACAAAGTAGCAAAATCCAGCTATACATATGTGTAGTCAATTTGAACTCTGAAAAGTTGAAAGCAAGCTCTGTGCATAGTGTTCCAACAACTCGATGTTATTATATCAAGTGAAAAATGTCCCCATTTCATACATAAACCTTATGTTCTCACCTTACTATTAATACTAAGGCAAGCATTAATTACATACTTAAGTTTCTATCAGATTTGCAATGGTTCCTTTTTACACATTCATAGGCCATAATTTTTGTATTGAATAATATGGAAGGAACCTTATTTGTTGCTCAGAGATGAATATCAGGAACTAAACAAAAATGATATTTAGAAATTGGCCTTCAACACATCACTCTCCAAACTCGAGAAGGATCTGATCCCCGCACTGCTTTTACCACCCACAAGGATCTTCTAAAGCCACTTTTGTTTTAGACAAGCAAGCACAAAGGTCAAAGCAGTGCTTAGAAAGGTGACCTTCTGTTCCTTGATTCTAAGGGATACTGATCATAATGTACTAGACCAGTTTCATTTTTCATTTGTTTCAGGCAGAAAAAAAAAAAAAACACCAAAATCTCAAGGCTACCTTTTCACTAAGGCCTCCCATCTGTAAAAGTAATACTAAAATGACCTCCAGTTGTTATCTCTTCCAGAAAGAGAAGCTGGGATTAAGTTCTGCTGTATATCCATATTTCTATATTTGTCCCAGCACCCTAAAACAGAATCACAAACTCATGACTAGCACACTTTTGTTTAGTCATTTTGTTCCAGCAAGATGTTCAGCATAAATGGCAGCTGACGAAGGCTGATGCTGCATCCTAAATCCCTAGTATAATCCCCTGCCCTCAATGTCAATTGGATGCTGCCTAAGGGCACTTGTTAAGATATATGTGCAGAAGAGAATTATCTAATCACTTTGCACACAGTACAAGTTACTGAAATCCCATAGGAAAATTAGTCTCTCGAAGGAAACCACAATGAAGCAGTAGGAAAGGAAAATGCCAGGTTGGTACAATGACTTCATTTAATGGTGGCTGGCTAGATTGAAAACTTATCAATTCTTTCTTCTCCTTGGTCTTCCTTTTTGTGCATTTCTATTTCAATGGCCTCATTGAAAACAAAGGATTAAAAATTAATATCAATACAGAAAGCACAGCTTGATTCTTGCAAAAATTTGATACTGGAAATTCTAGTGTAAAAGAACTAACAGAAGGTGCTGGGAGGCTGAAGAGAGTAATGGGCAGATAGAGAACAGCTTGGAATGCATTGCATTGCAAACGGAATGATTTTATAGCATGGTCAATGGCAGCAATAAGACCAGAGGTATCTGTAGTTTTGTTTGGAGGAGGAGGACGGTAGTGGAATGATTAGGACAAAGGTGACTTATCAAAGTATGTTCCTGGTTGATATCAATCTAACATACATCAAAAATGCCCAGAGCATTTTCAGAACGGATGACACCCTGATTGTAGAGGGGCATTTTGTGTAATACTTTAATGTTCACTTGTAGAATGTGGAAAGACTGAGGAAAGTGGTCCCTGGCTCGTCATGGCTGGAATGGAAGCCATATGTTCAGTGTTAACTTTTTAAAATTAGATTACTGTATTTATAGTTCAGTTGATACTTTTTTTTTTAATTAGCAAAAGAAGCAAGAATCAGTTACTATGAATAGAAGTTACTGTGAAGTATAATAAACATAAATTTTATATGTATGTACTTATGTATGTATGTGTATATATATATTTGTGTTCCCAAAACTGAGTATATTGAAAAAGAGGAAGAAAAGGCAAAATGTACTACTACAACTAATACCACACACACACACACACACACACACACACACACACACACACACACGATGGGAAGTTTGTACAGGAAAGAATTCTTCACCAGTTAAGTCATTACTTGCTTCTTTGTAGTTCTTAAATCATCTTATTTACTCTCAGTATCTCTGTGCTATCCCTGGAGAAAAATATTTTCCGGGTGGTAGACTAGTGTAGCACTTAGCGAGTACCTTCAATTCAGTTATGACACTATCACGAATCCTGATCTGAGAATCCTCCTTCCAACCTTCATCTCTTCTTGATGGTTCATTATCTGGTGGCAGCACCACCGTGGCCCCCGTGAGGCAGGCATGAACACTCAGAGTCATGTCTCTGCCTCCCACACTTAATGATTCATGAAGGCACTTATGCCTCTGAAGTCTCTTGTGTAACTGTCCTCCTTTCTGTTGCCACCGTCACTGTCCTAGTTCACAAATGTGTCTCTTCTTATCTGGACTATGTCAGCTGCTTATTAAGGCATGTCCCTGCTGTCAGCCTCTCTCCGCTAAGGTGTGTGCCTTGTAAATTAAACAAAGAGCAGCAGAACTCCTTGAACAGTACTACATGCTCCAGAATTCACTCTATGCATATGGATTACATCAGTTTCCCATCATAGTATTAGTTCCCAATACTAACCTATTACCAACTATG
>LR754203.1:50282-79918 GCA_902729485.2 Mus minutoides
TTTTTTTTTTTTTTTTTTTTTTTTTTTTTTTTTTTTTTTTTTTTTTTTTTTTTTTTTTTTTTTTTTTTTTTTTTTTTTTTTTTTTTTTTTTTTTTTTTAACTTATTACACTATTTTGCTTCCATGCTGATGCTGTAAGCACCTGGATACAAAGGCCAGCATATGCCAAGAACTCAACCCATTCTCTCTACTGCTTGAGGTTCCAGTGTCATTCAGCATTATTTTCTCTATTTTCTCAGCTCATCACAAAATTTATCTATTAATATAGGCCTGAAATGATCTTGCCTAGCCCATACTCAAGTTCAATTTTAATTTTTTTTCTCTCCAACAGAGTATTTTTAAAACCTACCTATAATGTGTGTGTGTGTGTGTGTGTGTGTGTGTGTGTGTGTGTGTGTGTGTAGTATTGCCATGTGAATGTGGTGATAATTCAAACCCATGGGAGTTAGTCCTCCCGTTTTCATCATGTAGGTCCTGAGAATCAAACTCTCACAACACTGACTATCTTTTCCTAGATCCCACACACAGTATCTTATTTCTGTCACTTGGAATCTTAAACAAGTATAAGCTTCCCCTCAGTGTTTTTACTGTTGCTTGCTCTAAAATGATAGGGAACCTTCTTTGACAGTGTGCATTAGATCCTGGTCACTCAATTTTTCAAAACAGCTTCTACTCTTGGTATTCATATGCTCTTCTCAGAAATCATTCACTATATCTGAGCTCAATATCACCACTGTCATAGGATTGCTCTAGGAATGAAGTTGGGTGTTCTATTTAACTTAAAAAAATTCAAGATGATTCAGTGGGTAAGAATGCTTGCTGCATAATCTCAGCTATATGATTTTGTATCTGCAGCACCCACATGAAAAAATAAAGCCAAGTGAAAAGTGGGAAGCTCTTTGTAAAAGGAAAGAAATTTCATTACCATTACTATGACCACCTTAACTATTATTGAAATCCCATAAATTTCTGACCTTGAACCCCATTACCCTGTGAGAACATAATTAGTGGCTAACTTTATATAGGGATTTTTTATTCTCAACCCCTATCCCTTCAGGTCATCCAATGTGACAATTTACTTTAATAAAACTATATCTGTTTCACAAATTAAAATAAGTTATGCAGAATTCATTTTACCACCATTTTCCCACTTTACAATGTTTAAGCCAGGAATTGATCCTTTCTGCTCATATTATTAATACTCATAGAATTTGGTTGTCAGATCCTCTCCATAATTTGTGTGTGTGTGTGTGTGTGTGTGTGTGTGTGTGCGTAGAACTTTGTTCTCCCATGTTCTCACTCTTAGATGAAAAAGATAAATAAGTGGTTCTCAAAGAGGAACTTAAATTATTATGAACTAAATGCCTTCATAATGAACCAAAATAAAATTATTATATCCTTCTTATCCACTGAACTTTCCACATAGTTTTTCACAATGCATTTGAAACTGCTATTGTCATAAAGCACCTTCATACAGATTTTGTCAAAAATTGAAGATTAGTGATTACATATTTCCTTGGTTTCCTTCACCTACTTTTTGAGCTCAGGCTCACAGTTACCTGAAGTGGGAAGGACAAAAAACAAAAACAAAAACAAAATAATAATGATTGAGGTGAGCATCAGTTTTTATCACTCTCTGTTTTCTGACAGGTGATGATCAGCTGCCCAAAGCTCCTGCAACCAGGAATTCCCCCAAATAATGTATCAAACCTAATTCTGAGCCAAATAAACTCTTCCCTATCTAGATTGCTTTGTCTGAATATTTTCTCACAGTGACCAGAAAGTTACAAATACATAGATATATTTATTTCTTAATATTTTCTTGCAATATATACAAAAGTACAAATATTCTAAAAGCCTGTATGTTCATTTTAATCATTTGTGATACACAGACCTAATTTTGAATAATAGTCCATGGATAAAGTATATGCATTATTGATTGAGGTCTAGATTTACCTCCTAGTTATTCTTCATCTTAAAAACTTTTTTTTATCATCTTCCACTATACAATACTGTTCTGTATGAGCTAGCATGTATGTTGACATACTCTATCATCTTTACTTATTCCACTTGACTACATCATATCAAGTTCAAGTGCAACCCTTTTACATTCTCTCTCTCTCTCTTTCTCTCTCTCTGTCTGTCTCTCTCTCTCTCTCTCACACACATTGATTTATAGTGAAATAATTCTCTGAATAACAACCTAAGTTCCCAACTTAAGGTTAATTTAGATTGCTAAAGAAATGAAAGAGATCAAAGGATTGTTATTGTAGTGCACTATATTAAGGGGAGAGGCAGGAAATAACATGAAAGAAATAAAAGTAAGGTTTTCTTGTATTAATTAAGTTAAAACTTAATGGAAACTCAGCTACAGTAACATTCTTCTGTAGTCTTTGTATTTTTGATATTATGTGAGTCATGAGTCTATTTTAACCAGTTCATAGTTTCTAAAGTACTTGAAATAGTAACATACTATCTTAAAATATATCCTTGAATGACTGTACAACCATAGACATTTATTTTATTTTTAATATTCAATTTAAAAAGTTAAATTTCATTTCACTTGAGGAAAATATTAAATAATGTAACTATCCATTGACCTGGGGCATCCAGGAGATGCTCTTCCAGCTCTGGAATGAAAATTTCATATCTATAAAAGTAGTGCACTTAACTAGATGTTTCTCTAAAGCCCTTGTCCTGAGCACTCCACAGCTCCTGCTGTAACCAAGGATACATCGCAGATGGGTAAATGCAGTAGCTACTTTCTTCATAGATGGATGTTTTCTTAGGATGCTTCTTCTTTTCTGAGTTTTCAATATGATTTTGAAGAGAAATCAAATGCAAATAAGTGTATTTATATGTAGGTGATAAGTTTTAGGAAAATGATAGTCTCCTTCTATTTTGTTTTCTGTGACACTAACACACACACACACACACACACACACACACACACATATTTAATGATGTTAATTAAAAATGGTAACTCACTTTTTATTAGCTGTAATACTGAACTATTCTGCTACTTTACACACTGTATGTTTGATTTTTAAGTTCCAATATTGTTCTGATATTATTTGGAACCTTTCTGGAAATGGGGTCCCAGGGGTGAGGAGAAACTACTTGTGAATTCCAAAAAACAATGATTGGTTTCAAGATGACATGTATTCCTTGGCAAAAAGTAGTTGCATGTTCCCAGGAAGACAAAGCATGACCAGAAACTCATTTTGTGTCTTAGGAAAGGACCAAAAGTCTTATTGTCATTAGCCTCTGGAAATTATGCACAATACAGTTTTATTTCCACAGGTCTCTGAGTATAGATTCACTCTTATCCATTTCATAAATGTAGATATGAGAATTTACAGACTTACATATTCTGTTCAAAGATATTAAATGGACTCATTTACCAGACACATAACTTTTTACCCTCATGCCTCATTAGTGTATTACATGAAGAGACAGATTGGTTTAAAAAAGAAGCCAATTGCTGAATTTAACAATGACTGAAATTTTCCAGTGTTGTTGAGTACAGGTTTTTGTAGTATTTTCCAGTGTTGTTGAGTACAGGCTTTTGTAGTATTTTCCAGTGTTGTTGAGTACAGGCTTTTGTAGTATTTTCCAGTGTTACTGAGTACAGGCTTTAGTAGTAGGATCTGATTTTTTTTTTTTTTTTGAACGTGCTCAGTTCTGTTGTTACGTCTCTCTTCTCATTTCTGATTTTGTTAATTTGGATACTTTCTCTGTACTCTTTAGTTAGCCTGGCCAGGATTAATTTACCTTGTTGATTTTCTCAAAGAACCAGCTCCTAGTTTTGTTGATTCTTTGAAGGAAAGGCCACCTCGGGATCCATCCCATCAGCAGACACCAAACCCTGACATTATTGCTGATGTCAAGAATTCCTTTCAGACAATAATCTAGTATGTCTGTCCTCAGAGAGGCTCTGCCATAGCCTGATGAAGACAGATGCTGATACAGGCAATCATCAGACTGAGCCTGGGGATGCCAATGACAGAGTTAGGGAAAGGACTGAAGGAGTTGAAGGGGATTGCAATACCACAGGAAGAACAACAATATCAGTGAACCGGACCACCCAGAGCTCCCAGGGACTAAATCACCAACCAAAGAGTACACATGGATAGGTCCATGGCTCCTGCCACATGTTAATATGGCAGAGGATTGCCTTATCTGGCATCAATGGAAGGGGAGGCCCTGGTCCTGTTGAGGCTTGTTGCCCCAGCTTGGAGGGATGCTATAGGAGTGAAGCAGGAGAGGGTGGGTGGGTAGGGGAGCACCCTCTTAGAAGCAAAAGGCACGGAGAAAAGGGATGGGGGCTTGAGAAGAAGAGACTATGTGGGGGGGGGCAACATTTGAAATGTAAATAAATAAAATAATCAATTAATAATAATAAAAAGAAGTAGGACACTTAATAAACAGTCCAGTAATACAACAACAGAAATAAAGCTAATGAAATCTTCACAAGGGACTAAGATATTTCTAGTGTGACTATTTGACATTTCAATATGTGAGACAGAAGTTTTAAGAAAACCACACAAAATACTTAAACTAAAACCATTTCCTAAGCCATATAATCTATAAAAATAGATGGTATAACTAAAAGATAAATGAGATAAATAAAAATTTAAAACATAACATAATATTTTAATGACCTGAAACAAATCTTAAATATGACATTTTGGAACAAAAAGAGCTGTAATATAGAGAGAGGGCATCCTGTGTCTTAGTCTTTGATAGAAGACAGTCTCTCACAATAAAGTTTAATACTTTTTTGTTTTGTATTTTAAATGTCCTTCACCATGCAAGTTTCCATTTTTCTCATTTTCTGAGATATTTTTTTCTCAAAATAAAATGTGTAATGTCAAATGTTCTTTTTTCACTCTCAACTGATATTATCATGAAATTATTTAATTTTATTATGGTGTTTTATACCATAACAATTATGAGCATTGCATTTCTCCTACATACCCTCTTGGTTCTATAATATTAATCTTTATATGTTTATGGCTTGAATTTGTTAATATTTAAGACATTATTTTAATATGAAGCCACCACAAAACATATTGCAGTAGTTTTTTTTTTTTACTATGTTGGCTAATTTTTAATAAAACATATCTTGATAAAAATGGCTAACATTATAGAGACATGCATTAGTGACATAAAATGCTTCTTATGACAATCAGTTATGGTCACTAGTAACCTGTGAAGTGTTTATAAACTGTAAATATTGTCATACATTTAATTAAATGATATTCTATCAGTTCTAGAAATATATTAAGAGCTAATGTGATGCTATTTACTAACTGAAGAAATCTCTGCATCATAATTCTTAGGTGTAACAAGATATCATAGAATTCACTATGTTTATATAAATTTGTTCCTTGAAAAAATATTATTTAAATAAATGCAATATAAAATTTTATGATTACTGTTTAAGGTAAATATAAAAATGACTCTATTGGTTTAGACAGTAAGTGAAAACCAGTGAGATTATACACATTGTTTTCTTAGTCAGTAGAATTCTTTTGTTTTTTTCAATTTTTTAATTAGATATTTTCTTCATTTACATTTCAAATGCTATCCAGAAAGTCTCCTATACCCTCCCCAAGCCCTGCTCCCCTACCCCCTCACTCCCACTTCTTGGCCCTAGTGTTCCCCTATACTGGGGCATATAACATTTGCATGACCAAGGAGCCTCTCTTCCCAATCATGGCCTAGTAGGCCATTTTCTGCTACGTAGTGTCAGTATATAAAACTAATGTCTCTTATTACATGTGATGTTTTGAAGTAAATATAAAACATCAAATAATTTGTAAAAATTAAATGTGAGTGAGAAAATGTGACAGAGAACACAGGGTCAGTACTTTAACTGCAGTGAATATGTTTATTTTCTGTGAATGGGTGATTCATCTGTGCTACATTTGCCTTTATAGAATACTCTGCTCAATATTGCAGACCTAAAATCTTAGGTATGTAACATACAAAGAAAAGCAAATACCTGGAGAAAACAATATTTCTTTCTCTTTATTTCATTAAAAGAAGATCACTGAGAAGGTCACAACATTTTGCCTTTCATAAAAGTTTAGAAGGAATTTTATTTAGTGTGTGTGTGTGCATCTCTCTCTCAACCTATCTGTGTGTGTGTGTGTGTGTGTGTGTGTGTGTGTGTGTGTGTTCTGCATGTCCATGCAGGCATGTGTGTATGAATGCACAAATGCAGCAGACCCATGTGTAGGCCAGTATGTGGAGGTCAAAAAACAACCTTGGGTACTATTCATTAGAAATTATCCTCCTTGTAATTTTTGTGGCAGGGCTTCTGACTGGCCTAGAGCTTAACTGTAAATGCTACAGTGACACATGAATTCTAGGGATCCCTTTGTCTCTACCTACTCAATGCTGAGATTGTAAAGGCATGTCCTGACTGTTGTATTTTATAAAAAAGAAAGAGAAGGAAGCTAGGGACATGTTTGGTGGAGACATGGTATGATGCAGGGGCAGGGGCAGGGGCAGGGGCAGGGGCAGGTGGAGGCATCCTTTTCTACGAGTTACCATCCACATGAAGGGTATAGTATAGAAAAAAGTTTATTTAGGGTATGGGAAGGAAGTTGAGGGGGTAGTAGAGACAGAGAAAGGTAGAGAGACAGGAGAGAGAGAGAGAGAGAGAGAGAGAGAGAGAGAGAGAGAGAGAGAGAGAGAGAGAGAAGAAGGAGGAGGAGGAGGAGGAGGAAGAGGAGGAGGAGAGGCTGGTCATGAACACCTGGAGAGAGAGTGGGGAGGGAATTGAGAGAGAAGGCAGGTGCAGAGAGGGAAGAGGGGAAGAGTAAGAAAGCAAGAAAGTGAGGAGTGAGCAAGCAACCCTTTTATACTGAGTCAGTCATACCTGGCTGTTGTCAGGTAACTGTGGGGTGTAGTCTAGAAGAAATGGTAACACAAGCACCTTGAATTTCATGTGAGTTGTGGGGATGGAACTTTAGTTCTTATGATTGTATCTCCCCAGATCACTATGTACCCTCGAAAATGATTTTCTGCCTAGGAAAACAAAGTTTACTATTATCAGTTATTATTCACATAAATTACCTCATAAAAATGTCAAAATAACTACTTAAAAATATATCAGGACTAGTGAATTGGCTTATTGTATAAAAGTACTTGTCACTAAACCAAAGTCTTGAGTTTGATTCCAGAGGCACACATCATGGAAGGAGAGAAACAGTTCCCATAAAGTTTCCACTGATTTCTATGCATGTACCACAGTATACACACACACTCACAAAAGTAATAAAAAATATTTAAAAGTTCAGAAAATCTCCTGTAATAAAAGTACTGACAAGCAACCGGGCGTGGTGGTGCACGCCTTTAATCCCAGCACTCGGGAGGCAGAGGCAGGCAGATTTCTGAGTTTGAGACCAGCCTGGTCTACAAAATGAGTTCCAGGACAGCCAGAGCAGAGCTATACCAAGAAAGCCTGCCTCGAAAAAACAAAACAACAACAAAAAAAAACAAAACCAAAAACAAAAAACAAGTAAAGAAGTACTGACAAATATGTCAATCATGAGTAAAAAGGAAATTCTTTGTTGAGTTAATCCTGTGCTTCTGTGTTTGCTTTCCATTGCTGTGCTAAAATACCTCAAAGAGAAGAAAATTTGAATTTTCACTCACTTTTGGTAACTTGAATTCTGTTTCCCTGAGTATGTGTTGAGGAAAAATGTCATAGTGGGAGCATCTGGAGAGGAGAGAAGTGGCCAGGTCCCAAATGTCCCTTCAAGGGCACACCCACAATAACCCACTCCCTACATTAGAAGTGGTATCTTTAAAGTCCCTTCACTACCCCCCAATACTAACAGAGACTGAGCTTTGGGGGAAATGCATAATGAAAAGACACTAAATTGGCAGTGATTCCAATAACCATAAACTTGAAACATAGATGTTTTTATCTCCCAATTCAATCTCCATCTACTCTAAAGTTATGTGTTTATTGAAGTAA
Source organism: Mus minutoides (assembly GCA_902729485.2). Taxonomy (NCBI): domain Eukaryota; kingdom Metazoa; phylum Chordata; class Mammalia; order Rodentia; family Muridae; genus Mus; species Mus minutoides. Next base: position 58,278 of record LR754203.1, read on the forward strand.
ACTGTCTTTCAGAATGACACAAAGATACACTAGAAAGTACCATCTCCTTAATGTTCAGTTTTCAACTAATGCACAATATAAAACATTTACCCATGTGTACTTTATTACAGGATTTCTAATCTGCTTACACTCATGTGACTATCAAGGCCAAATGCTTTCAATTTCTTCAATTATATCTCTTGTTCACTGCTGAATAGTGAGGAGTTCTGAAATATGAAAAATGATGTCTAACTCATGAACTGTGTAAGAGCATGTTGTAAAATCGAGAGCAAATCAGGGGAAACAATTGTAATATCAAACAATCGCAGTCCCTTGGTTGATTATTATAGCCAGCATATTCGTGACTAGAAGTGAAATTAAGCCATTACAAAAACAAGGTTTTAAGGATCGGTGGTAATTATAATTTTACTCAGAAAGAAATGAATACAGAGAGGTAAAATCAGGGAGGTTAGGAAGTAGCAACCAATTAGTAAAGTCCTAAATAGAAGAGATGGGATCTGATCAGACTTTGGTTCATCAGTGAATATTAGACAACAAGAAAGTGTGTAGCAAAGCTTAAACGTTCTTATATCTTAAATATCTGAGTTCATTTCCACAGGCATACTGTTGAATAGAGAGGAGTCAGTTTACTCAAATCCTCAGCATGCCTTCTCCTTGCCCCTCAGGGGTATTGACTTTGTTTCCAGTCTAATGTTCCTCTATTTTGGAATTCAAAATCAACCTATGCTATTATTGAAAATGTGGAAAAATGAAACATAATAAATCCCGAGTGACAGCACATACATTTGAAAGAAACATTCTTGTTTGTTAAAAGACAAAGAAATTTACTTCATAGAAAAACACTACAGGAGACAAATAAGAAAAGCACAGAATGAAAGTATGCTTGAGGAAGAGCATTGAAATGGGTCCAAGGAAATGCCAGAGCATATTCTTTCTAGGTATCATGTCCTTTCATCTTTATGCTTGGAATTATATATCATAAACATCCACCATCAAAGACTAAATTGATTTTCATTTCAGTTGACTTTCTTTTGCTATCCACATTCATAGGAGATGGAGGGTAGATAAAAATAGGGCTGTGCAGTTCTATGCATGGCCATCTGTGCCCACAGGCATTGTGTTGACTTCCCAGCTCTTGTGTAAGTAGCTGAAAGCTTTGTTGCTGCTTTCCAGCATAGTACTGATCAGCAGTCTTACGTAGCCAATTAACATAGTCTCCTTGTAGTGTTTAGAAGATCTACAACATCTGCAACAGAATCCTATTATTTGTTTTCTATAATGCAGTGCGACAGCTGGGATAGGGCAAAACCGTATAATTCCTGTTTAAGGCTTGTCATTTTAATCATAACACCATATGGTTTAGTGACCTTGAGCAAGTCAGTTTCTATTTAAGGTAAAGAAACTGTTAAACTTGTGTTTGCAGAAGGATGTTTCTATTACTTTATTTATCTTCCAATTTGTTTCCTTATTATTATTCTGCCATATCTCTACATCTTTATAAATCTGTCTTCATAAGTCTCTAGATCTTCTCCTCTCTCTCTCTCTCTCTCTCTCTCTCTCTCTCTCTCTCTCTCTCTTTCTCTCTGTTTCTCTCTGGTATCAGCTACTTGAATGCTGGTATAGTAGAGTCACTCTGTACTAATAAGCATGAACTAGACTGGACCATAATAGCAAATAGTATTCAAAAATTTTTATACTTTAAAGGCAAAACATTTGCTGGTAATTTCTTACTTTCACTTTCTGTTTGACTTCAAATCTTAAGGTCACATCTAAGTATCAATTGTCCTTGAAAAATGAAAAAAAAAAAAAGTAACTGTGAGGGAAAGTAGAGCTCATGACAAAAATGTCTCTCAGCTTCAGAGTATTCTCTTTCAAAGAGGTAATGTAGGGTCCAAGGCACCTAACGTGGTCAAGGACTTGTTATTTACATAAACCTATATCCATACAGAACAAGTTAAGAATACATGATGTTTTCTTGAGCATCATTGTATGTTAGTGAGAATAGTCATATGTTATAAATATGGGTAAGCTATCCCTGCTGAACTCTTGATATAGCTTCATTAATTACAACCCAAAGCAAACTCATATATCAAGCCATGTTAAATTTAATTTTACAGATATTATTCAGTGGTGATGTGTAAGAAAAATGAACTAGAATTATCTTCTTGTCAGTGACAGGGAATAATTGAATGCAATATAATATATAATGGTCAAAAATAATGAAAGGGCCAGGTTATCTTGATGGCTTGTTTTTGCATGATCTATGTATAAAAATACCTTAAGCTGCTTGTGTACAATAAGCATGTAATTCAGTAGTTTGAAAAAAAATTAAAGACTTTGTTGTAGTGGGTCTTAACAATGAGATATATATTGTCTTCTTCATAAAATATTACTTTAAATTACTTTTATTACTAAAAGATTTGGATTATTTTCTTTATATTTTATGTATATGTGTAACTTATCTGCATGTATGTACCATATAAGTGTACCATGTGTGTGCCTAGGAAGTGAAAAGGTCAGGAGAAAGCATTGGATTCTTTCATGTGGAGTTTCAGATGATTGTGAACTATTGTGTGCATGTTGGGAACTGAACCCTAGTTCTCTTCAAGGGCAGCATGAAGCACTGAACTGTGACCGTAGCATTTAATCCCTACTTTTATTACTTTTAATTCTCTCTCTCTCTCTCTGCCCACATGTCCTTGGGAGCCAGAAGCATGAGAGCCCCTTAGTTGAAGTTCTTATAGCCAGTTATGAGTCACCATGTGAGTGCTGGGAACTGAGCCCAAGGCCTCAGCAATAGCATCAAGTGTTCATAACTGCTGAGCCAACATTTCAACCCCAATTCTTAAATTCTGTTTTATCAATGAATTCGGAATAAGTTAGCACATGGTAACCTGAAAGCAGGGACTGGGGCTAATCAACAAGCACTCCAGATGCAGCTGCTCTTGTCCACTGGTTTACGCAAATAAGAATAGAAGAGAACTTTCATTTCATTGGCTGACAAATACCTGAGTACAGAGGGACACAGGCTTTAAACTTCTGCCAATGTAAATCTACTCACAGAAGAGTTCTCTGGACAGTGAATGGTATGTTGATGCTTGGTACAGGTGCTATAGGTATGCTACACATTTTACCAAAGGGTCTTTACTGTAAAAAGCTAAATGATTTCAGAAAGTAGATCTCAAGTTCATCTTCAAAATCACATAACTGATAACTGCCAAAGCATGCTTTTAAACTCAGAGTTTGCATTGAGTCTTGCTGGTAGGTAGAGTTATAGTTTTATTAAAGAAACACAGACTATTTATGTGAACAGGAATTGCTGTGCTCATTTTCTGTCTGTCTCTGTCTGTCTCCAACTCTATCTCTCTCTTCCTCTCTGTGTGTATGAATAAAACAAAGAATACTTTTCCAATGTAAACATGCCAATTGCATAATGTTATAAATTATTAAATATGATAATGAAGTTGAAAGCAATATTTAGAGTAGTACAGCTGACTTTTAACCTGGCATATCCTTATCTGTGCATATCCCAAATAAAGATAGTTTAAATGCTTCCCATGAATTGAAATATTTTATCTATCTATGACTCAATAGAACACTCTGGGTATAATCACAAGAGTGCAAAATTAGTGATACATCACTTACAGTAAGAAGTTTAAACCAAGACTACTGAGCTAACATAAAATAAATAGGCCTGATATTCCAGATACATTTATCAAGGTTAGTATATAGCAGCCAAGTCACAAAAATATCTTGGATATCACTTTGCTTATTAGATGAATAAGAATTATTATTACCCTGTCAGAATTGCTAAGTGACATAACCATAGTAATGAAAATGCATAAAGTATTTCAAATATTTGAAAACAGACAACCATATGATCAGAATTGTATTTTTCTCACCAATTTATCCCTTAAATTTTTTTTTTTGCATGAAAATTTCTTAAAACTCTTTGGCATATTTAATGGTTCCAAAAAAAGAGAAGCGATTCATAATTTGTTGAAAGTGTATAGGAGTTAGGGCAAGGACTGTAGGATCTGAAGTGGTGTGTAACCCCAGAGGAAGAACAACAATATCGAACAACTAGACCCCATCCCTGAAGCTCCCAGGGTACTAAACCATCAACCAAAGAGTACAGATGGGGGACCCATGGTTTCAGCTGGATATGTACCAGAGGATTGCCTTAGCGGGCATCACTGGGAGGGGAGCCCCTTGGTCGTCTGGAGGCTCTATGACCCAGGATGGGGGATGCTAGGTTGCTGAGGCAGGCGTGGGTGGTGGGTGGGGTAGCACCCTCATACAGGCAGTGGGGGGGGAGAGGATGGGGGCTTGTGAGGGGGAAATTGGGAAGGTGGATAACATTTGAAATGTAAATAAATAAAATAACCAATAAATAAATGAAAAAGATAAGAGAGCAGAAGGAAAGGCTGTGGATTGGGGATGCTGTTTTAATGCCTGACCCATACAGGGACTTTGGGAGTAGTGATTGAGAAATTGTCAAAAGATTGAAGGATTAGAATTTTTTGTTTGCTTTTCCTTTCTTTCTTTCTTTCTTTCTTTCTTTCTTTCTTTCTTTCTTTCTTTCTTTCTCTCTCTCTCTCTCTCTCTCTCTTTCTTTCTTTCCTTCCTTCCTCTCTTTCTTTCTTTCTTTCTTTCTTTTTTCTTTCTCTCTGTCTCTCTGTCTTTCTCTCCCCCCTCCCTCCCTCCATCGTCCCTCTCCTCTCCCTTTCTTTCTTTCTTTCTTTCTTTCTTTCTTTCTTTCTTTCTTTCTTTCTTTCTTTCAAAAAGGTCTCACTATGTATTTTTGTCTGTGCTAGAACTCTCTGTGTAGACTGGTCTGACCTATCTCTGCTTAGATTAAAGCACACATGCACTACTTTGTCAAGGATAAATTGATTTTTGATTAACTCTGAGTGTCTCTGGGTGCCTAATACACCCAATTTAATATATGATTTTATTTTCCATTTCATATGATTATACCACTTTATATCCTGGTCATATAATACAAACCAAAGTGTACAAAACAGAAACAACCCTGACTTTCGTAGCTGAATGCCTTTAATTGCTATAATTAAAACAACACGTTAAATTTATTTTTATGATGATGGTTACTGTATGCATGGCATATGTATAGGAAAGAAGGCTCTGCAAGGGCACACTTCTATAAGCTAAAAGATAACTTTGAGATGCCTGCTCTCTTCTCCTTTGCTTTGTTGCTATGATTGACCAAAACCAGCTCAGGAGGTAAAGTATTTGACTTACCTTTCTACCTAAAATTCTATCATGACAGAAGCCAATGAACTTAAGGAACTTAAGGTGGAGCCTGGTGGTAGAAACTGAGACAGAGAACACAGAGCAATAGTGTTTACTGGCTTGCTGCCTCTGACTTTCTCAGCTACCTTTTTTTACATCACCCATGACTACGTGCTCAGTGCTGGCATATCACAGTGGGCTGCCCTGCTTTATGTCAACTAGAGATCCTTATTCATGCCCATAGGCCAGTCTGACATACACAATTCCTCAAGTGATTTTCTCTCTTTCCAGGGGACTCTATCTTTGTCACCTCAACAAAAGCTATGACACAAGGATTCTTAGGTCAAATCCTTAGAAATTGCCAGACTTGTAAGAGATACACCTTTACCTAATGAGTTATGTTACAGGCCATTACTTGCTATACTCTTAGAAATGAAGTGCTTAAAAATGCATTGCCTTTATAGAGGAGAAAGTGGGGGGAAGCCTCGAAGATATGGACACAGGGGAAAAATTCCTGAACAAAACAGCAGTGGGTTGTGCTGTAAGATCGAGAATCAACAAATGGGACCTAATAAAATTGCAAAGCTTCTGTAAGGCAAAAGACACTGTCAATAAGACAAAAAGGCCACCAACAGATTGGAAAAGGATCTTTACCAATCCTAAATATGATAAGGGACTAATATCCAATATATACAAAGAACTCAAGAAGATGGACTCAAGAAAATAAATAACCCCATTAAAAATTAGGGTACAGAGCTAAACAAAGAATTCTCAACTGAGGAATATAGAATGGCTGAGAAGCACCTGAAAAAATGTTCAACATCCTTAATCATCAGGAAAATGCAAATCAAAACAATCCAGAGAATCCACCTCACACCAGTCAAAATGGCTAAGATCAAAAATTCAGGTGACAGCATATGCTAGTGAGGATGTGGAGAAAGAGGAACACTCCTACATTGCTTGCATGATTGCATACTAGTACAACCACTTGGAAATCAGTCTGGCAGTGCCTCAGAAAACTGGACATAGTACTACCAGAAGATCCAGCAATACCTCTCCTGGGCATATACCCAGAAGATGTTCCAACTTGTAATAAGGACACATGCTCCACTATGTTCATAGCAGCCTTATTTATAATAGCCAGAAGCTGGAAAGAACCCAGATGTCAATCAACAGAAGAATGGATACAGAAAATATGGTACATTTACACTATTAAAAACAATGAATTTATGAAATTCTTAGGCAAATGGATGGATCTGGAGGATATCATCCTGAGTGAGGTAACATAATCACAAACGAACACACACGATATGCACTCGCTGATAAGTGGATATTAGCCCATAAACTTAGAAAAGTCAAGATACAATTTGCAAAACACATGAAACTCAAGAAGAAGGAAGACCAAAGTGTGGATACTTCATTTCTTCTTAGAATGGGGAACTAAATGCCCATGGAAGGAGTTACACAGAGCAGAGCCTGAAGGAACGACCATCTAGAGACTGCCCCACTTGGGGATCCACCCTTATAAACAACCACCAAACCCAGACACTAGGCAGATGCTAACAAAAGCCTGTTGACAGGAGCCTGATATCACTGTCTCCTGCGAGGCTAAGCCAGTGCCTGGCAAATACAGAAGTGAATGCTCACAGTCATCCATTGGATGGAGCACACGGTCCCCAATGAAGGAGCCAGAGAAATACCTAGGGAGCTGAAGGGCACTGAAGCCCCATGGAAGGAACATCAATATGAACTAACCAGTACCCCCAGAGCTCCTTGGAACTATACCAACAATCAAAGAAAACATATGGTGGAACTTGTGGCTTTAGCTACATATGTAGCAGAGGATGGCCTAGTTGGTTATCAATGAGAAGAGAGACCCTAGGTCATGTGAAGGCCCTATGCACCCGTATAGAGGAATGCCAGGACCAGGAATGGGAGTGGGTGGGTTGGGGAGAACGGGGAGGGGATAGGGGATTTTTGGAAGGGAAACTAGGAAAGGGAATAACATTTGAAATATAATTAAAGAAAATATTTAATTAAAAATTCATTGCCTTGTATACAGCTTTCCAAAAAAAAAAAAAAAAAAAAAATCTCATAAGAAAGGTAGTTTATAAAAATCAATTCCCAGATTCCAATACCACAAGTCTCCTTCTATCTTCCATATCCAGTTTTAGAACTACTTAAACATTCCTTTTGTTAGGTCTCTGTTTCATGAGAGAGTGAGGCATATCATAACAATTAAACATACAGTCTAGAAATTACATTAAGAGGAAGGTATGATATTGATTATTTTCTGAAGAATATTATAATTGGCTAGGCTTCTTGGTAGTGTATGTCATTATTACTTATCCATTGTAATGTCATGTAGTGTTGAGAGTAAAAACAAAACCTCATGTAGAGGCACCATTAATCCTTGTTGTGAGACATAAGCTGCCTGTAACTCTGACCAACAGAAGCACACCTTCCCAATGTGATGATATTGATAGCCTTCCTTACTCAGAAAGCTGTAGAGAAGTTCCTGTGAGATAATGATGCCAAAAGTCCTTATAGCATAAGGCAAGTGTTCCCAGATGAAAGGTTACACCATTGTTCTTACTCTTGCCCTCATCAATATCTGTATGATTTGCTGGTTTGATCTTCTGAAGTCAGATTTGGTGGTTACGATTCCAAAACTACACATACGTTAGTCAAGTGAGAAATTGTTGCATAAAGATAAAAACAAGAACAATAAAAAACAAGCATAAAAACAATGAAAAGTATAGAAAATCCAGAGGAAGAAGGCTAAGCATATCTGAAATGGCTGCTTCTCACTCCTGGGGTCCTGCTATCAGACTTAGTCATCAGGACTTCTGAGCAATGATAAACAAACACAGCCAGTTTGTTATCAAGGTTACTCAGAAGGCAGAGTTCAGCCTTTCCTTACACATTGGTATTTGTTGCTATTAAAGAATGAAGACTAATTGTGGAGAGGAAAGGGGAAAGGGTTACATTAAGATAAATCTAAGGGAAGATACAGTTTAGACAGCACTCAGATTCCTGCATTTCTCCCTAAAACTAATAAAGGACTTGCCACCTTGCATAGTTTTGAAGTCTCCAGTGGTATGAGATAGAGTAAGAGTACCTCTTAAAAAACATTCTTTTAAGCCAGGCATGGTGGTGCACACCTTTAATCCCAGCACTCTGGAGGAAGAGGCAGGCAGATTTCTGAGTTCGAGGCCAGCCTGGTCTACAAAGTGAGTTCCAGAACAGACAGGGCTATACAAAGAAACCCCGTCTCAAAAAATCAAAACCAACCAACCAAACAAAACAAAACAAAAATATTATTTTACCTCTTTGGGGAATCAAAACCAAACTTACAGTAAGGAATGTAGGACAGAAAAAAAAAAAAAAAGGAGAAATTAGCCTCTCCAGAGAGATTTAGAAATAGGTTTAAAACATTATCCCTTTTTATCTTAAAACAATAATGGCATTCTCTAGCCTCTAACTGCTATGTAAGGGAAATCAAAAATTTTGCATATTAGTGTTAGTCCATATTCTATCTTCAACTTATTTACTGCTTTTGAAAACCAAAAACCTACTTATATACTTCTCCCAGGATAATTGCTATTTATATTCAGATTTCTTAGTTTGCCATTGTTGTCATAATTAATAATTTATTTTATTTTTGAGTGAATATTAAATACAGTAAACTGCAATGGGAATTTCCCCAAGGAGCGTTAAAACTAATAAAGGACTTGCCACCTTGCATAGTTTTGAAGTCTCCAGTGGTATGAGAAAGAGTAAGAGTACCTCTTAAAAAACATTCTTTTAAGCCAGGCATGGTGGTGCACACCTTTAATCCCAGCACTCTGGAGGCAGAGGCAGGCAGATTTCTGAGTTCTTTTTACCACAAAAATCTGAAAACAGATATTAATACTGTCTACCTTTCCTAGATATTTGACTCAAGAAAATTCAGTAACTAGTGCAACCTCTTCATAGCCATTAGGAAAAATAAAGATGGGAAATCAGAGTCCTCCACAATGGCCAAGCAAGGTCAGAGAAGATTTGCTCTTCAGGATTTTCTGTGACTATGTCAGACTCTGTGAAATTATGTCCAGAGGAATAAAGAATTCTCTAAGGAACAGTTTGCTGTAGAAACACTCTATGTTCACACAGGCATTTCTGAGTGGGCCTTGCCAGGCAGCTGCCTGGCAGGCAATCTCATACCCATAATTCTCCCCAGATGTTAACTGAGGAAAAAAATTAAAGGTCAACTAACAGATATTTCCAGGTACCAGCTTTCTTACCTCCTAAAGTCTTGTTTACTGTGGAATTTCACTGACATGGGGAATAGTCAGCAGTTTTATATCTGAAGAATTTGTGTGGCTTAGTGGGCAAGCCCATCCAAATCATCTTAGGTAGGCAGGCTGTTTCTCTACTCTTAAATTCCCTAGGATTTTCTTGGCCCCAACACAAAACATTAGTACCAGTTCTTTGGGGAAAAGTTTTTTTAAAAATACAAAAGAAATTTCCCTTGTTGCTATTTAACTAAGAGATTAATAGTATCAATTATAATTGTCTTCAACTACTCCACTCACTGAGTAGCCATACAGTTCTGTAGGTGCAATGTATGGTGCTAAGAAGCAAAAAGTTACTTGTCTTAGTAACTATTAAGTAAAGGCTAGATCCTTCAAACCTGCCTGTATTCATGTGCAGGATGCTGCAAGGGGCCCCAGACAATGGTCCCAATCTCAGTTCAGCTCAGCTCAGCACCTTGATTACCTATGTAGAGACCCCTATGTTCATAATATCACTAAAAATCTCCTAAAGATAAATTTCCCTAGAGCAAACTATAGTTCATTGGAATAAAGATGAGCATGCCGAGTTGGATTTTACACAGATTTTATATGAGTCTATGTGATGCATCTGCAAAGCACTGAGCATGCATAACTGAATTTTTTTTATGATAGGAGAGCATATCAGGTCAAATGTGCTTCCAGAGTATGCATCTTCACTTTTACTTTTCTGAATGAAAATAAAAATCATTATTCTAAAAATACTGCAAATCCTTAAAATACCTCAGTATATATTTGAAATATAATTTGAAGGTATCAGAACAGTCATTATCTTGTTTAAGAGCTATTGTAGTTAATTATCACTACACGGCTCATTTTAGGAAGTTGCCTGCCTCCACCCACCTTTCTTCCTGGCAGTTGGGCGTCTTACATCAATTGCTTACAATGACTAGTGTCTCCCAGACTCAGCTCTTGCAGGAGCATTATCTGAGGGGTTCAGTTGCCATCTCAGAAATCCATAGCAGCTGTTACTTTGAAGAGTGTTCGCTTACACAGCAAATAATGACCAGGACAGGTTTTTCCATTGTTGTACTAAATAATGACCAGGACAGGTTTTTCCATTGTTGTACTAGTTTAATGCTATTGGATGCTGTGTGGTTTCTATTTGTCTTTTAACTGTTGCCTTTGCCTTGCAAGTTTTGATCTATGGGAATTCCTTTCTCCTCCTGGATTATCTACCAATCTGACCCATCCACAATCCATCCATCCATCCATCCATCCATCCATCCATCCATCCATCCATCTATTATCTGTATATCTATTTGTCTCTATCTATCTGTCTCTGTCTGTCTGTCTGTCTGTCTGTCTCTATCTATCTATCTATCTATCTATCTATCTATCTATCTATCTATCTATCTATCTCTGATCCAGGGAAAATAATTAAAAAAACAAAAACTTTCAAAATTGAAGATCTCAATTAGTACTTAAAGCCATCCTATAATCATCAGTATATGTATATGAACTACCTCTGCTGCCTTTGTTCATAATCATCTTTCTGAGCCTACAATGTATCTGAGTTTATGTGAACATGCTTATACAAACCCTTGGAAGTATGTGTTAGACTCTCTAGCAGAAGAAGGTCAGTGAATTGATCAGAGGGAGCTGAGGAAGTCATAAGTGCCATATAGGAAGAGTGCACAGAATAGAATTTTAGAAGAAAATGTGCAGAAAAGGAAATAGAAATTTTCCAGAAGGTTCCAAGTCAGAACTTAATAGAAAAAATACTATATTCTGAAATTTTAAGTCACTAAGAATCAATTCAGAATTTACACACATGTTATAATTTTCAAAGATGGTCACTAAAACACTTGCACCTTTATGGCTTATATCTTAAACCTTAAAGAACAAATTGTACTTCTCCAAATTAAAGTAGTAGATGGCATTACTAAATATTAGGTACAATTAATTGAGAACTAGATCCTGTAGAAAAAAATGTTAGCAATTTGAAGCAATAATAACAGAAATGTTTCAAAATGAAACACAGGGGAAAAAAAAAAAACCATGAGTGAAGAAAGTAAAATCAAACTCTAGAACAAAAGTGGGCAGCCAAATCCAGCTGATGGCACAAAGCTCACTTTGGAAGCCTCCTCAAAGGCAGCAGACATAAGCAGGAGGAGAAAAAATAGCTGAAAATAACCAAATAATTCATGAATTAAGAGAAACATTAAGATTCGATCTCATCAAATTATAATCAGAGGAGAGAACAGAAACTACAGCAAATTGCATCATTTTTAAAATTAGTCATTAAATTATCTTGTAAAAAATAATGATAGGCAGAAGAGATACCTCAGTTAAAAGAAATTGCTGCACTTATAGAGGAAACAATTGTATTTCCCAGCAATATGATGGTTTACACATACCTGAAACCCTAGATTGAGAGTCATCACCACCCTTTCCATGCTTCTGTGATCACCTGTACATATGTGCTGCATTGACATACCATAGGCAATATGGCATACACACAAAACGAAAAAAAAAAAGAGAAAGAGAAAAGAGACAAAAATGAATCATTAAACAAGTCTTACCTACGAATATAAGGACAAATAGAGTGTATTTAGGGATTATGATGGTTTAGTAAAGTGGTAGTTTGTAAGTTCCCTTCCAAGATCCATGCCTTCAGTAGCTCTGGATAGTTGGTTAAGGTTCCAGTACTAAATATGATGATATGACTGCCACTACTACACCCTTGTGGTCATTGTATCATGTTGGTCCTTCTTCTGGTTCACTAATATTTTAGATGAGCAGTGTGTGTGTGTGTGTGTGTGTGTGTGTGTGTGTGTGTGCATATACACATATATATGTATCAACAATTAGTGAAAAATATGCTATGAGTTTGAAAGAGAAGAAGGAGGGGGGGATGAAGGATTTTGGAAAGAGGAAAGGGAAATGGAATTATATAATTTTATACTATAATCTTAAAAGTAAAATAAATATTTTAAAACTCAAAGAAAAGACTCATCTAGATTCATTTCTAATAATGTTTAAATATGAAAAATAAAATTTAGATAGTAGAAATTATGTTTTTAAAAAAATCTAAAGCCAAAGATTTTGTGAGAGAGAAGTAAGGAATGCTAAATGATTTTCTTTTCTCTTATTTACTGTAACCATAAAAATTATAGTTTATATGAAGTAAAATACCTCTGTTTTAAGATGTAACAACAACAAAAAATAAAAATCAATCTACACATAGGAAGAAGCTATGCAAAATTCGTTAGAGAGACAGCTATTTTGCAGAATACCCAAGGCTTTCAAAATGCAATTAATGAACAAGATAAAGACACAACCATACTTCCTCAATAACATAGGTAGCTGAGGACTAGAGATCTAGTTGGAGACACAGAATTTGGTCTGGTGTGCTCAAGGCCCTGAGTTTGACTCCTTATATCACAGAGAAAAAAATTCTAATGACTGGCAAACAAGCACATGAGAAGATACTCAATATAATTAGCAATTAGAAAAGTGAAATTTAAAGCTACCTCATGATTCCTCAGTGAATCCATTAAAATGACTATAATTAAAACAGCTAGGGTTAAAGTATAAAGATATGAAACTAAATGGATTGTGTGTTCTAAACCTACATATCCTATTATATATCAATCGTGTCTCAAGATAAATGCATGAAAATATAAGTGTGGTCACTTACATTTCTTTTTTCACAGAGGTGGCATAAAGCATGCCTGCACATAGATGCCCAGTGAATACTAACTTAATTCATACATCAATTTTGAATTCTGATGGACTGAGCACATGTTGGGCTCTTCTGTTTCATTTGGTGTTTTGTGCCATGAGTTTCTTCTCAGAACTTAGACCACTCACCTGCAGAGGATACCTGTTGGTTTTCCCTCTGATTCAAAGATCTTTACAGTTCTCCCTGCATTCCATGGCCAAGCTTTGCAGAGAAAGCCAAGTTATGATAATACAATTGCTTTAAACACATGCAAAGAAAGAGGGGGGAAGGAAGGAAGGAAGGAAGGAAGGAAGGAAGGAAGGAAGGAAGGAAGGAAGGAAGGAAGGAAGGAAGAGAAAGAAAGAAAGAAAGAAAGAAAGAAAGAAAGAAAGAAAGAAAGAAAGAAAGAAAGAAAGAAAGAAAGAAGGATAGAAGGATAGAAGGATGGAGGGGTTCTTGGCACATTCTAGACTTCAATTAATACTCATGTATAGAAATATTTTGTCACTGCAAGCCTCAGGGTCACTGGTGACTTTCTAGTTATTTTGTACTAGCAGTGGCCTGGGATTTTCATTTTTGTTTTGATATTTGGGTGCAGTTGCTAATACATCTGCTCTTTTTCTTCTGAGATCAAAGTATCAGTGTTTGTATTCACAAAACTATATTGACAAAGAAAAATTCCTTCTGGTGTGCTATTTATGACAAAGTAATGTTCAAAAAAAGAAAAACCAAAGAACATAGGAAAAGAGCATGTTGCTGTATAACTATGCAAAACTGGTAAATATTAGAGTAGTATCCCATGACACGTGGGCTTTGACCTTGAACCTTCTGAAAGTGTGATAAGTGTTATATGAAACTGACTGCATACATTCTAGAATTATCATTAATTACAGATGGATAAAAATGGGTTGAACCTGAAACAGGATACAGGGTAATGATGAATAATGTCACTTCTGTTAACACCATTGCCCTACAACTCTATTCTCTTCCTTTAATTTCTCAGACCATTTTTTTTTGAATGAATGCATTACACACTTTGTTCAGATCCAACATCTAGCCACGAATACATATTTTCTCCATCTTCTGTATATGTGGCCACCCAGAACAGTACCATCATGGCAATTCAGCTTCTTTGATTTTTACTAAATATAACACCTATGGTGAATGAGATCAGATCTTATATTTTCATAGCCATATGATCAATTCTTAGTGAGAATTTATCTCATCAGAGCCCTAACATCCCTCTTGATAGAGTTAAATTTGACTAGATAACCATCCCTGAACCAAATGACTAAGACATGGAAGCAGTTATGTCTCTATATCTTCACATTAGCTTCGGAAATGTTATCAAACATCCAAATTCTACTCACATTTAGTGACTAAGGGAAAAATTCAGTAAAATCCTAAAAGAAAATTAGAGCATTTATGCCAAAGAAGTAATTGAGAAGTTGTTATTTTTACGGTTTTCATTTTTCTTGAAAAGTGAAGAACATTAAAATAAAATGTAAAGACAGGAAAAATGAAAGAAATGAAAAGCTAAGCCAATTTAAAGACATTATTATTAAAATTTCTACTTCTCCTTTAATGTTAAGCCCAGGGTTTGGCAGTAATAGACTCTGATCTCATGTATTTATTTAACCAGAGAAATAACCCAATGAAAGACACAGGAGCATTGTTACAAAGCATGATTAGACCAAGTCTGCTTTGTTAAATTTAACAATTTTAATAAAATCTAATAAATGCAAATTAATAAGGCTGGAAAACTACAGATGGTGAGATTGAGAGGGAAGAAAGATGGTTTCCTACCAGAGTCTAGAAATTTAGGAGACTTGGAGTATGTCTTTATTCTTTTAAGGACTATGCAAGGGAGTAAGGGGCAGTAGGTATCTTAAAGTTTAATGGGATGGTAGTTTAAAGTTTTGTTAATGTTGTTGTGGAAGCATTTTTAACTTAGTTGTACATGATTCCCGAGCTAGATGATGTATCATGGTGTAAAAAATACTATCTCTAGCTGCATATTTAGCAGAAGATGGCCTAGTCGGCCATCATCCGGAAGAGAGGCCCCTTTGTATTGCAAACTTTCTATGCCCAGTACAGGGGAAGGCCAGGGCCAAGAAGTGGGAGTGAGTGAGTAGGGGCGCAGGGCAGGAGGAGGGTATAGGGAACTTTTGGGATAGCATTTGAAATGTAAATTAACAAAATATCTAATTTTTAAAAAGGGGGGAAAAAAGAAAAAAAAAAAAAGAATACCAGGTATAAAGTTAAGACCATTTATGAGCATGTTTTGGTCCTGTGTCTTTTAACAAATCTTCAATTCCATGAGCTCCAGTTGCTTCTCCTTTCTACAACTGATGTTTTCTTAGCAAAATGATTGGACAGAGAAAGATTAAAACTCAGATGCTAACACTGTCACAGACAACACGAAAGGAAATTACTATGAGGCACAACTAATCTTAAGGTTTTATAGGATTATTGCATTGAGGGCTTTGTTAATATTGTGGAGTTCAGCCACCACTGATGTATCTACAGACAAAAACAACTGTGATAGCAATGTATGGGTGAGAGTAAATCTTGTTAAATGGTGGTCACACGGGCTCTGAATATGTTTCTTGTTTCCTTCATTGCATGGAACTAGAAAACACATAGGAAAGAACTTATCCAGATAGTTTAAAACATCTCTCTAAGAATTCTCCATAAAATGAAAATACCTGGGAAAAGCAATCATTACACATCTGCCCTTATGTTGCACCTTCCCCACTAGATCAGCCGGAAGGGAGGGAATGTCACACAGTAACAGCTCGAACCGAGATGCAGAGTTTACTGTCCAAATAGTTATGTGAGCATTGTCTATTTGGCAGGAACCGAAGTACCAATTCTATTTCAAATTCCACATATTTTTCATGAACTGGCATGGTGAGTGCTCAGGCATTGTTCAGAGAAACAGGCTTTGCAAAGACCCTGTGTGAAACTGGATAGGAAGGGGAAATCTGTGCTTCATGGAAGAGAGAGAGAGAGAGAGAGAGAGAGAGAGAGAGAACTTGCCAGCGCTTGGGGTAGTGGAAATATGATATAGTAAATTGGCTTCTGTCATGATTTACTCAGTGATCAATTAAGAAGTGGAAAAGCCCACTTTTCCTTATGTACCAGTCCATTTTTCCGCATGCCATTAGTTTGACTGGAGATCACAGAGCCTGGCAATACATCAAGGCGAGCATCTCTCTGTTTTAGCTGCTGCAAGCCTGTTCTTTGGCAGAGATACTGTGAGAGTATATTGATTTCATCTCAGGTTCCCATCTGGGTCATTCAACCCACATTCAGCAAGCCCAGTTCTTTCATTGGAAGTGGCAGTGAGGGGAGATGCTGTCAGTTTCTCCCTTGAGAAGAGCTGACTAAATGTGGTGACACTGCTTGCTTGTCTGGGTTTGTTTTACATAATCACATACCACAACTCTTCAGGGAACAATGCTAGAAGCTGCCCCGGCTTCCCTTCTTCCTCACTTCAGGGAGGGAAGCATGAGCTATTGCAGAATGATCCTTGCCCCAAGCTTAGTTCTCAGCAGGTACATAACCAACATCTCCCAATGCCAAACCGCCAAACCTCCAAACCGCCAAACCGCCAAACCGCAGTGGCTCCTCTCTTTCCACAGATAGACACTCTCTGTTCAGACACAGGAGCACTTGCATTTCAAATTCTCCCGGACTAAAGATGAGACATGAAGGATTCTCATTGTTTTATTTACACATTGAAAGAATTAAACAACTTTGTGGTACAATCCTAGGCTCTGTGGTTATAGGTGCTGTGTTATTTTAATTGTAAGGCTAAGTATATTCCCCCTATTAGAATAGGTGCAGTACAGTGCTTTTAATGAAAGTTCACAACCAGAATATTTTTCTCTTTTTTGTGTGTTTTTTTTGTTTTATTTATTTTTATTAGATATTTTCTTCATTTACATTTCAAATGCTATCCCCTTTCCTAGCTTCCTCTCCTAAAACTACTATACCCCTTCCCCCTGCTCCCCAACCCACCCACTCTTGCTTCCTGGCCCTGGCATTCCCCTATACTGGGGCATAGAATCTTCACAAGACCAAGAGCTTCTCCTCCCATTGATGGCCGACCAGGCCATCCTCTGCTACATATGCAGCTAGAGACATAAATCCTACCATGTGTTTTCTTTGATAGGTGGTTTAGTCTCAAGGAGCTCTGGCAATACTGGTTAGTTCATATTGTTTTTCCTCCTATAGGTCTGCAGACCCCTTCAGCTCCTGGGGTACTTTTTCTAGCTCCTTCACTGAGGACCCTGTGTTCCATCCAATAGATGACTGTGAGCATCCATTTCTGTATTTGCTAGGCACTGGCATAGCCTCATAGGAGACAGCTATATCAGGGTCCTGTCAGCAAAATCTTGCTGGCATATGCAATAGTTCTGGGTTTACTGGTTGTTTATGGGATGGATCCCCAGGTGGGGCAGTCTCTACAGCCAGAGTATTTTAAGTTCAGAAGCAGCAAGTGAAAGTCAATGATACAGATCTGGGACAAATTATGGATGCAGTTTAAACTCTAATTCTTTGCTTTATATTTCTGGTTTGGAGACAGTGTCTTGCTATGCAAGGGTGTCCTTTTGGTTTTGAGCTCAAAATACATCTGCTTTAGTTTGTTGAAGGCTGAGGTTACCTGATGTACCCCTATGTCTGGCTTATCTCAATTCTCCAGTTTTTCAATTGTAGCTAAGTTATATATTTCCCTTTAATTTTTGGCTTGTTTGTGTGGTTTCTTGTTTTTGTTTGATTTATTTTCAATATAGGGTTTCCTGGTGTATCAGAACCCTGGCCATCCTAGACATGCTTATTTAAACCAAGTTGGCCACGAACTCTCAGAGATCTGCCTGCCTCTGCCTCCCAAGTTCTGGGATTAATGAAGTGTGCCACCATACTCAGCTTTTCTTAATATTATTTTAATGAAAGTAGTCTAAATTGAATACTTTCTCTTTTCTAACTGGTATATATTTTTAATTTACCTTACAATTATGTTAGTTTAAATAAATGATTTCCAAATTGGTTTGTGAGTGTGTGTGGGGGGAGGGCAGTGCTTCACTTATCATAGCCAAAGTGGCATAAGAAATCTTATGTCAACTTATGTCAATAGACTCTTCTTCCTGAATGCACACTTTAACATGCTCTCTCTCTCTCTCTCTCTCTCTCTCCCTCTCTCTCTCTCTCTCATGTGTGTGTGTGTGTGTGTGTGTGTGTGTGTGTGTGTGTGTGTGTATGGACAAAACCTCAGACCTAGAGCTTACTAATTAGATACTCTTGTATAGCCCAGCCTCAATCTCCTTTCCTATTGTAAAAGATGAATCTTATAAACTTGTTGAGATTAACAGTGAGACAAATTAAAAATAAAAATTGTCCACAGAATCTGATATATGCAAACATGAGAATAAAGGGATTTTTGTTTCAGTCAAGATCCAAGTGTTAGATAGCATTGACTGAATCTTTCAAATTAGGGTGAAATATGACAGTAAAATATAACTGAGGACAGCTATTTTCCTTTCTCTGGTGTCTCAGGCCAAAACTTACAGATTTTCACAAATGTTGCATGATTAACCTCTTGAAACAGAATTCTCTATGCTGTTGAAAAATAGGTTGGTAAAAGGAGCTATGTTAAAACATATAGATCCTGTGGCATGCACAAATGCTAGAAGAGAAGATTTTCCATTTTCTGAATGAAAGACTAAAGAGAGGAAGACAGGAACCTCAATTCTTCCATTATTGAAGAACCAAATTTCAAGTAGGCTGCAAATGCATTAAAGTGGGCATCAAGTCTTCCTAGAGAGATAGCTCCCAATCAGCAAATGGTTGTCTCTGTGCTGAGACAGAACTGTGGCAAAAGCTAATGTGGTTCTTTCAAATTTAAAAGCCATTCTTCACCCTTTTCCTTCCAAATCAGATAAGTACTTATTCCACATCAAGAATTCATTGACTCTGAAGATAAATCAGGAAATTAAGCAGAGGAAAAGACAAGATAAGGTCTATTAAAATTTAAATGTATGAACCTTTTTTCAATTTTATAATTCAAATTTTATTTACATAAATAACAGAATTAGGAAGAACAACTCACTTTGGATAAAATGAAAAGTCCAGTTGTAGATGTAAAGTCTGCGGTGTAATCAGTGACTGTTAGCAGATCTTTAGGGCTCCACTTTCTAACCTGATAAAATCAAGGGTATATTCCTTTCTATGTACATCTGGAGCTCTGACATTATAATAGCATAAAATCTAAATTCTAACGGCATCTAACATAGCAGATTTTCTATACAGTGAGGCCAGATAAAGTTTTGTGTAGATGAGCAGAACATTAGACCCTTGTTCTTGATAATAAGGTAAAACAGAATGTCATTTATACAAAAGCAAACCAACCAACAGGTACCAACTGGGAAGCAATGGAGAGATGGCCTCTGGTGATTGTCTACAGGAATCTTGCAAGGGTGGAAATTGGGTGTGGGAGAGATTCCTACACTTCATGACTCACAGGACTCTTCTCTCGAGAGGTTACACTTAGAGCATATTCTGCTAAAAACTCATCCAAATCTCCTCTGGAAGAAAATGCGTGCTAACAGACCCTTTCCAGATCTGTTCTTTAGAAAATGACAGAGATATAATGCACATGAGGCAAACACTTTGACAGTATAGCTTAATCTTTGATGTGTGAATTGAAAACATAAACAACTTTTAGTCTTGAAGGTCAAATGTAATGTGAAAATGTTAGAAGATACATATTTCTCTCAGACTCTTCATTATTTTACTTACTTAACTTCAAAAACAAAATACTTAAAGTCAAATGCAGCAAAGACATTTTGGTAGGCTGAAGAGGATGATGTTATCTAATAGGAGCAGAGATGTGAAACATGCCCCTGTATACATATAGCCCCCTTACACTTCACAAGGAGTGTCCCAAAACCAGGGTGGGGCACATGCATCTTAAGTTTCCATCCACAGTGGAATCTTGTCTGGGACTAAAAGCATACATTACAGCATGAGAGAGGAGGTCCTAACCAAGTACTTAGCAGGTTTATCTTGAGTCACAAAAGAATGTGACTATGATTTTTAGCTTTGTGACATATCCTGTGTTACAATATGTAAAAATGGAAATAGATTCCTCCTCAGTGTAAATACAAACAAGATGTAATCTACAACTGGGGTTTAGAGATCAGAAGACCTTTAAGGTTGAATGTTTTCACCTTTAGGAAAGGGAGGCCTTTGATAGAAACATTCATCTTCCATTAGTACTGTTTCACCTCTGCACCATTCTACTACTCTACAGAAATCCATCTCTGTTATCTGTACCAAAGCTCTAAGTGGGGAGGATGACTAGTATTCCTGTTTTCCATGTGAGAAGTCTCCAAAATCAAACTTAAAATAAATAAATTTAAAAAGCTGGTTTCTAATTCTCCTCTGCCAAGTAGGTTTTATTTATTTCTATATATAAAACAAAATATTTTTTAAAACTTTCATTAGTAATTTGACATGTTTTCCAAATGTGCCAACGTAAGTATCAAAATGACACAAAGCTACTGAGAATATAATCATTATTTATGTAGTATTTTCACTAAATCTGACTGAATTTGTAAATTTTATAAAAAGTAGATAAAGAGAAGTAGAGAGAAGATATTTACCCAGCTTTACATACTAAGTTGGAATTAAATTATAATACTTCTGATAGTCATGTATTTTCCTACAAAATTAAGGAGAGAAGTTAAACTCTATGAAACTAATTGCCTAAAATATGTCATCATTTACTCATTTACACAGATCTTTGTGTGTGGAGTGATCTTTCTTTCTTTCTTTCTTTCTTTCTTTCTTTCTTTCTTTCTTTCTTTCTTTCTTTCTTTCTTTTTTTCGAGACAGGGTTTCTCTGTATAGCCCTGGCTGTCCTGGAACTCACTCTGTAGAACAGGCTGGCCTCGAACTCAGAAATTCTTCTGCCTCTGCCTCCCAAGTGCTAGGATTAAAGTCTTGCGCCACCATGCTCGGCTTCTTATTTATTTTTATGTGATTACAATATTTTTCCCTTTACTTCCTTCTTTCCAACCCCTCTCATATTCCTCCTTTTGCTCTTTATCAAATCTGTGGTCTCTCTTTTCAGTAATCATTATTACACATTCATATACACTTATATGTGCCTATGTGCATGCAAACATGTGTGTGTGTGTGTGTGTGTGTGTGTGTGTGTGTGTGTGTGTGTGTGTGTGTTATACTTATAAATAACCTGCTCGGCCTATACACTGTTAGTTGTATGCATGTTTTGAGAGCAAACAACTTGGTATTAGAACAAATTTGTGTTCTCAACCCTGGGGAAGGCTATTTCGGCTATCTTAAAAATAATCCCAATC
>LR754206.1:5339-73465 GCA_902729485.2 Mus minutoides
GCATCAGACAATAATTATCATAGATATAGAACATGGCTGCCATTAAAAAGGTCATAGGAAGCTGGGCGTGGTGGGACTTGGGAGGCAGAGGCAGGCGGTTTTCTGAGTTCGAGGTCAGCCTGGTCTACAGAGTGAGTTCCAGGACAGCCAGGGCTACTCAGAGAAACCCTGTCTTGAAAAACCAAAAAAAAAAAAAAAAAGTCATGGGATGGGTCACAAATACCTCAAAAAGTGACAGAAAGTAAATTCTTATACGTATAAATATAACAACCCCAAAGATGTTTGGACAATTCCAGAATAACACTGTACCCTATTAACATATGTCTTCTCATTTAGTCCCTCAAATTGCAATTTGTAGCACGTATAATAGTGGGTTTTGTGCAAGTATACAGTTAGAAATTGTGACTGGAGAATGAAGGAAAAGAGAGGAGAGAGTATAAGACAGGAAGAGGGTTAATTCCAAGACACTGTCATGTTACACATTGTATAGGTCCCCATTAGCCCAACATTGTACAGAGGAAATGTCACTTCCGCTGACAGTGGATTGTTTGTTTTTGTATTTCATAACACTCTATGAAGAAGGAACCTGTGTCTGCACTTCTATGTAAACAATGACAGATAATAAAGGGAAACACATCAGGGATTATGTAGACAGTAACTTACATTATCCCTTATATAATCAATGTACTACAATATTTAAGGAAAGTTTAACCCTTATTAAGCAATCATTTTTGCATACACTGACTCCTCTTTATCTTTCTGTGCCCTTATCATTTGTTTAACTTTAAGCAATTCTGCCTGGATAGCATTATCTACTGGGCTATCTCCTGCAATGTCTTAGGACCAGCCACTCCTTGATCATACCACCTCAATCCTTGCCACCCTTGATTTTTGGTATACTGCTTTGGTGATTGACAGGTGCATTTCAGGAGCCTCCACGTGACTATCATTTACCCCATGACAATTTGACACCTTCAATTTACAGGCACCACCATTCAGCACAACTTAAGGCTGCAGGTTGCAGTCTGGATGTTTCTGCTTTCTCAGTAATAACCTCTGAACTATCCAAGCACCTTAAAACTTTCACAATTTTTAATAGCCACATCCCAGTTCTGAGACTTGAATTTCCAATGTTTTCTAAGTCTTCAGATATTAAGGACATTTTATCTCCATATGTTAAATCTGTATCTGCATCCTCAGTGAAATCTGCATGACTATCATCAGAGCCATCTTTGTGGGTCATCCCCTTCTTTCCGTCCTCCACATTGTGCAATAACACACAGTGTGGCAGGGTTTCACCCTTCACTTCTACATTTTCTAGCATCCTTGACACACCCAGTCCTTTAATTACTTGACCAAACACAACATTTTTCCCATCCAAATGAGGAGTCAGAACTGTTGTGATAAAGAACTGAGAACCATTTTCATTGGGGTCTGCATTTGTCATGCTCAGCAAACCCTCTTTCCTGATCATGCTTATAATGAAAATTTTTTATCTTCCATTTTTTCACCAAAAATTCCTTCTCCTTATGTATACTATCATATCATCTGCAAATAGTGATATCTTGACTTCCTCCTTTCCAATTTCTACTCCTTTGATCTCCTTTTGTTGCCTAATTGTTCTGGCTAAAACTTTGAGTACTATATTGAATAGATAGGAGGAGAGTGGACAGCCTTGTCTTGTCCCTGATTTTTGTGGGATTGTTTCAAATTTCTCTCTATTTAGTTTGATGTTGGTTATTGGTTTGCTGTATATTGTTTTTGTTATGTTTAGGTATGGGCCTTGAATTCCTAATCTCTCTGATACTTTTACCATGAAGGGGAGTTGCATTTTGTCAAAGGCTTTTTCAGCATCTAATGAGATGATCATGTGGCTTTTTTTTTTAGTTTGTTTATTTAGTGGATTACATCGATGGATTTCAGTATATTAAACCAGCCCTGCATCACTGGGATGAAGTCTACTTGATCATGGTGGATGATTGCTTTTATGTTTTATAAAACCACATTGGAATTCAATCTGGCAGTAACTCAGAAAATTGAAAATAGTTCTACCTGATGACCTAGCTATACCACTACTAGACATATGCCCAAAAGACACTCCAGTATATAACAAGGACACATGCTCCACTATGTTTATAGCATCCTTATTTATAATAGTCAGAAGCTAAAAACAACCCAGATGTCCCTCAACAGAAGAATTGATACAGAAAATGTGGTACATTTACACAATGGAGTACTACTCAGCTATCAAAAACAATGACTTCATGAAATTAACAAGCAAATAGTTGGAACTAGAAAATATCATCCCAAGTGAGGTAGCCCAGACACAAAAGAACACACATGGTATGTACTCAGTGATAAGTGGATTTTAGCCCAAAAGCTCAGAATACCCATGATACAACCCACAAACCATATGCAGCTTAAGAAGAAGGAAGACCAAAGTGTAAATGCTTCAATCGTTCATTGAATGGGACACAAAATAATCACAGGAGCTTGAGGGAGTGAACCAGGAACCAGGGACAGAGAAAGGAGGGGAAGGGAAAATAGGGGCAGGAACTGGTCCTAGAAGGGACAGGAGATAAGTATAGAAGATCAGAAAATTGAATAGAAACATGTAGCAGAGGGGGATGGGGAACTGGGGTAGCCACTAGAAAATTCCAGACTCCAGGGAAGCAAGAGGCTTCCAGATATGACTTCAGCTGAAGTACCCAATAAAGGGAGGTACAACCTCTAGAGACCACCTCCAGTAGATAGGCATGGCCCCCAGTAGAAGCATGGGGCCACACACGCATCTCAAAAATTTTAACCCTGAAATGTTCCTGTCCAAAGGAAAGACAGGGACAAAACATGGAACAGAGACTGAAGGAAAGGCCATCCAGAGACTGCCCCAACTAGGGATACATCCCATATGCAGACACCAAACCCCCACACTATTGCTGATGCTAAGAAGTGCTTGCTGATAGGAGCCTGATATCACTAATCCCTGAAAGGTTCTCTACCAGTGCCTGACCAATACATACAGATGCAAATACTCACAGCCCACCATTGGACTGAGCCCAGGGAGCCCAATGGAAGATCTAGAGGAAGGAGTGAAGGAGCTTAAGGGGATTGCAACCCCAAAAGAAGAACAATATCAACTAATTAGACAATCCAGAACTCCCAGGGACTAAACCACCAATCAAAGAGTACACACGGAGGGACCCATGGATCCAGCTGTATATATGGCAGAGGATAACCTTTTCTGACATCAATGGGAGGGGAGGCCCTTGGTCCTGTGGAGGTTCAGTGCTCCAGCATAGGGGGATGCTAGAGGGGTGAGGTGGGAGTGGGTGAATGGGAGCACCATCATAGAGGCAAAGGGGAAGGGGGAGAGGGAGATTGGGATAGGAGGGTTGGTGGAATGGTAACTAGGAAGGAGGGTATCATTTGAAGTGTAAATGAATAAAATGATGAATTTAAAACAATGCTTGCTCCACCTGTCCCATTCTGATGTGAGAAGTCTCCACCCTGAATGATAAATTTCTTAATAATTCTGTAGAAAGTGCATCCTTTAAAATGGAAAGGTTTCCCAGTGTGTGTCTAGTGCCTTTTCTTTCCGTACACTATACATGAAATTTTTCTGCAGTCTTGAGAAAAATATCTGCAAACAATTCTAAAACAATTTGGCCAACTCACTCCTGGCCAATGTCCACATCAAAGAAGACCTTCAGGTTCTTGGGTTTGAAGGGCTTGGCTGCTGGGGATGGGTGAAACATCTTCACTGCAGGTGCTGGGACACAAGATGGGGGACTCCGTGTGTGCAGGAGAGGAGCTTGGCAGTGCTCCTATATGTCAGGTCATCTGCTTTAGTGTAGACCTGTTCCTGGATATTCTGCTCAACCCTACTGAACTTTCCTTCCATAGATAGCATTCCCACTTCTATAGATAGTATCTTTTATTACTGGTAATTTCAAGTTAGTTGAAATAGAAAAGCAAGTGTTCCCATGAGCCTTCACAGTGTTCCCATGAGCCTTCACAGTGTTCCCATGAGCCTTCACAGTGTTCCCATGAGCCTTCACAGTGTTCCCATGAGCCTTCACGGTGTTCCCATGAGCCTTCACGGTGCTCCCATGAGCCTCCACAGTTTTTCTAGACTATTCTTATTCTTTGCTTTTTCCATTTGAACTTTAACATTGACTTATATGAGTTCAAAATTAAAATGATTTTAAGTCACATTTTAATTTTTTCCTCATACATAAACTAATATCACTATCTTTTGCATTTCTCAGAAGTGGTTAATATGTTTCTTACCCATTTCTCTTTTTATCATCTATATCAAGCTGGCTTCTTTAGGGTCTTACCTACAAGATCACTCAGTTCTCTTATTTTGCCTGATTTATAAGTTTTGTCATTGAACCTGACCTGTGTTGTTATGGAATTTAAACTTTGATAAATATGGTGTGTTTTGAGGTTAAGAGCTGAAGTGATTCTTTGAATTGATAAATGATGCTGACTGAGCCTAGACCATGAGCCTAGACCACATCTTCAAAAGGAAATAGTATTCTATCCTTAATTTAGGCATATGAGGCAGTGGTATGAATGTAGTATGAAAAATTTAAGCTTATCCCCGACTAGTTTACAAGTAAATGAGACTCAGACTATGTTTATTTTATTTGGCTTTTACAATTACTGGGGGTCACCCTTAATCTACTCTTCTAACTGCAGGCCTGGCGGCTACCTCCCCAGTGGTGTATCCTAGATACTTGTTGTTTCTCCTGGCCATGTGCTCATGGCGCCTCTCCCCTCATGGCGCCTCTCCCCTCATGGCGCCTCTCCCCTCATGGCGCCTCTCCCCTCATGGCGCCTCTCCCTCATGGCGCCTCTCCCTCATGGCGCCTCTCCCCTCATGGCACCTCTCCCCTCATGATAGTTTCCTCCTCCTTCTCCTTTCTATTCTTTTCTCCCAGTCTTTCCCCCTCCAATCAGGTTACTCCTAACCCACCTACCTCTAATCCCTCCAGTAATTGGCTGTAGCCAATTTTATTTAACCAATCATTATAAATCAAGGAACAAGGTTTGCACAACAAAAGCTTGCAACCCTGAGAAGTCACTCCTAAGCCTAGACCTTCTGGGTATAGAATTTAGCATTACACAGCAATAGACCAAAACCTCAACATATAATCACTGTTCATATTTGCTTTCTTCAACATTAAAAACAAATTCAGTGGGGTTTTTTATTGTCAAGCTATACTAAGTCACCTTGGGTGAATTTCTGTAAACTCTTAAATTATTCTGAGGTTTGTCTTCTTTCCTCAATGAAACATCTAGCTGAAACCCACTTGTGCTTCATATGGTAACAAGCACCTCATGAGTAATGTGGAGTCAGACAAAGTAGCTACTAGAGAACCAGGTTGTTCAGACCTCATGCATATGTTTGGGTGTGATGCTGTTCTTGGCTGTCAACTTGACTACATCCTGAATTAACTAAGTCTCAAAATGGTGGGTACACTTATGAGAAATTTTCTTTCTTTCTTTCTTTCTTTCTTTCTTTCTTTCTTTCTTTCTTTCTTCTTCTTTTTTTTTTTTTTTTTTTTTTTTTTTTTTTTTTTTTTTTTTTTTTTTTTTTTTTTTTTTTTTTTTTTTTTTTTTTTTTTTTTTTTTTTTTTTTTTTTTTTTTTTTTTTTTTTTTTTTTTTTTTTTTGTATTTCAAGACTGAGCAGTTGTCCTGGAACTCATTCTATAGACCAGACTGGCCTCACACTCATAGATCTGCCTGCTCTGCCTCTGCCTCTGCCTCTGCCTCTGCCTCTGCCTCTGCCTCTGCCTCTGCCTCTGCCTCTGCCTCTGCCTCTGCCTCTGCCTCTGCCTCTGCCTCTGCCTGGATCTCCTGAGATTGGGAAGCTCCACCTTAAAGGTGGGCCATACTTTCTGGTGGAGGCCTACATAAAGAACAGGGAAGAAGGAAGCCTTGCTCTTTGCCAGCTTAGCTCACTCTCACTGGCATGGGTGGACATCGAGTGTGTCCTTGAGATTCCAGTAAATACTGAAAACCAGCTGAGACATTCATCCTCATGGAATGAACAAGTGCTGGATTCTTCAATTTTCTATTGTGAGGCAGCCATTGTTGGAATAATCAGACTTAAGCTATAAGCCACTCTAATAAATCCTGGGGGTCTTTTGGGGGGGAGAGGGAGGAAGAGAAACCACCATGGGCCTGGCCTGGATGGACTCTCAGGGCTGGAAGCAGAAGCCCACTGAGCACAGGAGGAGAAAGGGAGGACAGATGAGTCACTTCATACTCAGACTGCATAGAGGAGAAAAGGAATGTGAAAAAAATCCTAGGGAATAAATGATTGGAAGGAATGCTGTAGGAGATGCCTTCTCGACAGGTCACAGTCATGACACTCATAGCAGCAGTGGTACCTTCTCAGGACACACCTGTCAATATTCAATCATGACTTAGGGGAGGGCTTATAATGCTTCACTCTTCTCAGATGAGTCTCAGGCAGGTTCCTTGGGATTGGAGATTGATAGTCCTCAGTGATATAGCCACTGGTATAATGTCCTTCCTCAAGTAATAACACCCCTCCCATGCTTATGCAGGCACCTTTAATTAAAACAAGTGTGCGTGCATGAGTGTGTGTGTGTGTGTGTGTGTGTGTGTGTGAGTGAGTGTGCCAGTGTATGAAAAGATAGGAAAGTATGAGGAACTTGGGAAGAAAAGCTGTATTGGGAGGGGAAGGGGATAAGAGGGATGATAAAGGCCTTTGATACATGCACACATGAACACACACATACATCCTGTGGGAGTGTGGCTTTGCTTTCCTGTTTCAGGGCTCTGCTATCAGAAGTATCAACAGCCCTGTGGCATGCCCCAATTAGAGGAGGAGGCACTGTGTCCCCAGATGAACTAAGCGGTGACCATTGAGAGCAGCTGAGGATCCATGCCTCCAGAGACAGAGGATTTCTGTTGAAATCCCTCAAAACTGGCCTGAAAAACAAAGAGAGTCTGAACACTGGCTGAAAGTCACTTCCGTGGGTGAGAAGTGTGTACATAGTCCCAGGCTGCAGCTCCACAGGTATTCTGTGGCTACAAGGAACGGTAGAAAGAACAGACAGGCGTGTACAGGAAAGCTGGGATCACTAGACTGTGCTTGCCATGACAGAGTGCGTCTACTATGTACAGCACAAGGGGAGGAGTTAGGTAGTGTGGGTAGGAAGTCTGCGGTGAGCAGTTTAAGTGTCTAGGAGGCAGGAGTTGTAATTGCTAATTTTTTCACACACCAGTCAGCTGTCCCTAAATACTCACATTTACACACACTGTCGACATTTGCACTCAAACCAGAGGAAGGCTTTGCCAGGTCTGGCTCTCATCAGCATGGGAAGGCTTTGCTGTCCCCATGGCTCTGAGGTGTCCCATGGCTCTGAGGTGTTCCATGGCTCTGAGGTGTCCCATGGCTCTGAGGTGTCCCATGGCTCTGAGGTGTTGGGTCTTTGACAAGGGTGTGCCCATGTCAGACAAGCCACCCTCCCTCAAGGCTTTCTTAGTTCCCCACAGTGTTCCAAAGCCCCCACATAGGAGAGCAAGGCCACACTCCCACAGGTGCTGGAGGAGAGGTGTTGTCACACAGTGGTCTCCACCACAGCTGTCTACCACAGCTGTTAGAAAGCAGCAGCCCACTGAGCTGTGCCAGGGGCATTGCGCACAGCTGCAATACCACAGTTCTCAGCCACAACGCTGCAGTCAGCTGGAGCGGATCGCCCTCTCTAGTAGGGGGTTGTTCTGCTCCTTATAGGATGTCAAGCAGTGTCCTTGGCTTTCCTCTTTCTATCCCTGCCTCTCCCCATCCCCCCTGTTCTTGGTTGTGACAGTGAAAAATGTCCTCAGACATTGCCAAATGTCCTCAACCAGGCAAGACTAACCCCAGTTGAGAAGCACTGTGAAATACTGGAACCTTGGGCCAAGTTGCTTCACTTCGCAAATTCTATTTCTAATCTGTGAAGTGAGGATAATAATAGACTGAGCACATCAGCTTTGGGAGGTAACTAATGCATGGGTAGTTAGCAGAGGAGGTGGACATCTCAGGATACCGTCCGTTCCGAAGAGTGCAACATTGAAGAAAGGCTGGCTGCTGCATGTCCTTGGGCGAGAACTTAAGGTTGATTTCCCCTTCTTAGACTAACAATATTAGTTTCTTTTTAATTAATTAGTTAGTTAATTAATTTTTATATCCCAATCGTTGCTCCCCTCCCCAGCCCCCCCTCATAGAGTCCCTCCCCTGTGTTATCTCCCATTCTCCTCTGAGCAGGTGGGTCCCTCGTACCTCCCCCACCCTGGCTCAACAACAATATTAATTTCTAATATCTATTTCATCAGCTGGATAGAGGCTGAATCTCAGTACAGATAAACCAATGAGGAAAGGATGAAAAGATCCGTCACTTTGCTCTTCCTGCATTACTAAGTACCCATTAGTGTCCCAAGCTACAGACACCCACATGTCACTCTGTTCTGCTTAACTGAATGTGGTGTGTGAAGGAGATGAAGGACCTCTGCTTAAAAAGTGGATGGGAAAGCTATATGCTCTATTCCAGAATAATCTTCAGGAATTTATACCTCTGAGTTTTACAAAATCCAGATCTGTAATGTACATTTACTAAAACAAATTTTTTAACATCTGCAATCTCAGACTTAAAAGCATGAATATTTTAGGTTTATTAGCATAAACTGAATACCAACATGCAAACACTGAAATGAATTTAAGGAAATTGTTAATGATTCATTACATAGAGTAATTAGATTTTTGTATGATCAGAGCAAATGCATTAGCAGAAACAATTATGCGCCGATACAATGAAAAGCCGCTCTCAGGAAAGAAGCCATTAGTGTAATAAAAAGGACATTCTGCAGGGTTCCTCCTGTACTTTCTTAGACTCAATTGCAGCAGCTGTTGCCATCTGCCAGTGAGAACCCTTGGCAGAGAAGCATGATGAATCTTTGCCAAAGCCTGGCCTGTTGAAAATGCCTCGCCTGGAACTCCAGAGACCTAAGGGACAGCAAAGCAGCAGTCAGACATCAGAATGTGAGGGGGACGTCAGAGGAGATACGCAGGAAAGTAATTCTGTGGAAACTGGTTTCTTGTCACTTCTGTCTCTGGAAGTCTCTGACTTTTCCATGCTGTCTGTCTATCTGTCTGTCTGTCTGTCTGTCTGTCTTTACCTACAGCACAATCGTTATTCAGAGGCACTGCATTGCTTCCCACAGAACTGGCTTCTAATGCAGCTTCGAATTCAAGACACTGACATCTGTGTATTCCCAGGACCTAGCATAAAGCAAGCATCTAGATAAATGCTAGGTTGTGTAGATTATGGAAAGGAGGAAGAGAGAGAAGGAGGGAGGGAGGGAGGGAGGGAGGGAGGGAGGGAGGGTCTGTCAGTGCAGGTGGAGGACACATCATACTCCTCCTAGAATACAGTCTCTGGAGGCAGGAAATGAGTAGACAAGAAAGCCATGTGACATAGGGCAGCTCTAAACCCAAAAGAAAAAAAGTTAGGCAACCTTCCAGATCACCGAAACAGACAAAGATGTTTGCCAAGAACTTCCTGATAAAGCAGGCAATGTGGCTTGGGTCTTTGTGTGTTTGTTTTTCCCCTTTCTGTAGGAATCAATACTGTATTCGCCTCAGTTCTTCTCCATTTGTACATTCTTATTTAAACACGGCTCAGACACAATTGTTTGAAGCAGACCATTCCAGGGGTTAGAAGAGAGGAACCCCAGGGACAAAGGAGGAACCTTCAGAATTAGATCAAGGGTGTCACAAGCAGCTCAAAAGTCTGGTGACACTTTAGGGGTCCACAGAACGTACTGAATTTTACAAATAAAAATGCTAGCTCGTCCCCATGTGAGGCATGTAACAAATGTGACATTTGCAGTATTTTGAATCTATGTAGGTCAAGTTTTGCTTTTCATTTCTGAGGCTACTGACTACAAAGAGGGTTGTTTTTTTTTTTCCTATAAAATTCCTTGTGACAAACCTTGAAGGCACAGTACTGAAAATGATTTTCAAAACAGAATTCAAATAATATGGTCTCTCAGGAAGTAGTTTTGAATAATATACAAAGAAAAAAATGAATTAAGCTCAGAGCCTCCTCCATAGATGCTGTCGCTGAGGAGCTGAGCCCAGAATGCCTCTAGAAAGAGATTTCGTCCAAGATAAATTCAGCCACTGTGGACCAAGTCCTGCAACAGCCACCCTCCAGCTACAGCTCATGATGGATCTGAACAGAGTCCTCAAATTGGACAGAAAAGTAAGCAGGCACCACAGAAATTAAAATGAAATTGCCTGAGACAGTTTTGTAAACCACAACAACACCGTGGAAATCTGACTTATCACACCACAGAAGGCTCACAGGAGCGGCTCTCCTCTCTTTTAATAAAGTAACGTGACTAATTGCAAGGATAGAAACTCATTAAGTCTTTTAACCAGAATTTTTCTTTTTAATTACTGCAAGCTTATTTGTGTTCTGTGGGCAGATTTTTGAAACTCAGTCATTTTCGTCTCCCTGAGTTGATGAGAACCACCGTGGCACATCACTTCCGGAACTGTTTGATCCAAAGGAAGATAGGATTTGTCTACCTATGCTACAGGAATTCACCATGGAAACAACAGAACTGAAGAAAATTAAGCAGAACAAAGCAGCATTGCTGTGACTCCTCAGCACAGGTAGTCAGCTTTCTCCCGGGATCTGCAGAGCCTCGCAGGAAGCTTGCGGATGTTTGTTGTTGAACTAGCTTTGTAGTGTAAAATGAAAGGTTTGCTTATTTTAAGTTTGCTGACTTGAAAATAAATTTATTTCTTGGTACATTTAATTTTTCCAGACATAAAAATTTAAAAACAAGTGGTAAAGCTAAACTTAAAGTTTTAGGCAACATAGGTTCAATGCATGTCAAAAATAGGATCCAGAGACCTGGGTTTAGTGGTATTGCATGCTTAAGGCTCAGAATGCCGTCACTAGCACCAGAAGTAAACAAAACATTAACCATCAGATGTTATTACTGCCAAATCAAATTATCAATGATAATCTCTGCTTAAAATTTGTCATTCTTTAATAAATATTTCAAAGTTACATCTTATTCATTTATTCTGTGTGGTATGGGATCCACATGAGTATGGATGTCTGGTGGGACTCAGTTTCTCTCCTTCCACTACGTGAGTCCAGAAGCTCAAACAGGTCCTAGGACATGCCTCTACCAGCTGAGCTGTCTCCCAGCCCCACTCATCTTTCCTCTTTCTTTACCTCTGGGACATTTATACTCATCTACATTGAAATATGATCACATCTACACCATTTTCCTTTCCAATTCCAACCCCCTCATACCTCACCAGCATCCTCCTCTCTGCTTCTTGTCTGTCTTCTTTCTTTCTTTCTTTCTTTCTTTCTTTCTTTCTTTCTTTCTTTCTTTCTCTCTCTCTCTCTCTCTCTCTCTCTCTCTCTCTCTCTCTCTCTTCCTTTCATAACTCAATAAGTCCAGTTTGTGCTGCCCATGTAAGCTTGGGTGTGAGATCCTCTCCAACACAGAAAAACTGGTAAGAATGAACATAGATGTTGCCAAGGTCACATCATTAGAGTTCTACTAAGACTCAATTTTATTAATTAAAGTGTGCATAATAATATAACACTTATTGTTGTGGGAGATATTGAAAACACGTTCCCACACTTATGCTGGCAACTCTCTGGCATGGCATCCTGGCTGGGCATGCACTGGCGGGCAATGGCCGACCTGTTATTATCTCGTGGAGACTCTGACTCAGATCTCCACAATCTCTCCACTGAGCTCACTAAGTTCCCACTGGTGGATCGTTACCTTGCCAACCCCGTATTTCACATCCTCCACAGCCTTCATGGTGTACATCAGGCAAACCCAGGCTTTGCCGCCATACCTTTCTCTCTTGAACCCAGATGAGCCACTGCATGAAGGAAAACGCAACACAAACTTAGTTCAGAAATGATGGTAACTCAATCAATCCCACCCCCACTCCCACCCCTACCCCCTGAAATGATGGTAACTTGATTGCTGGGCATAACAACTAAAATCCTAATCTGGTAAACCTTATTAAATCTGATTCCTCTGGTAGTGAATCCACCATTGAAACCAGAAGATGCTAGTAATTACAACTTGTCCTATGCTGTCCCTGTCCAAAAAGGGCCTAACTCCCTCCTGCTTCCTCTCTTCCTCTGTCCAACCTGGCATTCCCTCCTACTTGCCCAGTGATTGGCTCCTTTATTCTTTAAGGGATTGGTTCACAAGAACTCACTTGAGTACGTGACTCATTCCTTGTCTGCAACCCCTCCCAGTAAAGCGGAATTAGCACCAAAATACAAACAGCACCAGGCCCCTCCACACAGATTTCTTAAACTATTCCTACCAAACACTAGTCAGGAACTTTGATTGTTCTATTAAATTTCTTTTGAACTTTCCCAACTCTTTTTAGGAAACCCTGGTGTCTACTGTATCAAACTGATGCAAAGTGCATTGTAATGTGTTCAAAGCATGAGAATGTCCCAGATGGGACTGGAAGTGGCCACATGGGCATCTAGAAGGCATTTAAGGAATAATAAGAGCCCGGGGGCATGATGAAGGAAAAATAACACAAACAATGAAGCCATGGCTGCAGAAAGCTCACTGTCGTTAGCCCATCAAAAGTAAGCCCAGGGTGGTACACGCCTTTAATCCCAGCACTCGAAAGGCAGAGACAGGCAGATTTCTGAGTTGGAGGCAGCCTGGTCTACAAAGTGAGTTCCAGGACAGCCAGGGCTATACAGAGAAACCCTGTCTCGAAAAACAAACAAACAAAACAACAACAACAACAACAACAAAGTAAGCCCAGGGCTTATTACCCCTTCTTAGTGAAATGAGTTTATTACAGCACCTTTTCTAAATATATTTGTTAACATGTTAAAGGATGACCTGACTGTGACACGATTATATTGTCCTAACTTATGGTAAAGGCTGGGCATGGTGGTACGTATCTGTAATCCTAACTACTGGGGAGGCTGAAGCAGTAGGATCATATGTTCAAAACCAGCCAAGACTGTAGGCAATACTGGGAAATCCTTCCTCAAAATAAACCAGCAAATAAGCAAACACATTGGCTGATAGAAGTCAATTAAAATTTGAGACCATGTAAAAAGAATTAAAGTTCTTTAATCTCATGAAAAATCTAAATGTGTATCTTTACTTTTCTCAAGGCAGCAACCGTTGAAGGAAAAACATTTTTTTAAATGGGCTTTGAAGAATGCTGGA
Organism: Mus minutoides; assembly: GCA_902729485.2. NCBI lineage: Eukaryota > Metazoa > Chordata > Mammalia > Rodentia > Muridae > Mus > Mus minutoides. Next base: position 18,622 of record LR754206.1, read on the forward strand.
GAATGGGGAGGAGCACTGAGAAACGCTGCCTATTGATGAACTCTAGACCACCATGGTGACTGGCACAAGATGAAGCCAAGCCAAACCCTAGCATGTAAAGGGAAGCTATTGCCAACTGGTGATGGTTGGAAGAGGGAGAACTGATTTTCTTTAGGGAGGCACATCCTGGGAAGCTACCTGAGCCTTCAGGACACCTGTGCACATATTCGCAGCACTAAGTAGACTCAGTGAGTATAAAAAAGAAAAGCACGTGGGGCCGAGAGGGGAAAGTGGCGCGTGGGAGTCAGGTGGAGAGGAAATGAAGCAGAAGGAACTCAGGGTAGATTCGATTCAAACTCACTTTAGGACACTTTATGCTTTTCAGAAAGGTCATTGAGGAAGACAAGAGAGCTGTTGTTTAAAATATTGATTGGAAAACAACTATATGTTATTATAATAGAATAGTATAGAAAGTTGCATTTCTAAATCTAAACACACACACACACACTTTCCAACTTTCCAATGCCTTGAAAAGAGCTAGATTGGCCATCCTAAAGTGAAAAATTACCTTAATGAGTTACAAATTTAGAAAGAGATCCTCCAGTTGTGTCTAATTTAACTAGATAGTTAAGTGTTCCAAAAATATATCTTTAAATTCCTGCTGCAAAAATGCACATAGTGCCGCTTAAATTAAAATGACTTTTAGAGTTAGACACATTCTACGTGTCTTCTTCATCACCTTTCTCTTTTCTTTCTGTATATAACCAATGGTTGGATGAGTATTGATAATTTTTAACCATATTTCTTATTAAATTTAGTTGTTTATATTAAAGGATAATTAAATTAACTCTTTGAAATGTCTTACTCTTTTATGAATTATATTTTTTGAATTTCATTTCTTTTACATTAAGGTTTAGTAATAGCTGAATGACAAGATTTAGATGCTACTCTGGTAATAGCAGAAATAAAAAACATTCTTTCAAATATTCAAATGTCCCTCTTATTGGGTTTTATTCTAATTTAACAACACCAAAAATTAATCATCTCCAACCTTTAAAAACATGAAATTTTGAGACAAATAATTAGAGAAAAGATTTGACTGTGTATTTAACAACATACAACTGATGCTGCTGCTAAGACTGGGGATCAGTGAGGACACGGAATGGTCCATGAGACAGTGATGGGGTATCTGAGACCAGTTACCGTTGTGGATAGCCCTGGGGATAATTATATCTGATGTTAATTCTGTTCTACTGTGAATGGCTTCGAAAAAGGAGTGAGTCAGCACTCAAGTGATTTCTTATAAACCTGCTTCCCAACTTAATTTGTAAAATAAAGGAGAGCTGATGATTGGGCAGATAAAAGGGAAGGTGGTGCAGAAGGTGAAAAGAGAGAGAAGAAGGAGAAAATGGACAAGGGAGAGGACACAGAGAAGGAGGAAGAAAAGCAGAGCAGAGGCACATGGCCTGGAGAAACAGCAAGTTCTAAGGGGTCTCATAAGCTGTGGAAGATGGTAGTGTAGCGGTAGACCTGCCCAATCTAGGCGCACAGCATGTATTCATATTAACTGAGTTGTGTTTTCATTGCTAGGGCATATTTGGGAAGAGATTTACCGCAACAGGTTACTGTAAAACAGGGTTCTTACTCAACTTCTCCATCACAAGCAATCTTGTAGGGCAAAGAGAAGCCATCTTTCTGAGGGTGGATGCTGTGCGTCACAAGTCTTTGGCTGCATCCAATTACATAATTTATTGCACCAGCTTGTTCGGAAGCTTTCAAATAGTCCTCTCCCTCATTGCTAACACTTAGAAACAAGCAAACAGGGAAGTTGTTGCCCTTTTAAATTGTGTGCATTCCTCACCTTCCTTGTTCCCCAGGTTTCTCCCCCTTTGAGAGTCAGCTGGCTGCTCATACAGCACCACCCACATCACAGTCCATGTTCTGAAACTCCACCAGAGGTGGCCTACCCAAGGTCTGGTACCTGGCACTGGCTGTAGCTGAGCGGGAGTCGCTCTCCCCAGCAGGGGCAAAGTTCTTTTAGTCCCAGCACCACTCACAAACATCAATAAGAACAATAACAGCAAAAACCCTCATATAACAGTGGCCAAAGGTTAGATCCCGAAATGGCCAATGATAGTGTTTTCTCCCCAAAAGATTTCTAGGATTTAAATCATCTTCTCAGAGACAAATGAAGAAATGCAGATCAGAGCTCAAAGGCAGACACAGCAACCTTGGAAGAGGGAAATATGGCTGCAAAACTTGAGAGCTTGCATAACTAATAGCAACAGCGATGGCCACTCCTGCCCGGGCCCTTTCATACCAACCCCAGAAAAGGCTATGAATGATGAGAGAGAGAGAGAGAGAGAGAGAGAGAGAGAGAGAGAGAGAGGGAGAGGCTGTGACTCTGCTGGATAGGAAAACACTGTGGCTCAAGCCCTCCTGGCCACAGTCTGTTTCTATGTTTTGTTTTCTCCTCCCCAAACACTTCCCTATTTACCCTGTAAACCGGAATGGACTAGAACATTCCCTGGAGGATTTTACCTGTCTCACAGGTTTTTTACTACTAAAGCCCACTTCTTTGTCATAAACGTAAGAAGCAATGAGATAACAGAATGTATGTCCTTAAAGGACTCTCCAGTACTCTCCTTTCCCTCAATTCCTTGATGTCAGTAAAGCCAACTGTTCTAATCATACAGAAAAGAAACATCCTTCATGGTCATTATTGAGAGAGAAGCATAATTGAGTGGTCTATTTCTAGCCCTAAATTGCTGTGCAAAAAGAATAGAGAAGAAAGACCATTTTTGCCAAAGCCCTGAATCCAAGCAAGAGATGACAGTATGCCTCCTCCTCTCTCAATCTCTCTCTCTCTCTCAATCTCTCTCTCAATCTCTCTCTCTCTCTCTCTCTCTCTCTCTCTCTCTCTCTCTCTCTCACACACACACACACACACACACACACACACACACACACACACTTGCTAACATGTCCATGGCTAGTAATTCTGTCAGGAGTTTCTGACAGAAAATTGACACATCAGAGACAAGACTGCATGCATTAATACTGGTCCCTCACCCCTGAAGCCTAAAGTACAACACAGCAGCCAATCTGATGGGGGAGTGGGAGTGCTGGGGATGCCATCACAGTTTGAGACCACTCTGCTATCTTCCTACCTTTGTATTCAATAGTTCTCTGAGGTGAGGGCTCTATAGACTCAGAGAAAAGCAGACAAGTTTCTGAATGCACACAGCATTTCTGATTCACTTAAAACAATGTGCCTCCCCCTTTGTTTCTTTCCTGATTTCTTTAACAACTCCAAAAGGTCAAGTTATTCTTGATTTACAAAAAAAAATTCTTGATCTTAGAACATGAGCCATTGGAGTTCTGTTTAGGAAATTTTCACCTGTGCCAATGAGTTCAAGGCTCTTTCCCACTTTTTCTTCTATTAGATTCAGTGTATCTGGTTTTATTTTGAGACCCTTGATCCACTTGGACTTGAGCTTTGTGCAAAGTGACAAATATGGGTCTATTTTCATTCTTTTACATACAGACAGCCAGTCAGACCAGCACCATTTATTGAAGATGCTTTCTTTTCTCCATTTTTGGAGTCTTTGTCAAAGATCAAATGACCATAAATGATTGGTTTTATTTCTGGGTCTTCAATTCTATCAATGTATCTGTCTCTGTACCAATACCATGCAGTTTTGTTTTGTTTTGTTTTTTTAATCACAATTGCTCTGTAGTACAGCTTGAGGTCAGGGATGGTGATTCCCCCGGCTGTTCTTTTATTGTTAAGAATTGTTTTCATTATTCTGGGTTTCTTGCCTTTCCAGGTGAATTTGAGAATTGCTCTTTCCATGTCTTTGAAGAATTGTGTTGGGATTTTGATGGGGATTGCATTGAATCTATAGATTGCCTTTGGTAGGATGGCCATGTTTGCTATGTTAAATCTGCCAATCCATGAGCATGGGAAATCTCTCCATTTTCTGAAATCTTTGATTTCTTTCTTGAGAGACTTGAAGTTATTGTCATACAGGTCTTTCACTTATTTGGTTAGAGTTACCCCAAGATATTTTACATTAGTTTTGGCTATTGTGAAGGGAGTTGTATCCCTAATTTCTTTCTCAGCCTGTTTATCCTGTGTATAAAGGAAGGCTACTGATTTATTTGAGTTAATTTTAAACCGGCCACTTTGCTGAAGTAGTTTATCAGCTGGAGACGTTCTCTGGTAGAATTATGTATACTATCATATCATAGATCAAGAATTGATAAATGGATCCTCATGAAATTGGAAAGCTTCAATAAGGCAAAGGACATAGTCAATAAGACAAATGGGCAACCTACAGCTTGGGGAAAAGTCTTCACTAACCCGACATCTGATAGAGGGCTAATATCCAAAATATATAAAGAACTCCAGAAGTTAATCACCAAAAATCCCAAACAACCCAATCAAAAAATGGGGTATAGAACTAAACCTAGAATTCACAACTGAGGAATCTCAAATGGCTGAGAAGCACCTAAAGAAATGTTCAAAGTCCTTAATGATCAGAGAAATGCAAATCAAAATGACCCTGAGATTCCACCTTATACCAATCAGAATGACTAAGATCAAAATCTCAGTTGACAGCACATGTTGGAGAGGATATGGAGAAAGAGGAACACTCCTCCTTTGCTGGTGGGATTACAAACTGTTACAACCACTCTGAAAGTCAATCTAGAGGTTCCTCAGAAAATTGGAAATAGATCTACCTGAAGACCCAGCTATACCACTCTTGGGAATATACCCAGACAATGCTCCACCATGCCACAGGGATGTTCATAGCGGCTTTATTTGTGATAGACAGAAGCTGGAAATAACCCAGATGTCCCATGACTGAAGAATGGATACAGAAAATGTGGTTCATTTACACAATGGAATACTACTCAGCTATTAAGAATGAGGACATCCTGAGTTTTGCAGGCAAATAGATGGAACTATAAAATATCATCCTGAGTGAGGTAACTCAGACCCAAAAGGTATGGTATATACTCACTAATAAGTGGATATTAGCCAAAAAAAAAAAGTACAGAATACCCAAGATACAGTCCACAGAACTCAAAAAGTCAACAAGCTGAAGTGCCCAAGTGAGAATAGAATGCCTCAGTCCCACTTGGAAGAGAGAAGAAAGCAATCACAAGTGGGGAAGGAGGGAAAGTGGAGGGGAAATGAGTGGGAGGGGGAACCTGATCTGGTATTGGGAGAAGGAAAAGGACTGAAGCCCTAAGGGCCAGCAGAAAGAATGGAAACAGGCAACCTCAGGAAATAGGAGGTTGGGGGGACTCCCCCCAGAATGCACCAAAGACCTGGGAGGTGAGAGACTCTTGGGCACCAAAGGGAGGGACCTTAGATTCAATGCCCACTGGACAGTAGGGAGAAGGAACTTGTAGAGCCCATCTCCAGCTGGAAGACAGGGCATCAAATGAGGGATGGGGTTGCCATCCCACAGTCACATCGCTGACCCATAATTGTTCCTGTTTGAAAGAATTACAGGGATGGAAATGGAGAGGAGCCTGAGGAAAAAAGGTCTAGCAACAGACCCAAAGTGGGATCCAGCTCAAGGGGAGGACCCAAGACCTGACACTATTACTGAGGCTATGGAGCACTCACAAAAAGGGACCTAGCATGTCTGCCCTCCAAAATATCCAACATGCAGCTGAAAGAATCAGATGCAGATATTTGCACCCAGCCAATGGACAGAAGTAGCTGACCCCTGTTGTTGAATTAAGACTGAAAGAAGCTGAGGAGAAGGGTGATCCTGTAGGAGGATCAGTAGTCTCAATTAATCTGGATCCTTGAGATCTCTCAAACACTGAACCACCAAACATACAGTAAACATCAGCTGATATGAGGACCCTAATATGCATACAATAGGGGACTGCCGGGTCTGTGTTCATTCAGACATGATCTACCTAACCCTCAAGAGACTGGAGGCCCCAGGGAGCTTAGAGGTCAGGTGGGGCAGGGAGTGGGGGCATTCATGTGGAGACAGGAGTGTGGGGAGGAGGTATGGGATGTGGAACAGTCAGAGTGTGGGTTGGGGGTGGGGCATAGAATATGGAGTGTAAAAAATAAATTAATTTTTTAAAATTACATAATTTTATTAGGAAAAGTGATTGATGGTTTAAGAAGATTAAAAGTATTGAGTTAGAAATAAATTTTCTTCCTAATAGGGGTCCAGTTTCACACTCACATTTAAGGGTTCTGTTATGGCCTATGGGGCAGTGTGGGGATCTGCCTACTCGGACATCTAGAAGGTCCCGTGGCTGTGAGGATGGAAACGAGGCAGTGCTTTGATATCAGTGCCGGAATCTCAATGTCATCTGACAGTAGATGGCAGGTTAGCTGTGTTTCGAGACATAGTCTCCTGGCTGTCACTCACACCTCCATGACTGTCCTGCCTTGTTGCCATGTATGAGACTGATGGATAAGAAATGTATACTTTTTTTATAGTTGCATTTTCTTTAATTTTAGAATTATAATAGAATTACAAAAGTTCTCTGTTTCTTTTCTTCCCTCCAGACCTGCCCATATACTCTTACTCACACTCCTTCAAAGTCTTGCCTCTTCATTCACTGGTACTGCATGCATACATGTATATGTATATACATATATTCCACATATAGCTTTAAACATTACTGGGAGACACTATCTCAAAGCGAGCTCCCTGACCCTCCCTTACATTCTTTCCATGCTCTCTTCTGCAAAGCTCCTCGAGCCTTAGGTACAGGCGTGTCTTGGAGATGTATCTATTGGGAGTGTGCTCCACAACTTTGTACTTTGGTTAGTTCTGGTTGTTCTTTGTTGCAAAGACAAGTTTCCTTGGTGAGGGAAACTTCTTATCTGTGAGTACAAAGCATAGTGCTCATAGATTAAGGATTATACTGGTTTAGTGAGTTAGTGATTACATTCTCTTATAATAACCATGACTTCACTAGCACCGAGTACTTAGCATGCTTTCCCTCCTGTTGGTTGGATCATAAGTCCAATTGAGATACAGGCTCTTGAAGTAGATCATGCACTGATGCTCCTGGAGGGGCCTTGATAGCTGGGAGCTCCTGTCCTGGGGAGACCTACTCCCAGAGAGCTATCCCCACCTGCATCCCACCTCTCTGATCTATGGAGAAGCATCATTTGTTAGCTTAGTGTACAGTGGAAAAGAAGGACCAAAGGACCAAGTATTCTCTGAGGTGATAGGAAACTCCCATTTAATGAGTAGTTCAAGATGTCCAGTGTTAAGCTTGATATTTAATATAAGACACTCATTCGTCATTAGTCCAAGTCATTCTATCATCTCTTGGTATCCATTGACGTTTTTCCTTGTTTTTACATGATGCACATATGCTTATAATCTCTACATAAAATGATGATGCACTTGTACATAACTGTCAATATCTTCCCATATAACATACTTTAATCATCTCTAAATGCCCTTTTTATAATTTTTATTTTTGTGTTTTTATAATGTATGTGTACACACACACACACACACACACACACACACACACACGGGAATATAGTCTCCAGAAATCAACAGCAGAGGTCTTCCTTCTTACCTTTCTTCATCTTATTCTTTGAGATAGTGCCCATCATTGACCCATCTAAATGGCCAGCCACTGGGCTATGGAACCCTTCCATCTCCTACTCCTGGCCCTGGGATTATTCTGCACACACCACTCGCAGCTTCTTTCATGGTGCTAGGGATCTGAGTTCAGGTCCTCATGCTTGTGTGGCAGACACTTGACTGATAGAGACATGTCCTCATCCCTTTCAAGACTCTTAATACAATGGAAATTCTGTGTGAGCCCTGTGATGCTGTATTCTTCAAGGAACTATAAGAACAAAAGTCTGCACCTGTGTGATACAGATGCAATTTAAAAATATTGTCAATCTTGGTGCATCGAATCTGCAGATTCAGAAGAGCAGATACAGATACATTTTAAAGGTTAAGGCATGAAGCCTAAAGAAGGCGAAGTTGCCGCCCAAGCTCACAGGGCTGACAGGACAGGACAGGAAAGGAAAGGAAAGGAAAGGAAAGGAAAGGAAAGGAAAGGAAAGGAAAGGAAAGGAAAGGAAAGGAAAGGAAAGTCCTGATGCTCTTTCTATCTCGTGCTCCCGGAAGGCAAGCCACCATATTCCTGCTTGCCTGTCCCCATGCCTGCTGTCATGCGCTGGGAGAGCAACTGAGACCTTGGGAGGTGATCTCAGGATACATATTCAGAAGACTGCTCTGACACCTTCATTTGGTCTTGCTAATGAGTGACCAGTGTGTCAGCGGTCCCCTCACCTCTTGCTGAAAAGACCTATCTCAAAGGATCGCCATCTTGATTCATCTGTTTCCAAGCTGATTATTTGGCATATAACTGGTGCTTAGTTTATTTTTGTGGCAATCAGTTATGGAAGACCGACCACCTTCTACAATAAAAATATACATGAACATTTTACTGGGTCTACATTAAATAATTTGATAGCACTGAGTGCATCTTTAATAACAATATGATAAGATCTGGGCTGGATTTGAAAACCAAATTCTCCACTTAACTCTTATATTTCACATGCGTGTCGTGCCTTGATTCCAAATTTGGTCAGAGTGCATACACACGCTGAGGACGATGGGAGTACCTGGCCCAGAGGCTGCCAGGCCCCACAGCCGGAAACTGGCAGCAGGTTGTGGAACCGTATCTTTGGTTTGGCGGTGAAGTGTGCTACACCCATTTCCTGGTCTGGCCTCCTCGTTCACACAGGTTTCCTGCTCTGGGCTGTTTGGGTTTCCTCCCTTGCAACAGCTCTTCACAGTACACACCTGGGGAGACTGAGGAGGAGATGCCACTGGTGGTGTAGCTGAGTTGAAAAGATTATTTGTTTAGGGCAACAGAAAGAAAGGCAGAAAGAGAAAAGGAAGAGGAGGCGGTGAAGCCTTCACCAGCAATGCCCTAGGCTTCCTGGATGAGGTGTATATTGTGGGGGCACAGGGGCAACACAACTCTGGACAGGATCGTGTGTGGTGTGTTTGTGTGACCCAGGACAGTGGGAATAGCCTGAGCCTTCTCACACCCAGGAAAAGCGACACAGAAACAAGCAGATCTCAGGGTCTTTCCACGTGCTCGAAGTGCAGCTATTCCATGTTACCTGGCTGGCTTCTTCTTGAAAGCCTTCTCTGGTTTCCTCATTGACGTCATCCCAACCTGGGTATCCTCTTCATTGTGCCTATCATGACCAAAAGCTCAAGTGTTGACTGAGTTCCTTATGACTTCCTCAGTCTCTCCTTCTAAAATGCAAATTGTGCCCCAAATGTCTGTCACCAGGGACACTTTGCCCTTTTGAGGTTGTTAATTATCCCCTTATTCTAGGAGATCTTCACTCAGATGCCCCATGCCCTGCTTTTATTATTTGTTTGTTTGTTTGTTTGTTTGTTTTTGAGAGAGGTAATGTAGCCCAGACAGGCCTTGAACTCATGTTCACCCTGCCTCCAGCTCCTTGGTGCTGGGTTACAGTGTACCAGCACTACCGGCTTGGGAGTCTCATTTTTATTCAAAGACAAGCCTCAGACTTGGGCTACAAATCCTGCTTTCAGTTCCTCAAAGGGCAGTGTGTTTCCTGCCACTCGCCTAGCGGAGACATCAGCCTTTGGTGACCTCCTTGTAAACTCTCTGCCTGGGGCCCCTGACTCATCCAGATTCAGTGGCCATCCATAGGAAGGTTCTCTCCAATGACTTCCGCAAGCTGGCTTTCCTCTGCACCTTTTCCATTTGCTTACCCACTGAATTGTCCTGCTTCTTCCTCACTCCATAAGCAGCTTCGTAGGGATAGAGTTCACAAGTTTTATTTCTCAACGTGTGTTTAGGGTTTAGCACAATGCCTAGAACACAGTCAAGGCTAAGTGCATTGCTGGTTCAACAAATCGATCAATGATGTTCAGTCACCTGCCAACATTTGGTTTCAGAAGAAATCTTACGTATTAGTAGCTGCAGTTCATCCACATCATCTGATTTCTACCTACCTCTCTTAAAAGATAAATCAAAGTTCCACTCTGCCCAAAATGTTTCTCTTAGTACACAGCCACGGTCACTTTCTCCTTCACCAGACCATTGGTCATTTCATCCCCAAAGAGGCTCTGAGCACTTATGGGAGCTAAGCACAAATCAGGAGGTGCATTGACTATGGTCCAGGACCTCAAGAAGGACTAAGAGCTAAAGGATACTTTTAGTCTCTGACTACAGTTCAAATGGCTCAAAGAGGGAGATGAATGAGCTTAATTATAATTTTATTGGCATTTCAAAACGTGTTTATTTCTCACGCTATTCTTCCTATAATCTGACTAGGACACTTTAAAAAGGGTCACCCTTCCAGGAGACCCACCCTGAGGACAATCCTTCCCAGCACAGCTTTTTTTTTTTAATTTGGTTGATGCTGATATGTTATTTATTTACATTTCATGTAATTTCCTTTCCTGGTTTTCCCCTCTGGAAGGCCCCTATCCCATCCTCCCTCCCTGTGCTTCTGTTCAGGTGCTCCCACACACACCTACTCCTGCATCCCCACCCTGGAATTCCCCTACGCTGGCCTTCACAGGACCAAGGGTCTCTCCTCCCATTGATGCCCGATAAGGCCATCCTCTGCTACATAGGCAGCTGGAGCAATGGATCCCTCCATGTGTATTCTTTGGTTGGTGGTTTAATCCCTGTAAGCTCTGAAGAGTCTGGTTCATTGATATTGTCGTACTTCCTATTGGTCCAGCACAGCTTTGATGCTGACAAAAGCTACAACTTCCCAAAACCTAAGTCTAATCTGTGCCCTGCTGATTCCTTCTATTTAAATGAACCTCCTGAAGACCACACCTTCTGGGGTTCAAATGCAAACAAAAACCTTCAAAGCCAAAGCCTAAACACTTTCAGCCAGCTATCTTAGGACGTTCTTCCCCTGCTTCAAATGAATATTTCTCCCTAGAAACTTGTGGTCATATTTATAGTTGTGCTCTCATTAATTTGAATCAAATTGAATCAAAATTTCAATCAAACTTAGATTCTTTACTTTTCCCTCTGTTTCATCCAGTACTCCTAATCCTGCAGATGGGTCATCACATATAAGTAGGAAAACAGGCAGCTAAAATAGAGAAAATGCAGCCTCTTACTGTACTGTGTGTATGCTGTTGCCGTTGCTGTTGCTGTTGCTGGCTGAGTCTGCACGCCTTTTCTATCTTAAGGGAACAGAGCGGGCAGCTTTGGCACAGACACTGTGCTACCAATTTCCCTTGTATCTGGAAGCTCTACTCTTTGCAAAATGCTTTCTTATCACCCCCGAGCACAGGTTATAGCACCTTTAGTTCTTCATTTCCACTCTGCACTTCAGTTCCCTGGAAGAGGTAACATCCAGGTCAATGCTTCTCACTTGCTCTTTGACTTGAGTTTCCAGAGAAACCATTTACCACCTAAAAGTGTCACTCTGTGCTGATTCGCTGGCTCAGTCTCCTTCTGAGAGGAATCTCGATTCCAAGTGCTTGCCACCAGTCTGGTACTATAGCATCACCCCAGGCAGTGGTCTTGTTTATCCCACACTTCTGTAGTAGACTCCTCAAGGTGGACACTGGGGACCTCAGTCTGCAAAGCACCTTTCGATGGTAACTGCAGAAGGTACAGCAGCTGTACACAAGTGCTGTCTCATGCAGGGATCAGATCCTGAGACACCTGTGCTTGGAAAGTGTGAGTGGCTTTCTGTTGCAACCACAATGAAAGCTAAACCCCTGCCTCCACCTCTCACACCCTATTGAAGGACACCTCCAACTCTGTCGCATGTCGCTCTGTAAAGCTATTCTAGGCATATGTCCTCCACTGGAGTCTTAGTTCCCCAAGACAGTGAGCTTGATCCAGAATAGACATTTATGCTTCGTGGTCCCAGGGTCTGGAAAGTCTGAGATGGAAGGATCTCCAGATTTCTTTGTCTAATGAAGGTTATTTTCTCTCCCCAAGATGGTGTCTTGATTGTGTCTTCCAGAAGAGTGCCCTCATCATTTACAAAGGTGGGAGGATAAAAGTCTCTTCTTAAAGGGCTTTGGTCCTATTTACAGGGAGAGTATCCTTTATGGATCACCACCTTGTAAAGCCCCCAATCACCTTTGCTAGGATTCAGTATCCCCGTCTTGGGCGTGGTGGCACACGCCTTTAATCCCAGCATTCAGGAGGCAGAGGCAGGAAGATTTCTGTGTACGAGGCCAGCCTGGTCTACAGAGTGAGTTCCAGGACAGCCAGGGCTACATAGAGAAACCCTGTCTCGAAAAAAACAGTATCCCCATCTTGAGCGCCACATTGCAGCCATGGGTGACGTGCTTGTGCGTCCTCTCCCCTCACATGGCTTCTTCTTCCTTCTCATGGTCCAGATTCTATTTCAAAGGTCATCTCCCTCCTTGAGCAACATCTGTTTTCACTCTCTGTGACATTTCCCCCGTGGCTATGTTCACAGTTCTCCTGAGTGAGAGAAGCAGAGTATTAGTGTATAGATTGTAGAACGGCCCCCTCCCTGTGAACATGAGTTGCACACGGTTGGACCCACCTCATTGCTCTCCTAGCATCTAATACAGTTTCTGGCACATGCCTGGCATCCGTCCATTCATTCCCAAACACTGTTTGATCCACTTGTTCCTGTCACTGACTGCCCTGAGCACTCAGCTTACTGCTATGAACAGAACCAAAGAGCTCCTGTTCTAAATCTGCTTTGTATTTTTGGGGAAGGGAGGTGGATAGTATTTAAGAATTTACTAATCAACAAGTAAATATATAATGTTAAGTGGTAATAGATGGTGTAAGAAATGAAACAGAACATGGGAGTAGAAGTCATCTACAAGAATGATTAAACTGCTGTTGTTTCCATATAACTTTTGATGTGTTTCTTTATTCCATTTTCAACAGTTTATCATAACTCTATATTTACATGACATTCTTCACATAATTTAATTGGCTCTGAGATCTAAGTCTCTCCTGGTGGACTATTCTTTGTACCTGGTATTCAGCGATCAGATAAACCAGCATCTGAAATCCACTGCCAAAGAAGAAGGTACCGAGAGTCTGAAGGAAGAGGACACAGAACAGTACACGTACAGTCTCTAAGGAAGAGGTCACAGGACAGCACACGTGCAGTCTACAAGAAAGAGGACACAGGGCTAGAACAGCACACATGCAGGCTGTAAGGAAGAGGTCACAGGACAGCACACATGCAGGCTGTTAGCCACAGCTGTGGCTAGAATGTTTAGTGCCCCCATGAACTCATGGGTTTGAATACTTTGTCCTGGCTGTGGTTGATGTTTATGGAAGGCTGTGGAACCTTTAGAAGGTGGAGCCTTTATAGAGGAAGTGAGTTACCTTGGATAGGCCTTAAAGTAGCATAGACCAACTCCACTTCATGTGCCCTTCTGCTTTCTGACTGGCTACCTCACACTGCATCCTTCTGTAAACTGTGAGCCAATATAAACTCTTCCTTTATTGCTCTTGCCAAGTTATTTCTTATAGCAACAAGAAAAGTAACTAATGTGGGGACTTAGAAAGAGGTTAGTGTTGGGTAGCTGTGAGATAGGAGATTGTAGATAACCTGCCATCTACTACAATTTGTTTGGCTTTCTAAAACATTATTTAATAAGATGTCAAACATCAGTTAAGAAACAGTCCAGGCATCAGTGGTCAGCATGAAATGTACAGATAACTATTTTAATCACTGTTTTTCTTGTAGGACTTGGAATGAGTGCTGGGTCACTGGAAAGATATGAGTTAAGACTAAAATGGTTGTAGTCTTGCCAAGCTTAATCCAGATGTGTTAAGAGGGAATGTTTATATTTCTATATTATTTATGAATTTTTATGTAAAAGTTCAGGAGAAATTTCTAGTTCTTCAATCTTACAAATGGAGAGTCATGGCTATGTTGGTATCTCATAGCATCAATGGACAGAAAGAGCCCTCAGAAGCAAAATGCACTTCTAGCCTGTCACACCATCCATCCTCTGAGCCTGCATCAATGGACAGAAGAGCCCTCAGAGGCGCCATGCATTTCTATCCTGTTCCATCATTTCTAACTGGTCACACCATTCTCTGAGCATGGGTCCTCTGTTTGCTCAGTGGTCCTCCATGAGCCTTATTCTGTATTTATACAAATAAAAAAGACACATGATGTACACTGACACTGACATCAGATCCTTTGTTATAGAGCACTGCCACAGAGAAAGTATTGAGTAATTTGTATAGCTAATCTGGGTTCTCACCACCTATCTACACACTGAGACCACATCCAATTTTCCTACTGAAACTCATGGTTCATTAGAGTTTTTCTCCTCAAAGATATCAACTGTCTTTCTCAGATGGGCAGAAGCAAGTACCTTTTTCCCTCCTGCCTCTAAAATGTTGCAGCATCACAAACAACGAAATGTTACCATCCCGTTTTTTGTTTTAAAAGAATTGGTTACTAAGCTGTTTCTTCTCTTCATAGGGAAGCTGCAGATAAAGAAAATAATGAAACCTGATACTATACCCGTATCAGAGGCATTAAAAGGGAAATTAAGTTTTCTCAAAAAAATATTGAATGGTAGGAAAGTCCTTTAGGAGAGTAAATACTTCATTAGCAGCTAGGGGTTCCGTGCGTTTTCAAAAACTGTCTCATATGCCCTTAGGAACAAGCAAGAGCATTTCTCTATTAATGCATATCATGACTATTGCCAAAGAATGGAGAAGGAAAAGATGATTATATTACATATTGTACAAGATATGCAAGACTTATTTTTATAAATTTACTTATGTTTGCCTAGGTGTGTTTATATGGTATGTTGAGTAAGGGGTGAGGAGCACTCCTGTGTGTGGAGGACTGTGGTTGACATTGGATCTCCTTCTACACCTTACATACAAAAGCAGATCACTCATTCTTTTTGCTAGTATGGATCACCAGCCTACTCCACAGCATTCCATGTCTCAGTGGACTTCACCCTAGGGTGACAGACAGGCAGCCACCAAGCCCATCTGGCTTTTACACGGATTACAGGGCTTTAACTCTGGTCCTCACGATTTCTTGACAAGTGGTTACTCACTGAGCTATCTACCCAGTCCAAGATTTCTTTCCACATGTAATTTGTATTGAGATGTAGTTTTTCTACATGAAATGGGTCCCTGCTGCAAAGTTACTTCCTAGCCTTGCCTTTAGAGTGGCTTACATTGGACATCATTGCCTTTAGAGTGGTTTACATTGGACATCATTGCCTTTAGAGTAGCTTACATTGGACATCATTGCCTTTAGAGTGGCTTACATTGGACATCATTGCCTTTAGAGTGACTTACACTGGCCATCACTGCCTTTAGAATGGCTTACATTGGCCATCATTGCCCTCCCACACCCACTTCTAGTTTGCTGTACATAAAAATGGAAGAAAGAAAAAACAATGGTCAGGTTAAATGTATCATTTGTGTTTCAAGTATCTCATAACAGAGACATCTGTTGGTCTCTCGCTATGTATTATATAATATAGATAGATAGATAGATAGATAGAGATAGATAGATAGATATAGATAGATATATGATATCACTCACTATAGTGGGTGGAACTCGTTATGTCTCTGTGGTGTGACGATTAGAGTTTTTATATGTGTCATGGTGTCATCTCTCCAACACTTTTGGTATGGTG
Source organism: Mus minutoides (assembly GCA_902729485.2). NCBI lineage: Eukaryota > Metazoa > Chordata > Mammalia > Rodentia > Muridae > Mus > Mus minutoides. The sequence goes on from LR754206.1 coordinate 34,284, forward strand.
TCCCTTTGCTTGACAACGGCTTTGGTAGGTGTGATCTGTCACCTGGAAAAGATTTATCTCTTTATAAACAAAAGACAATCAATGTAAGTGTGTCATCTATGTGGGAAATAGCATGGGATGGCTTTTGTTTTGGACAATAAAAGAGCTTCCATGTTGTGTGGCCTATGTTACGTCTGAGCTGGCTCAAAATGTGATCCTTTGGAATGCTCCACCGGTACACAAAAGCTTCTGTTATCCACACATTTTTGAGGAGCCATGTCCACGGTCCACATCTTATTTGCTGCACCTCTGAAAGGAAGGTCTTCATGAGGAACACAATTGTCAAGAATTGTCCGCACATCGGAGGTGGTGATGAGTACAGGTGTTTGAGAAGAAAGCCACTCAGATACAGTCAATTATTTCTGCTAGTCTGTAGGCTTGGAGGGTGCACACATGTGGAATGAAATCGAATCAAACTAGATTGGAATGTTGGGTCTCTCAGTGGCCACTGACTCCTGAGGGACTGCCTGTTTCTGCCTCCCCAGAACTGGACCCCACACCCTCAGCAACACACCCAGCCTCATTCCAAAAATTCTGTGGACAAAGCTCGGTTCCCCACGCTTGTGCCACTTACCAACTGAGCCAGCTCCAAAGCTCCAGCTCCATCATCCTTCTCCATTTTAATTGCCACTGTTCTTAAAATGAAGTGTTTTTATAAAACTGTAAAGTGTGTGGGCAGACTTGAAATGGGTTATATCAGGATAGAAAAATGTCAGAGATGATAGACTGGAAAAATAGAAGTAATTATGTACTAATTGTGTTTTCAACTTCTCTTAACACTCAGAATATATATATATATATATATATATATATATATATATATATATATATATATACATATGTGTGTGTGTGTGTGTGTGTGAGAGAGAGAGAGAAAATTGTCTCTACTTTACAAATCACCATGTCCAACCCTTCACTCTCCTGCATCCTCTGCCTGACACTCTTCCCACTCCTCCCCACGGAGCTTATTAAACACACATGGAAGCTAGAAATAGCACAAATTTGAGTTAATGTCAGTAAATATGTGAAAACATTTATCTTTAATAATAACTCAAGATGAGCTACCATTCCAGAATCACATTGATTTTTAAAACTTTATAGCTAGGTAGTACAAACATAAGCAGAATCTTTGTGTTATACCCATGGTAAACCATGAACTGACATAACCTCTTACTGGCAATATGGACAAATTTTTATTTGTATACATGCATTTATAACTATTACTATTTATATACTATATATATATATATATATATATATATATATATATATATATATATATATATGAAATTATACAGCACTGTTTATGTGATATTGACATGAAAAAGGAATATATGCACTGGATAAAGAACTAACATACACACACACATACACACACACACACACACACACACACACACACACACACACCATTTGATTCCTTTACAAGTTGGAATTGTCTGAAGCATTAGATCATGTTATTTTTACATGGTAAAATTAAGGTTAATTTTAGCTTTTGCAACTTTGTGTTTAAAATTCTTCAAATTAAATATATAAGCACATAAACTATATTATGTTTTTGGGATACACACACACACACACACACACACACACACACACTCATAAAATTGGGGATTTAATAGTTACACTTTTTCTTGGATCCACCACTTGGCATCTTAGTTTTCCTCCATCTTTGTGTCTTCTGCCATAAAATGGAGTGAGCATAGGTGTTACTCATAAAGCCCCTGATTGCATTCCAAGTCTTGGTGTGTGTAAGGAATCAGATAGGTTCCCAGAGCAGCAGGGTCTTTGTCTCCCTTGTGCTTCGAGAAGTTTAACTTGCCTTTCATCCACTCCAGGCAGCCAGGCTTTCTTCCTCTGTTCTGTCTCTACCCTAGAGAATCCCCTCCTGGGTCTCCACTCCACTTCCTCCTCACCTCAAGCCTCCTCACTGTCACTAGCTTCGCTGAAATTCCATGCAAGTCAGAATTCAAAGCTAGGCCAATGGCTACTACCCTTATCTATCCTTCACCTCCTAACCAGATTCCTTGTTGTGATTATTCCTGGTGGAGGACCCAGATACCCCGGTATCCCCAGAGGAACTCATTTCTCTTATGGTATCTATAAAAGTGATAAAAAGTATCACCTTAAAAGTTCATATGAAAAGCAGCAGTGACCACAGAAGTGCTATGCTTTAGTGCCAAGACTCTCTCAGCTACTGATGGAGGTCAGGGAGGAAGCTCTAGCTTCCCATTTTCCCTTAAACTCATTACTCAGACGGTTTTACTATGAGCCAGAGAACCAAAGCCCCACCCTCTTTTGCTGCTGAGATCACACAGAGATTGCCACCATCCTTAACTCTGCATGGAGATGCTCTGTGAAGTCAGAGGAGCACCTAGCATATGAGAAATATACAATCTTTCAAATGAGCAGAATTCAAATCATCTATCCTTCCCGCAAAGAATGCACTCTAGGATTAATTGTTCTGCCAAGATATTTATCAACAATGTGGTTTTTTAATTTTCTAAGACTTGTTAATGGAGGTGAATTTACTGACTGTAGTAGGGACAGTGCCCAGAAACAGCTTCTTCTATGACACCTGTGTCAATAAGACAATGCTGTTCATAATTAATGTGCTATATGTCCTTTAAAGGTATTCAGTCTACCTTCCATTTAGGTAGCTTCCAGTATTTTGCAAACCACTTTCAAATACATCACCTCATTCAAGGAAAAGAAATGCATATTCTATTAGGGCCACTCCTGAGAGAAAATAAAATGTCAACTAAATGAAAAGTATTCCTAGGCTGAGTAACTCAGGGGATTGCTCTATCGAAATAGCAAACTAGTTCATGAAAAAGAAGGAAAAGAAAATGAATAAATGAAATAAAATCATCAGGACCAGCATGAGAACGAACTATATGGAGCCGAGTGACTGTTTTCATTATGTTCATGACTCACAGACTGTAATTTGCTCTACTTTGTCAAGGTTGGAAATAAGATGATAAATAGCTATCCAGGCTCTCCCCGGTACCACACAGAATTTCAATGCTTTGTCCCCTTAGGCAATAAATATATGCATATATAAAATGCATGTGTATATAGACATATATACACATATGTAATTTAATACATAATTTAATGTGTATACATAATAATCATAGACATGCACTACTTGATAATGCAATGACTATCTTTTGTGACCTCTGGCCTCGAACACATTCCACTGCCTGACACGACACCCATTACTTTTATTTCTGTGTGCCTTCTGCTCCAGCCAGGCCAGTGGCCCCTCTTGGACAAATTCGAATGCATGTGTACTGTTGTCTCTATGTTCTTGGCTCTCACCATTGTTTGTAATTAAAAGCTGTATTTCTCTTTTCAAGAACTTTCCACAAATACACTGAATTTCAATGCTCTCTCCTTGTCTCTAATTGTTTAATACTTCCTGAATAAGAATCAACAATGTACAAGACATCCTTCTTGGGCAGTGTGAATAGGGCCTTGAAGAAGTCTCAAGAGTTCTCCAGTCTTGTGCTCTAGATGGAAAGAAGGAGTGTGAGTGGAGGTGTCGTGTACAGATGTTCTGAGCAGCATGAGATCTGTAACAGGGTGAGAGGGAGACATGTTTGCCCTGAGTATTAATAGCTGGGCATATAAGGAGAACTTCCCTGAGGTGGTCTGAACTAAAAGCAGGTGGGAGGATGTAGAGAAGGGGCAACTCCCATACAGTCCCATTCTCCTTAGGAAGAATGTGATGCTTCCTCAGAGAGCAAAGAGCAGGCTGTGTGTGCTCCAGCCATCCCATTGCCCTAGATCCAAGAGAAACACAATCAAGTGCAGAAGGTTTCTCTTCATGCCTGTTTTCATTGCTGCTCCTTTCTCCACAATGAAGATAAGAAGCCAGCCTAGGTGCCTATTAGCAGACAAAACATAGTACACATGCCCAATGGAATTCAATGATATTCACCCAATAAGAAGAAAGAAAAATGAAAATGCCATTTGCAGTGGAGTGAAGAGAACTGTGGACTGTATGTTAAGTGAAAAGGGACAGACACAGAAGGCTTAGGCACCATGTGTTCATGTGTGAAAGGTAAAAACAATCCAGCCTAAATGCAGAATAGTGATTTACTAGAGCTGGAAGGGGCGGGGGCGGGACGCAGGGACAGCTGAGTGGGTTTGACTCATGAACACTGTGCACATACAGAAATATGACACTGAACCCACTAGCATGTACAATTAGCATGTTCATCAAAAATAAAAACAGCAGCCCTGCAAAGACGGAAATTAAGTGCCTGAGGCAGAAGGAGCCCAGCTGCTCCGGGCTCTAAGGGAGGCAGAGCACAGCAGACTTCAGGAGCAGGAAGAAGCAAGTGTGTGTGACTAGGGCACTGTGAGCGAGAGGCTGCAAGGCCCGGGTGGCACTGGGAAGCAGGAAGGGTCAGATGGCCCAGATCTTTGTTTTTTTCTGTGTGTGCTCTACAACCCTGGGTGAAGAAGGGCTAAACTGTGCTAAGCCCTGCAGGCCAAGCTGGCATCAGGAGTGAGTTGAAAAGTTTTTGTTGTTGTTGTTATTGTTGTTGTTGTTTTGTTTTGTTTTGTTTTTTAAAATATCCAAATCCAAATACAGCAATGAATGTGATTAATAGTTTTTGAAAACTTGACTTGCTTAACTACAGCCTGGAGACAGCCTGCTTTCTTTGTGTGGTGACACAAAGCTGGAAGAAAGAAAACAGAGTCATCTCCAAAGGATACAAGTATGATCTTCACTAAACTTGTGTGGTCCAGGTAGAGCGGAAGGCAGATTTAACCACTATGACTCTGGGTAAATTAAAGAGAAAGAGAAAGAAGCCAGCTTCGTTATCTCTCATGTCATAACAAAGCCATAGCACATAGGTTGGGTTTCTGGGCCCTCTCAGCTACACTAGAATTGCTTAGGAGTGTGGAGTGTGTGAAAATGAGCACACAGTGGGACTTACCAGTCACGTTTCTCCTTCTTTTGTGAGGTTGAAAATTGTCCAATCTAATCCAACTTACCATTGCAGCGCAGTGAGCCTCCCCTGCTCTGTCCCTGCATGCTGACATCTGCCCTTTACCACCTACTAGGTTTCTCGTGGCCTAATCATCCTGTGACTTCTTCGAAATCCCTCTCTGGCAGTCACATGCCTGCTGTGGTAAGAATGCCCACTTCATCCCTCTCTGTGATTCCTGCTCTGTATGCACTCCCTTCCCAACCCTCTTCTGGTGGATGGGGAGCCAAAGGTAACACAGCACAGGCAGGCGTGAGGAAACTCACAGTTCAGTGTGCGACTGAGAACTAGGTGGGAGAAGCTTGCACCATCAGGAGATCCACACACCAAAACTCACACAGAAAGGTTTCTCCCCTTTACAGCTGAGCTCTCCAAAGGCTGAATGGGGCTGGGATGGGGAGATCTACCTGCTTTCCTGGCTCTTTCCCTCCAAGTCCTATGGCCAGTAGGCTTCAAGTTCCAGGTAAGGAATCTGAAGTGCTTCCTTGAAAAGCAACAAAATCAGTTGACTCCCTGTGTAGAAATGTCACCATGAGATGACAGTTATATCTTTTATCTCCCACCTTATCCTCACAAACAAATATCTTTAATCTATTTGCTTTTCAGTAAACACGCATCAAATGATCACCAGTACATATGTGGCCTGGTATGGTCTTACTGATACAGTTCCTGCTGGCCAGATCTTTGAAGAAAATCTCTGGAGAAGCATCTAAAGAAATGTTCAACATCCTTAGTCATCAGAGAAATGCAAATCAAAACAACCCTGAGATTCCACCTCACACCAGTCAGATGGCTAAGATCAAAAACTCAAATGACAGCAGATGCTGGTGAGGATTTGGAGAAAGAGGAACACTTTCCCACTGCTGGTGGGATTGCAAGCAGGCACAACCACTCTGGAAATCAGTCTGCTGGTTCCTCAGAAAATTGGACATAGTACTACCTGAGGAGATCTACCTGCTTATACCACATCAATACCACTCCTGGGCATATACCCAGAAGATGCTCCAACTGGTAATAAGGACACATGCTCCACTATGTTCAAAGTGGTATTGTTTATAAAAGCCAGAAACTGGAAAGAACCCAGATGTCCCTCAACAGAGAAATGGATACAGAAAATGTGATACATTTACACAATGGACTATACTCTGTTATTAAAAACAATGAATTTATGAAGTTCTTAGGCAAATGGATGGAACTAGAAAATACCATCCTGAGGGAGGTAACCCAATCACAAAAGAACACATGATATGCACTCACTGATAAGTAGATATTAGCCTGGAAGCTAGGAATACCCAAGATACAATTCACAGACCACACTCAGCACAAGAAGAAGGAAGACCAAAGTGTGGGTACTTTGGTCCTTCTTAGAAAGGGGAACAAAATACCCATGGGAGGAGTTACAGAGACAAAGTGTGGAGCAGAGACTGGAGGAATGGCCATCCAGAGACTGCCCCACCTGGGGATCCATCCCATATTCAGTCACCAAACCCAGACACTATTGTGGATGCCAACAAGTGCTTGCTTATANGTCATCAATGGGAGGAGAGGCCCTTGGTCCTGTGAAGGTTCTATGCCCCAATGTAGGGGAATGCCAGGGCCAGGGAGTGGGAGTGGGTGGGTTGGTGAGCAGGGGGAGGGGGGGCAGGGAATACTTTTGGAGAGGAAACTAGGAAAGGGGATAACATTTGAAATGTAAATAAAGAAAATATCTATAAAAATAATAATAAAGACAAAAGAAAAGAAGGAAGGAAGGAACAAAGAAAGAAAGAAAGAAAGAAAGAAAGAAAGAAAGAAAGAAAGAAAGAAAGTCTCTGAAGTAAACTGAAACCATACCAGAGAGCCACACTGTGACAGACTGAGATCAAAGGAGAGGTGACTAGAGAAAGAAGAAAGACTGCTTTCCCTCTCTGGAAGTGGAAAGACAAGTAGCACTTGGATACCTGCGATGATGCCTGCGATGATGCCTGCGATGATGCCTGCGATGATGCCTGCAATGATGCCTGCCTAGTGAAGGTGCGGAATGAACTGCTTAAGGGAATGTTCGCTGGAGGAGACATTCTGTGGCATTGGGGCTCAAGGGCTGAGTACGAAGCCATTCTTGGCTAAAGAACTGGAGCAGGGAGAGAAATACTAAAAGTAGCTGGTGTGGCTGAATCCTGAGTCCATGCTCCAAAACCCTCCAGGATGCGCTGGGCTTCCCGGGAGCTTATAGAGAAGGGAGTGGCAAGCCCCGACCTAGAGTGCGAGAGAAGGCTCCTTCCTATGTGACTCCTCCCTGCTCAGGAGGTCCCTGGAGAGGGAAAGGCAGGTTGACAGTGTAGTGCTCATGCTTTGGATGACAGCAGGCTGCTCCAAAACCCCTCCTGACAAACAGGACGCTTTTCCAGTGGGATATTTCAGTGTCGGAGGGACTTCCCATGAGGTTGTCTCAGACTCCCCAAACACCACCCCCACAGCACTCCGGTGGCTCAGCACGGGTCTGCAGGAGAAGGGGAAGGCTCACCTTGTCCATTCTTGATCTTTCTCCTTTCACCCTGTATTCTCTATAAACAGCCCACAGATGCCCCTCCCACTGGGTTTTCCACAGGACCTAGAGAAACAGAGCTGGGGAACCCAAAGCTTGAGCAACCATGGCTTCTCTTGGAGTGGGGGTGTGGGGGTGGGGAGAGTGAGGGGGTAGGTGGGGATGGAGGGAGGGGGTAACCGACCATCAACAAGGCAGGAGAGTGAAAGGAAAAGGAGAAGCAGAGGAATGGTTTCCTTCTTCTTAAAAAAAAAAAAAAAAAAAAAAAAAGTTTTATTGGCTGGGCCGAGAGGGCACACTCCTTTATCCCTCTCTGCAAATGGGAGGCAGAGGCAGGCGGATCTCTGTGAGTTCAAGGTCAGTCTTGTCTACAGAGTGAGTTTCAGGACAGTCGGGGCTACACAGAGAAACCCTGTCTTAAAAAAACAAAGCAATACAAAGTTTTATATGATAGCCTCCAGCTTGTGTGAAAGATTTTAAGTCTTTCTCCTAATATTTCCAGATAAGATATCACCATTTCATAATAGTAGTTATTTTGTTCAAAGTAACTATTTTTAAAACATATTCTTTTCTATATTCAAAATATTTTAATGTTTAAGAAGGGTAGAGTAAATACGATACATAGGCCTGCTCTTAATTTCCAAATAGCCTTTTAAAATTTCTTTAATTCTTAAATGTAATTAATAGTAAAATTCCTATTCTGACACTCTGTCCCAATTTACTCTGCTAAGCACAAATCTATCATCATATCAATAAAAATTTCATCATTTTATAGATGAAATGTATTTAGTACAAGTTTTGAATTTATTTAATGAGAAATTATTTTTTTTTTTTTAGATTTAAGAAAAACTACTTGTGGCTAGTCTGACCCTTTGATCACCAAATTGAGGATGCTTTGAAATCCACAATAATGTGATGACAATTGTATTTGTGTGTGTGACTGTGGAATTATTTTTAAAACTAAGCTTCCCTCTGGAGTCCTCTTACATTGTGTATGTACACTGGTGCCATCTCTTGTTTTCCTCTTCATGTCCTGGGACATCCTTTTGTTTATACTAGGCCTTTTGAAGTTAAGGAACACCTTGCAGATGATGGAGGCAGGCACTGTCTTCTCTGTCCTCACTATGCAGGACAGAGCTGTTCATTTGGTCAGTAGCTGTCACTCGGAAATAATTTTCCCCTAAATCCAGGCTCTTGAAGTTATTGGGAGGGAGTGAGGGATAACAGCCAATTCTCACAAAATGTATAAACATGTGGGAAATTGAGAGGCTCCTTTTGACCTTCTAAAAGGAAATTCACATTCCTTTGTATAATGTATGAAGCCCTTCAAAGTCTACACCATGAGAAGATGATTTTGTTTACCCTTGGTTTTGCTTGAGAATTCCAGCACATATTGACCAACAATGGTAATATTGAAGAACCCACTATGCCATTCTGTTCTTTATACCTTTAGCTTCCCTCAAAGTAGGAGTCAGTCAAGCTGCTACAGATGTCTGCCATGAGAGCTTCTAAGAAGATGAAGGCTTTCTTGATGCAGAATTACTCTTCATCCTTCCTCTTGGCTTGAACTCAGATATGAGGCCAGAAACTTAGGTGACTATGTTGCCACAACAGGCAAGGCCAGTCAAGAGGACTATGAGGATGACAGGACACGGGCCCTGACACATGCTAGTTCATGAGCCAGCTCCCAGGACAGGACACAGACCCTGACACCAGCTACCCAGTGAGTGAGCTGCCAGCCTCCTGAAGGTAGGCTTTCTATTTGAGGAAAAACAACTCTCAAAATTTAACAATCCACTGTTATTCACTTCCTGTCATGTGGAATAGGATGTATTTCTAACTGAAAGACACTGATGTCACAGGCCTGTATCTTGTTCCTCAAGCTGCACTGACTAACAAACAGGGGTATTCCACAATCAACACAAAAGCCGCGTTTCTGCAATCCTACTCACCAAAACAAACATCAGAAACATTCCTTAACCAGCCACATCTGGCCCTCTGCTCCTTCACCTCCTCCACTCAGCACTGCCTGCTGTTTACCAGCTAGGGCAAGAGATTCTCAGGGAAAGTACCCAACAGGTACCTTGCAAAAGCTCCCTCCCTTCCCATGCTACCTGAAGACATCACCTCAGTCTGTGCCTGACTTTCCTCTGAAGACTTTCCTTTGCCTGCAGAGTGGAGCTGAACTCCTTTCCCTCCTCAGTCTCAAATCAGTGAAAGAAATACAATGTAGTTATAGTCTAAGAGACACCTTCACAATGGCAATGGGGCTGCTTAATTTTGGTGTGTGATTTTTTTTCTTTGTAAGTTTTTATAATAAAATTAATAAACCTTTACAAAAGTAAAAAAAAAAAAAAAAGGTTAAATGTGTATAGTTTTTGACCCAGCAACTCTCATTCTAGAAAGTTGTCTGAGAGACCTATGATACAAATAATGGAAGGTATCTGTACACTTCAGACAGAGCAGGGAGGATTTGAGTCAGATCTGAGCGGCAAGCCTCTTTCTTGAAAACTAGCTTTCACAGTACCAGAAGGTGCTAAGCAAGCTGTTAGGGGAGGAAGCGCAATCAATCCTACCTAGCTATAATGCCTATGAACTTCAGGGATGACCAGGATGAAGAAATATTCTGAAAGGCACAAAGAATTTGCAAATTTCTCAGGGGCAAGTTCTAACCCCGAACAGATGGAGCCTGGTTATGTAGAGATCAGCTCAAAAATACATTTCTGCTGAATTAGAAAGAAGGAAATATTCTATTAATGTAACTAAGTGCACAAGAGTTCAAAAGAATATTCAAAAACTGTTGAATAATGATTTCTGGGACAATGTGTAGACTAGCTTTAGCATTTTAGAACAGGAATTTGCCCCTATTCTAGAAAGTTCTATTTTTAAAAAGAAATGTAGGAGTGAAAATAATAAATAACTCAAATGGTACAAACATCTTCCTTGTAACTCTAATTTCCTCTGTTACATTAATGTATAGCTATGCATAAAATACATAAAAGTGTCTATCCTGAAGGGGTAAAGTTACACATAAAGCTCATGATACCACCAGAAAGTAAGTGTTCTAACACTTACCTTCTCACCCCTCATTTTTCCTGGTCACTTTCTTGGTTTAGATGCAGTCTATTTTTTTCATCTGACATATTTATGATAACATCCATTGATGAACAATCAGTATAAGTTTCCTCCTAATAATTTTTTTCTTATTATAAAAAAATCACCAGAGCATGGAGTAATGGAGTTTGGGAGATTTTTGAGTCCACTAACAACAAAAGTAGACCCAAAGGTTATATTTACTATACGTATGTGCATATGCACATACGCATACACATATACATATACATTTATGTAGCAATAATAATTTTTAGAAGGCTACTAACTTGAGGGATCATGGAAAGAGTTAAAGGGAGATACCTGGGCGGAGGGAGAGGAAGGAAATGGAGGGGGTAAATGGTGTTCTAATTTTATTTCAATTAAAAATTTTACAAATTTAAATATTAAAAGGAAGCATAGTCAAGACTAGAAAGATAACTCAATTAATTAAGTACTTGGTGTAAAACCATGAGGACTCATGCTCAATCCTCAGAACCCCTGTAAATATTAAACAAACAAACAAACAAACAAACAATCCTGGCCCAATGGCATGTTGGCCTGGTGGCATGTGTGTGTTCTCCCAGTACTGGGAAAACAGAGGCAGGGGTCCCTGGGGCTCACTGGATAGCCATTTTACCCTAATCAATGAGTTCCAGGTCAAGTATAGACCCTGTACAAAAATACAATATACATGGCAGTCAAGGAATGACATGGAAAGTTGACTTCTGACCTCACACGCATGTGCACACACATCAAAGAAACATAACCATAGAAGTCACAGTCATATGCTTAAATGAAGGTGTTCTGATTTTTAGAAAATATTTCCATGCTACCAATTGTGATTTAATAAGAAAATGCACTTGGATTATTTCCCAACACTCCTCAGGGGAGTATGATTTGCATTTGTCTGGTTTATTACTCTTTTGCACAAAGTATGGATTGCAGCTTGAAGAAGCTTGAGTCAGATGTATGAGTAGTCGCTGCACTGACCTGAAGCAACATCATTCTGCGAGCCCTGGTTTGAAGGACCAATGTGTAAGTGATGGCATTAAGATGCTTAGAAAAGACACAGGCCAGGACTTACCTAGAACAGTCACAGATCCACCACACAGGCCCAGCTTGGCTGCAACGGACAGTGTAACTTTCAATGTAGACAATTGTGCTTCTTTTACCCTCTAAAATTACATGTTAGCAAGCTGGCATGCTTCTCATGTTACATGGATGTGCACCATCTTTACATATTTCTCTGGTTCTTATTGGGGATCAGATAATAGTAGTTCTTTTAACATTAAGATAATATAGTTTCATATTTTAACTATGAAAATGTGGTTATTACCTTTCTATAGTGTATTTACAATGTAAAGTCCAAGTTAAATTCTTCCCATATATTGACTCAGTTTAACACTCTTAGAACCCATGTGTAAAATGCTTCTATTGGTCCACAATCACACACCACCTGCCCCTCCCAAATACACAGCACCATCAGAGAGCATATACAGATGAGCAGGAAAACAGAGGCCCTTTGTGCTACAGTTGTGTATCTTCTGGGATACAGGAAATCAAGGGTGATTCGCAATTTATACCTTCTGTCCTTTAGTTCCAAGTAACTTAAGTCACAAGAGAAAAAATTTACCACATTGGTAAATGGGGTAACAACACAACATTTTTTAACCAACAAAAATGTAACAGGAGGAGGTGACAATATGCCCTAGGTATTCCAAAGGCACAGTCAGGCAGAGCGAGGTGCCCTCAGTCTTCCTGCAGGCTTACTGGACCAGCACACCTCCCTCTCCAGGGGCAGACTCAACTCTGTAACTGACTAAAAGAAAGAGCAAAAAAGAGACGAGGAGGGAGCAAGCTGACTGTGCTCTGGGTCCCCGTAAGAATCAAGTAAGTCTCTCCTTCCTTGCCCCCAGTACCAAGTAGGGATGAGCAAGGATCTGCGTGTTTTGTGTAAATGGAGCCTCTGTGCATGGAAGAAAACACCAGTTATGGGGAAGAGAGGCTCCCTCTTCACTCACTAGGAAAAAAAAAAAACATGCTATCCATTTCTCTCACTTATGTACGTAACATTGCTTTTGAAAGGAATGGGGGTTTTGAGACAGTAGGTAGCTTGGGCACACCCTGGCCACCTCTGTGAAAAACAGTAGCCAGTCCTCACAGGGGCACACCCCATCTCCATCAAAGTACTTGGTGAAGTATCCCTAGAGACAGAAGGCTCCGGATTGTAAAACTGCCATTTGGTGCTTAGACTTTCTTGGATCCATAGCATTTACAGTACGTTTGGGACAGTATCTCTTTCTTAGGATGTGTTGAAAGTAGCGCTGGGGAACTAGAGCAGTCCTTGATGTCACATGTACTTTGAAGTTCCCACAATGCATATCTTCCCATTGAGATCCCTCTATTTGCTCTTGAAAATGATGTGTCTGCTCAAAGCATTGGCTGAGTACTTTAAATAGCATCCCACCGCAAAAAGGAACATGTTATCAAAGTCCATTTTACAAAAGAGAAAATTAAAGTTCGGATAGATTATTTTAAAGGCAATACACAGGTAGGAAACAGAAAACAGTGTTTGAACCCAGTCATCCCAATTCATACATACAAGCTCCCTGCCATGATGACTTCAACAGCTGTCAATTATTCAAGATGAGCATGCCTTGTAGGTGAGACTGTGGTTTCTATTTATTCATTTTCTTTCTGTCCTCAGCAAAGAACACACACAATGCTCTGTGCCAAGAGGATATTCAATAACCATTAAATAAATAGACTGTTGTGAAATTCTAGATATGGAGAATCCACGAGGAAGATCCAGGTCTAACCTGTCCCTCTCGTTTCTCTTGCACTTGCTCCTCTTCTCTTCCCTCTCTGTCACTTCTTTCCCCATTCCCCAGCCCCCTCTATGTGCTCATGGCCGCCTCTACTCCTCTTCTTTTCTCTTCTCTTCTCTTCTCTCTCTCTCTCTCTCTCTCTCTCTCTCTGTCCCTCCCACTCTCCCACCCTCCCTCCCTCCCTTTCTCTGTCTCTACTACCCCCTTAACTCCCCTCCCCATGCCCTAATAAACTCTATTCTATACTATACAAAAATAAATTAAGCTCCAAAAAAGGTCTCCAGACATCATAGTTGAGTTTCTAAATCCAAACAAAAACATAACACCTGGATGCACACTTTTAGACCCTCCCCTTACCCACCCTTTCCTCTTCTCAAGGGGAGCCCTGCAAATAATGACTAGTGTGAATCACTTTGGCTTAGCTGTAGGAAGGGGTCAGCTGCTGCTTCTCCTGGGACCTGAGACCTGAAGGAGCAGGGATCATGGCTGGGTCACAGAGCTGGGAAGATTTACAGGAAGGAAAACAGCAATAAATAAAATACCACATTGATTTATTAAACAAGCATTGGAGAGCAGTGACTTGGTACATGGACCTTATAGTCATGTGGCTCACGTTTAAATGCACAGAGGTCAGTCAGCTGCCCACTAGCTATGTGGACTCAGACACGTTATTTAACACATGTATGTATCTCCTTTTCTTTACCTATAAAACATGAATGTGGTATTCCACTGTCTTTATGGAGGTTATATGAACTATGGACACAGGTTATCCACAGCTCCTCACATAAGTGCTATATAGGAGCAGGGATCTGAATACTTTTTAGGCTTCTGAGAATATGCTGCTTTTAAACATCATCAAGTTTAATATTCGTATACTTGGCATATTTTCAAGTAGTAAACCAGAAACACTACTGTCTCATTTTACAAAGGAATCTTAAAACAGAGCAAGGAAAAACAGCTAGGGTGCGATTCTAATATCCACCAGAAGAGGCGTACAGGCCTCAATAACACGGCACACCACTGTGTGTGTGTGTGGGGGGGGGGTGACTCCCATCACAGGCTGGTTCTTTAGAAGACAGAAATACCACTTTAGGATCAAACAGCTTTAGAACTCACACTACATCCATTTTTCCCTCTGGCCAACTCTCTTTCTGTTCTCCTGTGGCCTCAGGAGAGCAGTTGGTTCTGCAGCCATCGCCCTGGATCCAGAGGAGTCCAGTCTAGCTAGCTGACTGCTCTGGAATTGGGCACTGAGATAAGTGATTTCAAAGAGAATTGATAGGAACTCCCTTGAAATTGACTGTTCTTGAAAAAAAATAGTGTTTTTGCTACTTTTATCTGCTAACAAATATCCAGCAGGAAACGATACAGGGAAGGAGGAATTTATTTAATCTCACAATTTGAAGACACAGTCCGTTGTGAGGCTGGAGAGGCATGGTGGCAGAAACAGTAGTGGTTGTGGCCACAGACAAGTAAGGTTCCTTCCTCACTTCTGAGCAGATAGAGAAGCAGAATGAGAGAAAGATTGTGGATGGATGTATACCAGGTTGTAACCCTGAATCCCCATTGCCACGAGACTCCTTTCCTCCAGCTAGATACTACTTCTTATTGACTCAATAATGTCCCCAGATAGCATCAACAGCTGGGGGCTTAGGATTCAGACACATGTGAGGGAGCATTTCACATAGCTGTCTCTAAATCAAGAGCATACAAGTAGGAGAGCTCTCTGCAACAAAGACATCAGCATCTGTCACTGCGTGAAGGCTCATCCACACATAGAGGAAGAAGGCTCTGAAGGTTTCCTTACACCACCTGCTTTGTCTCAGAGACCACGTCATGGGAATGTTGCCAGAATTCCCCTTTGGGTAAAGCGCCTAGAGAAATGTTGAGAACTGCTCTGTCAATGCATGCTTCTTCTTGAGGTTTTCATGTTCCCTACAGTGGCTTTAACAAACTTGGGAGTTTCCACCACATGTGTGAGAGGAACATAGCGCCCTACTTTGGGCATGGTTGCATGCTGTCAAGCAGAACGCCACTGCCATGCCTGTGACCTTGCCCTAGTCAATATGTATTGTCAGATTTTGTAAGTAACAAATTAAGCTTTTTGTGTTGGAAAAGAAATTACTTCTGAAGAGTAAGACAAATCAGATTTAAACTTCAAAGCCAAGCTTTCTATTCTGTTTTTAAAATGAAGACTTAATGAATGAGGCCAGATTCAACTCAGTAAGGCTAACTCCATTTTAACCTGGAAGACAAACAGGATGGTCATTTTCATATTCTGGAGAGATTTTGTTTTGTTTTGTTTTTATAATTCCTGTTTCTGCCAGTACTTGAATTCTTTCTTATTCTTGGCATGATCTAGATTGATAGACATCTCTAAACTTTCCTAGCTGTATAACTGAGACTTAACTTGACAAAAAGACACTGTGTTAGTGACCAGAAGAAACAGAGATCGAAGTGACCTGCTCTGATCTGAATGTTAAGTGCCCTGTTCTGTGTTATGACCAACAGAACCCGAGTCTGAACTTTTCACTCTTTCCTCTACAGGCATGGACTGAAATAAATATGACCAGCAATAACTCTCAATACTGGAGTACGGTTTGATAAGTTAAACAATTGACTTGGAAAGGCAGAAGAAATTGGCTTTCTATTGCAGATCAAGTCAGGACTTGCTCCACATGGCTTAGATTTTCCTATTTGTGAAAAGTGGGGGAAATAATACTGAGCTGACATCCGGTGTAACAAGCAAGAAAATGCAAGGGATCCAATCAGAAATCATTTATTTGAATATCTTCATGCTAACTGTAGAATGTTTCAGTAGTACTTTGGATTTTTACAAAGGATGTATCTATCTATCTATCATCTATCTATCTATCTATCTATCTATCATCTATCTATCTATCATCTAGCTAGCCAGCTAGCTACCTATCTATTTATCTATATGCCTGTGTGAGTTCATATACCATGTGCATACAAGAGTCTGAGAAGGTAGAAGAGGGTGCCCCATCCTCTGAAACTAGAGTCACAACAAGTTTGCAAGGTACTATGTTGGTTCTGGGAATCTAACCCAAGTTCTCTGCAAGAACAGTAAGCACTCTTAACCACCAAGTCATCTGTAGCCTCAATACTTAGTATTATTAAGACAATTCACTAGACATAGCTTCAAATTCACAGGTGTAGAATGAGGAAGGTTGTTTTCTGGGATCTGAGAATCCTGTTGGAGAAATGGGATGTGTATAGTGAAACCCTTTGCTTACTCCCATGACCTGACCATCAGTCATCGTGCAGGCAGGTTGTTAGAGACACAACCCACTGCTGAGATTGCATCCTCCTCTATCTGGAGATAGCAGTGCCTTAGATGCTCTGTTAATCTGAGCTGTAAACAGATATCACAGGTACTTGATAATGCAATACTGAGTTCTGCTACCAACTCTCTCACACCAGGCACTGCACATTTTCAATGCACACATGAGTTATTTGGAGGGAGCATCAGATCCTTCTAGTTAGACAGCATTCACAGCAGACACCAGCTACCTACCTGCTCTTCGGTCTGACTTTGGCTATAATTGGGGTTTTCCATGAGCCTACTTCATGTTACTATCCAGAGCATGCAAGACACTGAAAGCTGTCGTCTCAGTCCTGTGGAATTTAGCACATCATTCTTGAGTACAGCCATTTATTCACAAGCCAAGAAGCTCCACTAAGACAGTGTCCTGAGGTTTCCATTGTTCTGTCGCTATGTGCCTGCATCATAAGTCACTGGAAATGTGACTTAGCTACATCTCCAGAACTAGCACCCCTCCCCAGAGGGTGGCTGAAAGTCTCGGCCTTCTAATCACATGGCACATCTCATTAGTACCCCCAAGGGATCAATTATGAACTGCACAAGTTATTTCTGTCCCTCAGGAAAAACCTAACAGTTTTGAACCAGAGCCTGAAACCAGAGACAAAGTCTGGAAATATGCTTTATTACATCACATGTATATAAATCCTGTCTCTGACTGCTGCATAGCATTCACAATTCCTTTCCAGTCACATCTTTTATAAACATTAATTGTGCAGTGTTGTGTGTGTGTGTGTGTGTGTGTAGATGCATGCATATGTGTGTGTGTGTATGCATGCATGTGTGTGTGTGTATGCATGCATGTGTGTGTGTGTGTGTATGCATGCATGTGTGTGTGTGTGTATGTGTGCATGGTGTGTGGGGGTACATGCGTGTCTTGCATGAATCGGGCAATGGGAAGAGAACTGCATTCGCTGGGATACTTTGCCTTTCTTCTGCTTTGGTACTAATTGTTCCATTTCCTTCCACCCACCATCCAGCCCGTCCCTTATTCTCCAGCCTGCACATTAGCGAAAGCTTGTCTCTTTAGTCAACCAATTGTTCCTGCTGCATCAACCAGGTGACAGAGTTGGTCTAATCAGTGGTCACAGCCTGCCACAATATAGCCGAAGGTCCCTTACCTGAGCAGGGGACTGACTATAAGCAGGACAGAAAGACATAGGGAAAGACAGACACAGTTTTCAGGTGTGTTCATCTCAGGTAGCTTGCTAAGAAAGGCCCTGTAGCAGAAGAATGAAGGCTGTTTAAGTTCTGCTGAGCTGTCTCTTTGTCTCCCATAGATCTTTTTTTTTTTTTTTTCTCCAGAGACCTAGCCCTTCTCCCCACTCTGGGATCAATCTTGTCCACTGTCCCTCAGTGCTAAAATACTGATTATCCTTTGCTTGGAGTTCAATATAAAATAAATCTTCATGTCAATCTGCCCATACCTACTACGCATTTGTAGTAATTAGATTTTGAGTTTTTCTCTGGAAGCCCAGCCTTACCCTATAACTCAAATGCAGTAAGCACTTGATGATCTGCACAGCTCTGCATACCAAATAGTATCTGAGACTGAGTTGGCTTTAACATTTTTTCTCTTTCCCTTCCCCAAATCCTATACTTTGATTCACACCAAAATGATCACAATCAGGACCATCATAAAGATTATAATGGATGAAGTGATCAGATAGTTAAGGAGTACAGATACCAAGAATTGTGAGATATAATACCTAACACTATGAGATATGTTATATTTACTGAGCTGCTGAAGTATGCATGCATGTGCACACACACACACACACACACACACACACACACACACACACACAGAGGACATCTCTGATACAAAGCTGTATAGTGATGTACTATGTGGTAAGAGACAGTTGGCAGCTTGGACATAAAGATGAGAGGAGTCTCTGCTAGCATGACCAAGGCTTCATGTGCCTGAGGAGCTATGAATTGGGCGTTAGGGTAGGGTTAGCTTTTGAAGAACATAAATCAGAGAGGAGAGCTTGGATTAAAAAGCCAGCAAAACCTCAAAACAAGAGAGGACAATGGATATGGAAACAAGAATGAGAAAGGCAGTTTAGGCAAAAAAGATCTGGGAATAGAGCTACTGTCAGCGTCCCTTTCACCACCGGGATAAGACAGCTGGTATAACAGCTTAAAAGGAAGAGAGATTTGTTCCTTTTTTGTATGGTTTCAGAAGTTTTGGTCCATGGTCCTTGGCTTCCTTGATTCTAGAACCAAGGTGAGAGAAACCATCATGGTGGTAGGAGCCTGGGGTAGAGATTATTCATTCACATTATGCAGGACAGGAGTGGGGCGTGCAGAAAGCAGGTATAAACTTCGAAGCTATTCCATGCCACCTTCCAATGCCCTACTTCCCTCAGCTAAGACCAGCTCCCGAACTTTCTAACATCTCCCCAAATAGCACCACAGAGGGGCCAAGTATTCAACACAGGCACCTGTGGGGCACCCTATATTCAAACTGTGGCATCCATATGCCTAACAGCTACTTTAATTGAGAAGGACAGTTGTGTATTTTTAGAGGGGGAAAGCTAACATGGACAAAGCAAGCTATTATGAGATTGTTTAAAACTGACTTCAAAATGGAATAGTACAGTAATTTCTTTTTTCTTAAGTTACTGAATTTTGTGGGATACTGAACATTTCTTGAATAAGTGACTGGGAATGTGTCAATAAGAGAGAAGAATCATTTTAAATAGCTGTTATGCTGGCTCTGCAAATGAAAACAATGTCTATTAGACTCAGCTGTCTCCTTGTACATTCAAACAAAACAGCTCCTATGCTCTTTTTCTTTTCTCACAAAAGAAACTGGGCTCCCAGGGCTGTAGACAGCTGGCCAGCATCTTTCTGCCTACGCCACATGCGTCCTGGGCTCTGCAGACTGTTACCATCACCAACATCTGGCTCTGCTCTCTTGCTTTAAACAGAATTTCATTTTCCTGTTTCCAGAAACAGGAAATACCATGTGCTTTTCAGTGGAATTCGGGATTAAATATTTCTAAAAGCAACTGCTGTTTTTACAAGACATTTTAGAGTGATGGTTTATTTTACAGCTTTTTGCCCTTGGGAATTCTTTCTATGGGAACTGTTGTGAAATTTCCAAGGCCCCTCGTTCTTCTATAAGACTGGTCTTGTGCTCTTATTTTCCCCCTTGGGACATGGGTGAGAGTCCACTGAAGATCTGACTACCAACTACCAAGTAACACTTGCAGTGCCAGCTTTGTTACCAATTCTGAACAATAGGGTAGTTGTTGTTACTGCTCATTGTTTCTTCAAACTCAGGGACCTTGTGCATGCGAAGCCAGGACTTGAACACTTTGCTGTACCCAGAATGATAGGAGCCACTGCCAAGTGTCTGGGCACAGGAACTTCACTCAAGCAGAAGAGAGCCATACAAATAATGCATATCCTTTTCTTTCTAAAGCATAATTTGGACTACATGCTACTGCCCCTTCTTTCCCCCCACCCTTGCCATCTTTTGAGATTTGTAGCAGGAGCTAGCCCACACTGCAGAGATGGTACAGAACTAAGGATCGAAGATACTGTTCACAGGAAAAGACCCAAAGGCTTAAGGAAGATATATAACAGAGTAAGAAAAACAGAAATGAATCATCCACTATACGTACTTGTCTTGTAACTAGAGTACTCATTTACTGCATAAACCAGGCATGACGAACAGGAACATGCATGCGGTTTCAGCTCTTGGGAGATAGAGGCCAACTGATCCAGTGTTCACGGTCACCCTTGAATACATGGAGAGTTTCAGGTCATTCTGAAACCTACCTTCTGATTCTTAGCTTAGTATATTATACTAAAGTGATCATTGCTGAATAGTGTGAAACTGAGCCTTCTCTGCACACTGGCTTTGCATTAGCCTGAGTGTTTGACCCCAGGAGAGAAACTTGAGGAATGTGTGAGGTAGGGTAGCTCAGGACAGTGGGAATGCCCTTAACAGAAAGACCGTTTTGAAAAGGCTCTGTTTTCACCTTTGGAAAGCCTGTCTCTTGCTGTCATAAGTTTTTTTCTTCCCAATAGAAAGTATCAAATCCTTAAGGCCTGCCTTTCCCTCTGCAGGACAGCGTGAGATCACTAAGTTCCTTTAGCAGGAAGCTTTCTTCTCACCTCCCCTGAGCATCTTTCCACTATCCTCACCTGCTCTCATCTGCCTACAGTCACAATAAGCTACCTTAGATCTTAACACTTGCATTACTGGAACTCCACAGGTTTCCTATGCTAGGGCAAGACATTGAGCTTTTCAAAAGTTTACAAAACTTTCTTGGGAAACAGGACAGATTTGAGCCCCGTCAGACTTGAGATCCAGCTATGGTCTTCAGTGTCACTGTCTGCCACCTTCTGTGATCCAACTATGCAAACATGGCAATCAACTGTGTCAAAAAATCTAGCACAATATATATAGAGTTTTCTAGCAAGCTTCCCACTGAGCAGTATCTGATTGCTTTGCTTTCAATTCTGTCTCAGCCTCTCCCATCACCCTGAGTTCTGCCAATTCCCTCATCTGAGTTGTCTCTGTATGGTAAGCAAACCTGGAGATTCTTATGTCCAAGAAACCATTTGACTGAAAAGGATCAAGAAAGTAATTAATAAGGGTAAAGAACTTTCCAACCAAGATTCCTTAGCTCAGTGATCATCCTGTGATTCTTAGCAGAAGTAGCTTAATTTAAAGGAAGGGATAGAAAATCTATTCTAGACAGAGCTTCTTGAAAGGAGAAAGAATAGATTGCTAGTGTCTGTAATTGAAAATTTTATGAGTGACGTTTTTAGGGTCATTGGATGAAGAAATTCTCAAAAAGCAAGCTGTGCTGGCTCATGAAGAATACAAGTCAGAGAGAGAGAGAGAGAGAGAGAGAGAGAGAGAGAGAGAGAGAGAGAGAATGTATCTGTTATTTTTACCACAGAACAACAGCACCTAATAAGAAATAAATTCAAAATGCTGACATAGTCAATATTAAGATTCAATCAATGCTAAGACAATATTACATGTTTCATCTTTTAAACATCAATAACAGTGGCTCAAAATGGCAATGGGACATACTAATTAATTTTTTATGAAATTGAGCCATAGATGACTTGAAGTCAATAAATGCTACACAGATAAATATTTTAGATTGAGTTGCTGGAGGTGTGGAAGACTAGAATAACTGGGTTTGTGATGGTTAACTTCTTTGTCAACTTACAGGATTTAGAATCACCTAAGAGAAATAAACCTCTCTACTCGGATCTATGACAGGTTTCTACAGAGCTTAAACCAAGGAAGAAAGAACTACCCTGGTGCAAGTGGCTCCAGGCTAGAGTCCCAGAGTAAATATAAATAGAAAAATAAAAGAGACAGAGAGGGGGGAAAAGACAAGAAAGCTGAATACCAGAACACATCTCTCCTGTTTTCTGTTTCTGAGTGCAACATGATCAGCTGTCTTATGCCCTGCGCACTGTGAGGGATCGTACCCTCAAACAATGATTTGTTAAGTTGCTCTTGTCTGTTATTTTATTATAGCATCAAGAAAAGTATCTAACACCAGTTCTTTATTTAAAAGTCCCAATGTAATTTATTCTACTAGCTTCTTTTTTAAAATTAAAAGACTCTTACAAAAAAAAAAAAAACTGTACCTGGGGCTGGAGCAATGGCTTCATGGTTGAGAGTATATATTACTTTTACAAAGGACCCAGGTTCAATTCTCAGCAACCACATCCAGCAACTCATAACTGCCTGTGATGTCAGTTCTAGGGGTCTAGTGCCCTCTTCTGGGCTTCTTAGACGGCTACATGTGCACACATGATGCACATAAACTCAGAAAGCACACCCCTGTATAAAGGATACAAATAAGTCAGTCATCAGAAAATACTCAACCAAATTAACTATGATGGAGCAGATCCCTCATTTTAAATGAATTCTTTTTGTTAACCCATTTTTTAAAATTTATAATCAAAAGAGAGTATATATACAGTTGAGACAGGCTAACCTCTGTAGAGGAATACACACTTGCTTCCAAAACTTCACACACAGAGAGTGCTGCCTGTGCATTAACTAATAAAGATCATCTTTGAAACACATGTGAGTTCTCATTGGATGATTGCAGATCCTGATATGAGCAATTTGGAAATGGAAATGAATCTCTAGTGTGTCATTTGGTGAGAGGAGCTGGGGAAAGAGACTGAATCAGTGATTTCTCCTCATTCACTCTTCCTGTGTGAAATGAGGATGGTAATTATACTTGTCCCCGGAGAGGGTGAGTATTGCCCTTCTAAATCCCTGGCAATCTTGTGTGTGTAACTGCAGGACTCTGATGCTCTGGAAACCACTTTGTGCAGCCCTTATTTATGAAGCTGCAAAGCTGGATGGAGACAAGAGACACACTTCCTCCTTAAAAAAATGAAAGCCTTTCTAACTCAAAAAGTTCGCAATGTATTTTTCTTAGTTAGGGTTTTACTGCTGTGACAAAGGCAACTTTTATAAAGACAACATTTAATTGGGGCTGGCTCACATGTTCAGAGTTTCAGTCCATTGTCAAGGTGGGAACATGGCAGCATCCAGGCAGGCGTGGTGCAGGAGGAGCTGAGAGTTCTACATTTTCATCTGAAGGCTGCTAGCAGAATATTGGCTTCCGCCCAGCGGTGGTGCCACACGCCTTTAATCCCAGCACTTGGGAGGTAGAGGCAGGTGCATTTCTGAGTTTGAGGCCAGCCTGGTCTACAAAGTGAGTTCCAGGACAGCCAGGGCTACACAGAGAACCCCTGTCTCAAAACAAACAAACAAACAAAAAAGAATATTGACTTCCAGGCAGTTAGAAGTAAGGTATTAGACCCAGAAATGAATCCACACACCTATGGTCACCTGATCTTTGACAAGGGAGCTAAAACTATCCAGTGGAGAAAGAACAGCATTTTCAACAAATGCTGCTGGCACAACTGGAGGTTATCATGTAGAAGACTGGGAATTGACCCATTCTTATCTCCTTGTACGAAGGTCAAGTCTAAGTGGTTGAAAGATCTCCACATAAAACCAGAGACACTGAAACTTATAGAGGAGAAAGTGGGGAAAAGCCTCGAAGATATGGGCACTGGGGAAAAATTCCTGAATGGAACAGCAATGGCTTNAAAAAAAAAAAAGAAGAAGTAATGTATTAAAGCCCACACCCACAGTGACACACCTATTCCAGCAAGGCCACACCTCTTAATAATGCCACTACCTGGGCAGAGCATATTTAAACCACCACAGTCTCTCAAAATATGTGAAAAGTATCGCAGAAAGTTTTCTTTATGAGATTCCAGTCATTTCTTGTCACCTGAAGCGTACTTGCACCAGAGACAGAGCATGGTTTACTTGCCCAGTGAGCATTCTCTTCTTGGTGCTTATTTGACTTGATTTCATTAGCTGCGTGTGTGACATATGTGCATATACATGATCATGTGTGTGCATGAGCACACGTGGAGAGCCCAGAGGCTGATAGTGGGTGCTTTCCTCAATTGCTCTGCACTTCATTTTTGAGTCAGGATCTTTCACTGAACCTGGAGGTCCCTGATTGGCCTAGACTGCCTGGTCTCCAAGCCCCACTGACCCTGGACATCCCTGATTGGCCTAGACTGTCTGGTCCCCAAGCACCACTGACCTTGGACGTCTCTGATTGGCCTAGACTGCCTGGACGTCCCTGATTGGCCTAGACTGCCTGGTCCCCAAGCCCCACTGACCTTGGACGTCTCTGATTGGCCTAGACTGCCTGGATGTCCCTGATTGGCCTAGACTGCCTGGGCGTCCCTGATTGGCCTAGACTGCCTGGTCCCCAACCCCCACTGACCCTGGACGTCTCTGATTGGCCTAGACTGCCCGGTCGTCCCTGATTGGCCTAGACTACCTGGTCCCCAAGCCCCACTGATCACTCCATCTCACACCCCCCAGATCTGAAATAGCAGATGTAGCTTCTACATCTGGCTTTGTAAGTAGTCCCTTTCTAGGGATCCCAATATAGGCCCTCTTGTGTGTGCAGCAAGCACTACATCAACTAAGCCCCACAGAATGTATTTTTAAGAGCAAAAAATAGATACAATAACTTCCTATATCTAATTTAGAAGATCAATGGGCATTCGGTGAGGTAAGTAATTGTGATGGTTAATCTTGTCAGCTTTACAGGACTCCGTGTGTCTTAGGGAACAATCCTGTAGGTGTGTCTGGAAAGGTGTTCCCAGAGAAGCTTAACTGAGGAGGGAAGGCTCTCACTGATGTGGGCAGTGCCATAGCATGGACTGGGATATTGGAATAAAAAGAACCAAGCACCTCCTCATCCATCACGACTGTCAATGCAGTGTGACCAACTTCCTCACACTCCTGCCTTCTGCACCATGGTAGACTGTACCCTCAAAGCATGGATCGAATCAAAGGCTTCATTCCCTGAGTCGCTGCTGTTGCTAAACATTTTGTTACAGCAATGAAAAAAGTCACTAGTACATCCTGGCGATGAAATCCAAACCTTTATAAACTCTCGAACCAGCGAACCATTCACCGTCCTCTGAAATAGGAAGCCAAGCTGGATCCTGAATCCTTATTCTCAAAGTACCTTTCCAAGCTGAAGACTGAGTTTAAAATCTCCTACACATCCTCCTCTGCAACAAATTAACATTCCTTTCTCCTTCACTCAACTTCCTATTCCCACCGCTTTGCTCCTAATGAGCCTTTTTTATCCAGCCAACTTCACACTACCTGAGTGAATGTGTATCTGTTTAATATCACTCGTGCCGGGTTTTCCCCCTGTTAGAGAAAACAAATGAACTTGTCAGACAAATAACTGTTTGCTTTAGAGTTCAGTGGACTTGGCTCAGAAGTCCTGAGTGCCACATCTGGACTGGTTATTTGTTTCTACACGGTCTATCCCAATTCCGGGTTGCTTGTTTAATAAGTTAAAATTCAAAGCCAACAAAACCCTTGTCAGATTTATCTGCAGTTTGTTCCAGGCAATATTTGAGCCCTCCCCACCCCACCCCATTCCCCCACAAAATCTTCCCTCCCACTCCCTCCTCCAGTGCCCAGCGGGTAAACCTGAACCATAGTGGATACGCCTTGGGAATTTGTTCCAAGTTAAAAGCATTTTCACCTGATTCTCAGGCGTACCCACAAACCAGGAGCTGCTCTGGGGTCTCTGTCCCCTAAGTGGCAAGGAAGGATTCAGGGTGTGGGGAGACTTGCAGCACTGGCCACTGGCATAGTCTTGGACCCTATTGGAATAGGGATTCCCCCATCCTCCAGACATTCTGAATGTGCGTAGGTAAGTGTTGTATTACCAAACAACCAGCACATTCTCTTGGGGAGCTTTGGGCAAGGCTATTTACAACCTACATACCTGGGCCCCACCTCTTGAGTGTCCTGTGTTTACTTTGGAGTCCAGCCATGGCAAAGGGCTCCTACAAGCTCAAGTTCTTACTGTGCATCAGATCAAAGTGAAAAGTGTCCTGCAAATTGCAGTCCTTGAAGGTTAAGCAATCATCTGAGTTAAACTTGACCTTTGTAGGCTGTCCTGGGACCCTAAGGCAGATCCCCATAGACTGCTTTCTAAGGAACAATGGGCTAAGGAGACAACCTCAGTCACAGAGCTTTTGGTCACCAGCCCTGATTTTGCGAAGCTCCAGCTCCTTGCTCTGCAGCTGGCAGCCACTTTAGCCTCGCAACAACCCCCCCCCCGACCCCGCCCCACCCTTCTCGCTCCGCCCAACCCCGCCCGTTGGCTCCGCCCCCGTGACGTGCCGCAGCAGTCGCGAACATGCGCACTGAGTCCCGCGCGCTGCTCCGCCTCGGCGCTGTCATTCTCCGCGGCGCGGCGGCCAGTGCGGACTGCGGTTCCCGCCCGGCGCGCGGGTGCTGTGACTGCTCCTCCGGGGCGGACTGGTGACTCTGCAGCGCTCTGGAGCCTCTCGTGCGGGGACTCCGTGGTGTCGCATTCCCTCAGAGAGGGAGACACGCACCCGGAGCTCCGAGCACAGCTCTCAAGGGCTGGCGGCCACGACGGCGTTTGCTCGGGTTCCCGGTGCAGTCCGAGTCTCTGTGGCCGCCCGGTGCGCCCAGGAGAGCGCACCTCCCCCGGCACGGCGGAACCGAGACGACGAGGATCAGGCGGGTCCTGCGCCTGCTACCACTGCCCACCGCGGGCCAGCCCGGCTGCGAGCGAGTTGCAGCGCTTTTTAGCGCTCTGAAGCCCCAGAAGACCTCTGCGAACCAGTAAGTTGACTGTAGTTTCTGAAGTTTCGGGCAGCGTGGGAAGGACAGGTTCGTTTTATTCCTGTGGTTCCAGGCCGAGGTTTTACCTCCCGTTAGCGGGGCTGCGGCTGGAGGAAGGCGTACTGGACTGCAAAGGATGGGGCATGGCATTGGAAGACTCAAGGCTGGAGTCCAGGGCTGGCTCCTGCCTCTCCGGAATGTGCCAGTTGGAAATGTGCTAGGGGAGACAGGTGCTCTGAGGGCATTTGGCCCGCCGCTAATTGCACATTGTGAGCTCCTTGATTCTGTGCTGGGTGAGGTCAGGGACGTCCGCCACCTCCATCCTAGGAAGCTCTGCCTACATCCCCTCCATCCCCTCGGAGGACTGGCACAGAGATGAGAAGCTGAGACATTGCTGCTTGGGCCTGCAGGCTTTCTGCGCATCCCACTTCACTCTTCCCTTAGGCAGAAGTTGCCAACCTCCCATAATTGGAGCCTAGTCCTTTAGGGGAAAACAACTTATGTGTCAAATGAGTGTTTTGTGCTCCAAGGCAGAGAAAATGAGAAAAGTGCTCTGTGCGTTTTAATTCGTATGCTTTAAGAATGTGGGCAAGTCTCAAAGAAACAGGATTCGGAGGATGGTTGAGTTGTCCTGCTTCTCTTATGTAAGCCTCCTGGCTGAGTACCTTTGTATCTGCAGGGGCTGCATCTGGGCCTCTACTCACTCCATTTGTTTCAAGTCCAGCTTGAGCCGTATTTAATAAAAACGTTGACATGATATAGTGGTTCGTAGTCAGAGACAGGGCAGTCTTTAAATTAAACTGTCTTCTCCTAATAGGGAGCATGGGAAGAAGAACTTGGTGTATTTTTTTCAAGGCAGTTCAAGGAATTAGATACATAAATCATGCTTTAAAATACCATACATTGTACAGAGAGCATGCACAGAACCCTCTTTAGAACACATCCCCTTTTGTTTTAGGAAAAGTGGAGATTGTCCATACAAGACAATTGTTGAGTCTGAAAGTGAAGTGCACTGATGGCCTTAATTATCTTAATAAACAAAGAGCATGATTTATAGGTAGCTACAGTGGCCTACTTTGAAGGGTAGAAATCTTTAACCTTTCGTTCTCAGCTGCCCCTAGAGATTCCTTTTAAGCAGAGCAATGGATTAATGCCGTTGATGTTTAATACTTGAGTTGATTAAATTTGTTAAAGGAATTCTTTGAAATACCATACAGCCCTGCTGTGTGACTGATAGGCAGTGACTGTTATAAAGAAAGATATTTAGAGTACCCGCTTCACATTAACCAAATAGCTCATATTGCAGCTGCCCTGTGATACACATGTATCCATAGATGGAAAGAAATATGCACAGAGAAAAATATATACATGAATTTGGATTTGAAATAAAAACTCAGGGATATGTGTCAATGTGAGATTTATTTAGGTGACCTTTAGAAATAGGCGTGTGTGGGATGAAGTGCTTCAGTGGATACAACAAGATGAACTAACTAGTTACGGGTACCTGGTTTAAGCATAGTTTTTATTTTAAGGATTATATATAAAAAAAAAGAAAGATTATCTTAAAGTTGAAAAGCTAGTTATCACATTGTAGGTTATAGGAGCATTGAGTGCTGACCCCTAGAAGAAATTTTGTCCAAGTGTGGGCTTTCAAGGGACCAGGCTGTTGGCACTATTGCTGGCTTTGTATCTGAGTAAGTTACCAGAATTCTGTGCCTGGCGTCTCCATCTGTAAAATAAGTGGGTGTAATTGCAGTAACTTCCTTGTTGGGTTGTGTGAGTCTTAAGTGGGATCCTGATGAGAAGGTATTGAGCTGGTGTCAAGTATAGTAGGCTGACTTTGGGGGAAAAAAATTCATGCTGTGAAAGGAAATTTGTCTTGGGATAAGCTGTAGACATTAAACAGCTGTTGCTGGAGGTCAATAGAAGCAGTGCACATGTGTAATAGGAGAGAGGATATAAACACCCTGGCCACATGTTAATATTGGATTTACTGTCTCTAGCAGTGCCTCCCTGAAGGCCCTCGATGGAGATGGCTTTGTCCTAATGTTAGAGAGGAAGAAACTGAGGCCGAATAAGATCAAGTAGTGGAAATTAGAGCTGGCATCTTAAACGTGCCTGTTGGAATCTGTGCTCTTTGACTCTGCTGCCTCAACTTGCAAGCAATGTGGGTGGATTATCCTTTCTCCACGGGAAGTTTATGTTTAAAGTTTCAAGTATGCAAACTGTTAAATAGTGCTCATAGCCCAGAATTGTTGTTAAATGCCAGGCCCTGGTTGCAAACCCCTTTAGTGCTATTGTGAGAAAGATAACAGGGTGTTTTTGCCTTTAGCCGAAACTGGATTCTGTTACTTCTTTCTTCCCTGTTTATAAATTCGTAGAACCAAAGAGAAAAGTTGGGTAACTCGATACTTTGTATTGGTGGTTGATGCTGCTATTCTGCCTCCCTGCAAGCCTGTGTAGTTGCTGTCAGTGGTCCACATGGACACAAGCAGCAATAATCAGCCCACATTGTCTCTGAGCATAGGCCAAGGGAGAACTCCACTCAGGCAGAGAGATGGGGCCTTGTGCTTATCTTGAACTCAGTGTTCTGAAGTGGAAATCATTTATCCATCACAGCTATGGGCACACTTCCTTTAGTCTTAGGTTTAAAGACATAGGAAGCAGTTGTTGGGGGATTCCATAAGAGCTATTTTGGTTTGAAATCTCCATGGACTGTTGAGTTTCTCTTCTGAGTTCTAGGGTGTGGGGTGATTGAGTGGTCACAGTACTTTGTGGCTCTCTTAGGTTCATCTACATGCCATGGTATTTTGGTCTTTGGTCTTTTTATCTTTTGGATACTAAAATCAATTGCTATAGAAAGCTCCTAGGCAGCTGACTACCCCAGGTGAGTCAATGTTTACTGAAACCCTCCTAGCTAATATACCTATCACTAAAAGTACTCTAAGATGGATGCTCACTGCTACCTGGCTGATGCTCTGGGTCTCTCTCCCCTCCTCCATCTCCATCTCCCTCCCTGTGTCTGCGTGTGCATGTGTGTGTGCGTGTGTGTGTGTGTGTGTGTGTGTGTGTGTGTGTGCCATGTATCTGTCTTTCTGTCTCTCCAAAGCTTCTCAACAGTGAGTTTCCAGTAGTGAGCTTCTGAGAGCCTTGGAGGCACAATGCCACACTGCAGTATGCCAAAAAGAACTCCTGCCACCAACCTAGTTTTCTCTCTGATACCCTCTACTGATATTTCAGCCCTCCTTTTCAAACAATACATGCACACTTTGCCTCAGTAGCTATATTCCAACTGTTCCCTGTTCTGGATTTTCTGATCAAATGTCTCCCTGGAACATGTCTATAACTAGAGCTAACCCTGTGAAAATAATTTCCATATGGATGTTTTATTTCCTGTTTGTGTTGTTATAGTGGATTTTCTGTTGTCACTTTTAAATCTACAAGAAATCGTTCCCCCCCTCAAAACACACACATCCATTTTCTTTTGCTCTCAGAAGACTGATGTACAACTACAGACATCCTACCCTTCATTCACTCAATCTTATATGATTTCTGAAGCTAAGCAGGCTTGGGCCTGCTTAGCCCATGGATGGGAGAAGGCTCAGGCACATAATCTGCACATTAATTTTAATATGGATATAAGTGAGTAAAGACCATTTACTCTTCCTTAATCGCATTACTCCTTTAGATTTTCACTTTTTATTTGAGGATCTGGGACTTGATTTTGATCTTACCTCATTCAGTGTATGGGATGACTTGGAAGTTACACACATTTACAGTTATACAAAGTCAGGATGTTGCAGAGTTCAGGGACTTGAGGTAGATTTGAGAGAAGCCAGCCTTGAGCATGACTTATCTGACCACTTTTCTAGTCCCTACTGGTCATGCTTTCTGATAAGTGCTCTTATCTTACTATTCAGCTGGGAGCACTGACTGTGTGTTGGCTGTGATGGCAACATTACAACATTACGTACCGTGTTTCCCTCCTCCCTGACACCAGCCATTTGGGTAGTTCCTATATTGTAGCACTTTTGCAGAAGTAGAAACAGGCCTAGAAAGGACATGGGTCCAAGATTACATGAGTAAGTTTTGCAAGAAAAAGTAGAGCTCAGAACTTTTCGGTATTCCTCACAGAATATCCTCCTGCCTCTGGTGTTTTAGCTATTGTAATAAGTTCTATAGTAGAGATGGACAGTCTCAAGCTTGGCAAGCCTTCCCATCCACAGCTTGGGTTGGCTAAATAAGAAGTACCATCTCTGTATTTTTGTCAAGGTAGAAGCTTAAGTTTAATTTATGTTAGAAATCAAAAACCACATTTCACTTTGTGAGAAAGAAGGAGCGAAAGCCCGTGTTACTCTGTAAGTAAGAAGTGCGAGTGCTTCCGGTGGGGTGGCAAGGCAAACTTGCTTCATCTGTGCTTTGGGTCTGAGGTTTGCATCATTGTCCTCGAACAAAGGAGAAGTGGAAAGGCCTAAGATTTTTCTCAAATGATTTTTTAAAGTTTATCTAAATCTAAAAATGTCAGAGTTGCAACAGCAGCAGTAGTTGTTTGTGGTATGACTGTGTTTTTTAAAGGAAATGCACCCACATATCTAACAAGTAAGGATCAAGTGTGTCCTCTCAGAACAAACGCATTGTATGCGAGCTCCCATGTCTGTGGTGCGGCCTTCCTGACTCCAGTCCGGATAGAAAGCAGAGACTCTAAAGCCATACTGTTAGATTCTCAGAACCCTTCTGTGAGATAATACCTCTGCAGGGGGGAGGGGGAGGGGAGGGGGAGGGGGAGGGGGGAAGCAGAGAGACAGACTCACTACCTGGAGACCAAGCCCTCTGCCTGCCCCTGAGCTAGATCTTCAGCCCCATTTCCCCTCTCGATTTCACATTGGAACCAACATCATTCTGGTTGTAATTTAAAAGTTAGTCAGTCATCATAACATTCAGGCATAGAATAGATAGCTCCTCTGTTCCTATGCTAGACTATAAGACTGGATGAGTTTCAAACCAGCAAGTGATTAAAAACTTATTTTAAAACCCTGCTTTCTCCTTTTAAAATATAGACTGCCAGGGCTTAGGAAATTTTACCTGATCGTGGCCTTTATTAAAACAGAGCATTTGAGCCCCTGTGTACTTTGTGGAATAGACTTTAAAGTTGCTGGCAACCTTTCGTAAGCCTTGAGGTGGCCCTACCTAACATGCCATACCCACTCTTTATCTGCAAGTGATGTCCTTCACCTGTCTTCCTCAGAGGACCAAAGGTGTGAGTGAGTCAGCACTTGTCACCTGTCCTCCTGCTTAGCCGGCCTCGGGGCTGCTGTCACCTATCCTCCTGCTTAGCCGGCCTCGGGGCTGCACTGTGTGCTTAGGCTTCTCTGAATGTACTCCTCGTGCGTCTGGTCTCGGGTATTTCTGACTGTCCGTCACTGTTGGCTGCTTCGCCCACTCCAGTCCTTTACCCTGACATGTACCCGTGCCTCGCCGTCCCAGCTGTGTGGGGTGGGAAATGATCCTGAAGCATCGCATACTGTAAACCAGGGCGGGAAAGCCGCACAGTGCAGTGACTTACTGATAGAGAGGGCCAGTTGCTAACACAGCCTGTGTCCTCAGCACCTGGCAACTGTACTGACTAGCCTTATTATTTCACATGTGACATCTAAAAAGAGCTGTGAGCCTCTAATTCACACTTAACCAGCCGCCAGCAGCTTGGCTGTGCTTGCATCAAGTTTGGTGAAAGTGATTTATACTCATTTGGATTTTTCAGATACATATTTTAGGAAATGAGGTGTTAGGGATAAGCTGCTCCATACAATTGTCAAAGAAAAGACTTAATAAAAATAAATGGAAAATACAAGAATTTTAAAAAGAAAAAAAAGAATGTGGCTTTTCTTCAGGAGATGGTACTTGGTCTGAGTCTGTGGTTGGGGGTTGGGCAGATGGATGACATTACTGAGCTGGGTAGTGGACTATAAAACATCAGCTCCGCGGATGTGGTTGGGAACAATTGATGTGGCAGATGTGGCTATGGAATTGGAGAGTAGAGGCTGGAGCCACTCTGTGAAGTATCTTGGTGGCCAGACTTGGTCCTGCAGGTGAGAGTGAGTTCTGGGGTTGGATTCAGGGCCTCTCGAATTTGAGGCAACTGAGCTCTATCCCAGGGTTCTGCTCACTTTTTATTTTGAGGCGGATTTGCTTGGGCTGGCCTTGAATTCAGTATGCAGCCCAAGTAATCCCCTTGCCTTAACCTGGGGTGGCTGGGGTGAACATCCAGTACTGCCAGGCCTGACCTAGGCTGTCGGTTTAGAATGTTCAACCTGGTGCATCTACAAAACAAATGAACTAGGAGATGGAAAAGAGAAGCCATTAAAGTTTGAGTTCAGACTGGTAAGGGTATGGACGCTGAGGGCAGGGGGTGGGAGGTGGCAGGGACGCTGAAGAGCCTCCACAGATGGCCTCGCTCTGATCACTGAAGAGATAGAAGTCCCATTGGTGATGACAGTGAGCACAGAGGGTGGAGCGTTCCACAGGGAAAGGTGACAAGCTGTGGATTTATGCAGTGTGAGGCACCAGAGGGACATCAGAGCCTAGAGACGCTATGAAGACTGCCGGCTTAAAATTCAAGGCAACCACGGAGGTGCAAATGGAGACTTATCATCCATTTGCAGCTTATTAGTGTGTCTAGTCCACTGAGATATTTTGGATTAGTATGACTTTCACTTGTTTTTATAAAACTGGCCTCAGTGTGCTCTAGATAACAGAGTACTTGAAATGGATGTTGAGACTGCTGGTCTGCACGAGAGAACGTGTAGAATAAAAAATAAAGTCAAGGCCAGGGTGGCACACAGAAAGGAAAAGGAGATGGGATGGAAAGTTAACTGAGAGAAATTTCTGACCAAAAAAAGGTGACAGAAGTCAGCGGCAGAACAGGACGAGGCGCTTGGCTGAGTGGGACCCGGGGACACGGAAGTGAAACCAGAGGTGCCACAGGGCACTCTTCCTTCACTTGTGTCTGCACCGGAGATGGGGAGATTGCCTGGTGGCTTTCAGTTCCTCTCCATCAGTATTAAGACTCTGGATGGTAGGTAGGATGCCATTCAGGAATGAAGTACGATCCTGAACTCAGTGTACTAATGGAGTATGGACATCATGTTGTCTTCTTTTCCTTTAATTTTCCCTGTCATGGTCAGAGGAGTGCAGAGACTGGCACAGTGGGAGGAATGGGAGACACGCCTTCTTAATGCATAAAGTGCTTGATCCTCCGTGTGAGCAGGAGTGCATGGATGGG
Organism: Mus minutoides; assembly: GCA_902729485.2. Taxonomy (NCBI): domain Eukaryota; kingdom Metazoa; phylum Chordata; class Mammalia; order Rodentia; family Muridae; genus Mus; species Mus minutoides. Next base: position 68,624 of record LR754206.1, read on the forward strand.
ATGTGAAAAGCCGCACACTCTAAGTTCACATACAGCTACGCTTTTACATGACGCGCTGTCATTAGAAAGGTGGTACTATGTACCAGTACTTGCAAGACCTGTAACATGTCTGGCCCATTGGACTGTCTGAGGTGTTCTGTATATAGCATGCTGTGATTTTCATTTGTTTTATATTGTAGACAATGTGGAGTATTTATTAACCATGGAAATAGTTTCTGTGCTTCCATTCCTGTCATACGTGCCCATCCGTCCTCATATACTTTGTCCTTTAGTTTTTATCTGATGGTAAAGCTCCTCCCTGTCCCACTTACTTTTTTAATGTTGTGACTAAATATCTGACAAGAACAGCATCAGATTTTTTTTTTCCTTGAAGACTAAGAAGTAATGAGTGTGTCACCATAGAGATGCCATGGGTACAAGGGGTGGCTGGTCACATTGCATATGCAGTCAGGAAGCAAGAAGAGAACAGGAAATGGAACTGAGCTATAAAGCCCCAAAGCCCTCCTTCAGTGACAGCTGGGGACCCAGGACTCAAATGTGTGAGCCCATCCACCAGTGGTTCTCAACCTTCCTAATTCTGTAATACTTTAATACAGTCTTCATGTTGTGGTGACTCCAACTATAAAGTTATTTCATTGCTACTTCATAACTGGAATTTTGCTACTGCTATGAATCATAGTGTAAATATCTTTGTTTTCAAGCGGTATTAGGTGACTCCTGTGGAAGGGTCCTGCAACCCCCAAAGGAATTGCAACTCACAGGTTGAGAACTGCTGCTATAGCAGGAACATTTTGCGTTTAAACCATTACACTACATTATAGAAACCAGTAACTTGAAATAGAGTCCAGAGGAGAGACCCAGCTGCTAAATGAGATGTTCTGGCTTCAAATTTTGGGTTCAGATGATTCTAAGATACTTTTTTATCATTTGCAACTAAAGGAAAACTTGGAGAAGGATGGAATGCTCACGATCTATTTTAAAGTTAATTTGCAAAAAAAAAAAAAGTTAATTCGCTTAAAGAATCAATACTAGAAACTATTGTTGACTAAAATTCCTCTATTTAATGGAACAAGATTATGCAAATATATCTAATAAAGCTGGGAAAAAATAGGGTTTTCTTCTATAAAACAAGCTTTTTTTTCTATTATTGGTGCTGACTTTTTAAAAAGCTCCTATCCATAAAGTATAGAGACCTTATATTTTAAACTAAAATTCTTGTACTTAAATTTGCTCTTTGTGCTACAGTGGGACTATATTTCTTAATAGTTGCAGTTTCTGCTGTGTGTGAGGGCCATTCTGCATGTGTATTTTGCGCTACAAGTGTATCAGACAAAACCCAGCCAAGTTAGCTTTAAGCTATTGGTTTCCCTTAATAATGTTCTTGACTGCTTTGGTCATATGAACCAATAGGCTATTATGTTACCAATATAAGGCTAAAGTCTTACATTGGCATTGTCTTTTTACTTAAGTGTTACAAGATAATGCAGTATAACTCTAAAGATGCCTGTTCCACCGTTTGTATTTTGGCTCTGAATAGTCCAAAATTTCTGTAATATTGTCATCAAATCATATATAGATACCTATGTACAGTAGTGCTGGAGCGGTGACATGGATATGTACTCTCATAACCATTGAAAAGTTTATAATGTTGCATTTTTATCACACACACACACACACAGTGTATCCTAGGTCTGCTAGCTGGCACTTTGCAGATGAAAGCACTTCCTAGCAAGTAGCAAAGGCTGTTGCCAGTGCTGACCTCAGATGTCAGAGACATTTCTCGTGGGCCAGCTTTACACTCCAGCTTCAGTAGGAAAATCTGAAGGGGCTGATGTTTCTGTGTCTTCAGTAGATGGCTCTTTTTCTTTTTTAGTTCATTGGATGGCAATTATTTTTTTTAATAATGAGACATTTATAAATTCTGAAATGTTAATAAAAATGTAAGGCAACTATCTTAGTCTGGTAATTATTGTTCCACACAGTAGTGTACCAGCCTTAATCCACTGCAGTGAGAAATTACAATATAGGCACATGAAAATCTAAGTAACAATGTAGAGCATTATGGTATTTTAAATATGATTTTATTGTACTTTATAATATGTCAAATGAAAATTAATTTTTTCTTTTCATGCCTGATGGGTTCCAATCTCATCCCAATGCAAATATTGTAAAACAGGAAATGCTTGGCTTCTCTTTAGGTGACTCGACACTACCGAACTTTATACTCATGCACATACATGAACAGTTAAGCTGGATTTCTTACTGATATTTCATTATAGCATGTACTATGACTTTTTATTTCCTAAAAAAGAGTAGCTACATTTCTTCTTTTTTCTCAGTCGTGTTGGATTTCAGTCATACATTTTTATGTTCTTTATACTCCAATGTGATAGAACATGTCTAAATTAGTGATCTAATTTGAATACTATAATTATATGCACAGTTGAGTTTGAGTACAGTGTTTTTGCATAATGTGATGGTCTTTCTTAGTGGATTTAGGAATTCCATGGTTCCAATTTCAGAGTCCTAAATCTGTATATGCTTATGGAGGGGTTCACAGGACAGAATGAAAATATTTTAAGCCTATTTGAGTTTTAGAAATTAACATATAAACTATCTACAATAGCTTTTTTATATATGAGAAAGTAACAAGAAATACAGAATTAATTAAGAACTAGGCTGGTGTCACATGTAATGACTAAATTTTGCCATCAGGGTTAAAACTCATACTTTGTTTTACTAAAATGATAAATAAAGGTATATTTTAAGCAAAGATTTTCCTACTGAAGCTGGAGTGTAAAACTGAATTCTCATAAATAATTGTACATATTTAATAGGGTTAATATCTTTCTTTGACTTTACTGTATTGGTCGTGTTGGTCAAAATACACATCTTGAGCTCAAATATTAGCTTTGTGTAATATTCAATGACTAATGTTCAGTGGCACACTCCTGTAATCCCAGTGCTCTGGAAGCAGAGGCTGGAGAATCAATGCAAGTTCAAACCTAGCTTGGTCTACGCAGTTCCAGGACAGCCTTGAGACCTTGCCTTAAAAACAAACAAACATAAAACAACACATATGTGTGAGAGAGAGACAGAGAGAGAGAGAGAGATAGAGAGAGAGAGAGAGAGAGACAGAGACAGAGACAGAGACAGAGAGAGAGCACGCGCATAAAAATTTAAAAATTTAATGCCTCTAAAGTAGCATTGGAACTGAATGCTTTTAGAGTCTTGTTAAAACAGTTCAGCAGCATCCAGGCTGAGATGTTAGGAGTGAGGCTGCCAGACACTGCAGCCAGTGAGGCCACAGCGGTACAGTGTACCATTACTCTTAAAGCTAACCACCCCTCCCTCCACAGTTCATAACCTTGCCAACCAGATGAGTTATTTGCTAATAGTAGCATGTCAAAACCTGAATTATTATGGATCTTTTCTTTTAATAAATATTCAACAGCATTTTTAAAGCAGATACAATTCCTAATAAACAGCCCCATACTGGCTGTGGTGTGCATACTCCTCAGACTGTTCATAGCCACAGGGCATTTGGCATTTAGACCCCTTTCTATGTATTTTCAAGAGCTCCACAATCCCTGGGCTGGAATAATCCTTTTACTTCTCCACAGTTACATGGAGAATAGAGAGAATGTCTTACCTTTTCTTCACATATGATGCCGATGTCTGTATCCCAAGAATCCCCGTTCATTGTGTTCTCTGTCTACAGTGATACCCATCTTTTACAAGTAAGAGTCTTCCTGTTCCCTACTGTTCAGGAATAGGTAGCACTTGCTGTCTTCTCTTCCTACTTCAGGGCTGCTCATCTGAAGTGTTAGAGAGTGGAGCAGCTGACACAGCAAAGTGCTGCCTTATAAGTAGAAGATACAGAGTCTTTAGTGTCCTGTGGGAGGTGTACGCTGTGTGCTGTAGAGTCTGTCATAACCGAGCAGTGCTCTAGGGTTTAGGAACTTATAGAACTGGACAACTCTTGCCACAATGGAGCTGCTCAGAGAGGATCCCTTGAGCCTGTCACAGTGAGTCTCCAGTCTCTTTACTGTCCCTATAGCCATGACCTGGCAGTTCTGTATCTCATTTGTCTTTCTCTGTGCTTCTCCTTAAAAAAAAAATTCTCCAAACATTTCTAATTTTTACCAATAAAAATATAATTTGTCATCTTTTCTTTAATCTGTTCATTAAAGTGAAGACATACAGCCAGGAAGATATGCCTGTGTGCAGTGCAGTTGTGTTTTAGAGTGGACCATGTGCCTGCTTTTCAGCTTGTCTCTGATATCAGCCATTCTCCTGAACTCTTCACCTGGTGAATCTATCCAATAAAATCATATAGAAATCACCGAGCTGAGGTCAGGAAGTGCCTGTATCATTTGGGGGAACATCAAAAGAATCAACACTGGGAACCCTGCCTGTCTGGAAGCTGTGCAAAGGCCACCTCTCCCAATGCCAGTGTGGGTTAGAGCTCAGCTCTACATGGGCCATGACAGTGCCCATCCAGGGGTGGAGGCCGGGGAAAGCTGTGAGCTTGAGGCCAGCCTGGTCTACATAGCAAGTTTCAGACCAGCCAGGGCTACACAGTGAGACAAACAAAAGCCAGCTTTTAGAAAGGCAATGCAGTGCTCCCCTAAAGAAAGGCAATGCAGTGCTCCCCTAAAGAAAGGCAATGCAGTGCTCCCCTAAAGAAAGGCAATGCAGTGTTCCCCTAAAGAAAGGCAATGCAGTGCTCCCCTAAAGAAAGGTAATACAGTGCTCCTCTAAAGAAATGCAATGCAGTGCTCCCCTAAAGAAAGGCAATGCAGTGCTCCCCCTAAAGAAAGGCAATGCAGTGCTCCCCCT
>LR754207.1:0-18032 GCA_902729485.2 Mus minutoides
AGCCTCTTCCTGCACCCCAGTATGAACCAGTGAGCCTCTTCCTGCACCCCAGTATGAACCAGTGAGCCTCTTCCTGCACCCCAGTATGAACCAGTGAGCCTCTTCCTGCACCCCAGTATGGCTGCGTTTGCTTTGGAACATCATAGCTCACTTGCACGCAATCAATCATACCATCTATAAGCAGTCCTAGCACTCCATGGGTTTTTTATTTGTTTGTTTGTTGTTGTTTTCAGTTTTTCAAGATAGGGTTTCTTTGTGTAGCCCTTGATGTCCTGGAACTCACTCTGTAGACCAGGCTAGCCTCAAACTCGGAAACACGCCTGCCTCTGCCTCCCAAGTGCTGGGAGTAAAGGCGTGCGCCACCACCGCCTGGCTCACTCCAGGTTTTCATTCCTCACATGTGCAGATGTCTTTGCTCCTCTTCTGTCCTAATAAGAGCTTTCCATTAAGGCTGGACAGAGGCAGTCAGGAACAGCTTCCAAACCCTGCTCTCCGCCCCACCCCCCACCCCTCAGAAGCCATGTACTGTGTTACTAGCATGATTTTCACTCTTGAAATTTTTAATTTTTAGACAATTTTTTTTTATCATCTTAAGGACTTTCCTTTCTGTTGTGATTTGTCAAGTATTTTGTAGTGAATTGGTATTGAATTTGCAATATTTCCTCCCTATATGTACTAATGTGGTAAGTTACATTAGTTTATTTTTTATTACTATTAAAACCCTTATAGTTCTTTTTTCCAGGACTAAATACATGGCCTTTATTTCTTTCAGATCAAAGATTTTGGTTATGATCATATAAAGATGAACAATCAAGTTTTGCAACCTAGAAATATTTACTTCTTAAAACTATATTAATACTTTAGTAAACTATACAAAAAAGATTAAAGAGACAAACATGTACATTTATAGAACTGCATATCAGTCAGGCCAGATCCTGCAGAGGGAATTCCCAGCATGACCTCATTCATCTGTGAGGACACAGAGCAATCCTTGTTTGGACATACACCATCTTCTGCATGAGCCACTCTTCACCTCTTGATGGCTTCCTTCTACAAGTGTGTATGTCTAGTTGTCTGCTTCTCAGAGCAGACGTTTACCTTCCTCATTTACCAGCCATTGGAGGAGGGCTGGGGCCACGAAGGTGACTGATCCTACCCATTCTTCGTGGAGGGTTTCCTGGTGGCCCTCTTCCATCATCGTATCTGGAATCAGAGGAGCTCCCATAGCCTCTTCTTTTCTTCACATCTTGCTGAAGCAGAGTTTTGAAAAAGAACACCACGCATTCTGCTATTCCCCAGAAGAAGTCTGTTAGTAAAGACACTCTCCATGGGGACTGATTCCGGCTGTCCAACACCTGACCATTCGAGATGTAAACCATCTTCCTTCCAGTTGCCTGCTTCCTAGCGACACAGAAGTCCGGACCCCCTCTGTTGTCGCTGTGCCTAGCCTCCCCCCTTATACTTCTTGAATAGCTTTCTGGCATTAATTTTTTAACTATTTAATTTCGGTTAACTAATGTCATGTTTTTAATTGGTTCCTTGAGAAGCTTATACACTGTATTTTGACCATATTCATTTCTCCTTCCCAGTTCCCTCCACCCCTTCTCAAGCTCATTCAAATTTTTCTTTAATTTAAGCTCAACAATTTCTATTATTTTTATCAGCGTTTCTAATTCTAAGCTCTTACACTTGCTTAGCTTCCAATGTTCTTATCAGTTGGAAATCGAGGCTAGATTGCTTCATAAAGAAAAAGTTTAGGATCTTTTGCTTTGTTTTTACATCTATTGAAATGTCTCCATAAACCTCGTGTGATTTATTCCATAATGGAAAGAAAAATCTATGTATAAAAATATCTCATCTGTGTGGTAAAGTTTTGAGTTTGCACAAATAGGTTCTTTAAACACTTGAAGACATTTCAATCTTTCTGTCTCATGTTTCAGGTTTTGTGGACTGTGTTGTTTGAAAAAAAGGGGGGAGGGGTCATTCTTTGCTCCCTAAATATATTGATAAGGAATTGTTAATAACATCTCATTTTCTTCTTAATGTTAGCTGGCTGGTTAATAATGTTTCTTCTTTCTTTCTGGTGTCGATCACTTCTCTTTTCCTTAGTTGCTCTGAGAATCTGTCAATGTCATTAATTGGTAGAGGCCAGCTCTGGGTTTGTTACCTTACTGAATTATTCCTTTCTTCTCTCTCCCATTGGTTTCTCTTCTCACTGTTGCCATCTCTTTCTCCTCTTCTTAGTATCTGTTTTGCTGCTCTGCTATCTCCCTGCTTGAGCACAACACTGCTGTCTTTAATCACCATCACCTTTATATGTTTTACTGTGTGCATTTGACCTCTATCAGTTTCTCTGCACGCTGTGTTAGCCTTGTGCAGTTTCTGTTGATATGTTCTGATTTTTCAGCTCAAATTTTCTAATTCCTATTATTGTTTTTCTCCACCCACTCAGGACAGTATGATTTAACTTTGAAAAACAGTTGAGTATTTTCTATGGACCTACCTAAAATTCATGTATATCTTATTATACTGCAGACAGAAAGCATGCTTTGAAAACTTTCAAACTTTTGATTTGCTGGGCTTGTCTGTGACCCTCTTGAAAATCACATGGGTGTAGTGAAATTTGCTTGCTGCAGTATTCTATGTGTGTGAATCATGTCAACTTGTGCATATATTCTGATACTTAATGATAAAGACAGGTTTTTCACTTCTGTTAATTCAAAGCTTGCTTTACTTTAAAACCATATTATCAAGCCCATGCAAAATAGAATTGCAATATTGTCTCCTGGAACTCTCCTTGATTGTTACAAAATGGCTCTCCTAACCTCTAAATACTAATTGATCTGATGTTATTATAGATTTACCAGTCTTACTGTCTTAAAATGTCCTAACAGAAGCAACTTAGAAAAAGCAGTTTGTTGTAGTATGAATCTAACAGACAGTCCATCATGACAAGGAAGTCAAAGAGCTGTTCATCAACTGAAGGACCTGTTGATCTGTGTCCTCAGTGGAGAAGTCAAGAGTGACAAATACTCACATTCACCTAGTGGCCTCCTTTTGATATAGTCTAGAACCCAAGATCAGGGACTGGTGCTGCTGGCTTCCAGGTTTCATCTGCCCACCTTCTGTAACCTAGTCTAGATAGCCCCTCCCAGCTGTCTCTGCAAGTGTGTCTCCTGGGTGATTCTAAAGCCTGTCAAGTTGATATTCAGCATAAACCATCACAAGAACAGTGTGCAATATAAGGTACAAAGTTGAGCCTTTGACATCACTATATATTAAAATTTGCTTTCCAATGTCACTATCTACTCTTGTTTTCTGTTGCTGTGATAAAATTCTTCATCCAAAAGCAACTTATGGAAGAAAGAATGTCTTTGGCTTACAACTCCCCCTGCCAGACACACCCGCAGGCTAACCTCACCTAGATAATTCTTTGAGACTCCCTCTTAGCTAATTCTAGGTTGTAGTAAGTTGACATTTAAAATCAACCAGCACACCAGCTTAGTCTTACTGCTAGGATTTAGTCTATTGACACTAAATTTAATATGATTTAATTGGCCTTGCTTATATCACCTTACATTTTTGTCTATCTGACTTATCTAATTTATTCCTTGCTTTCATTTGGATTCAAACTGTATATTGAATACTTCTATGTGTGTACATATCAATTCCACACTTGCCTATTTCTACTCTTTCATCTATTCTTTTACTTGGATAATTTCATTAACCTGTCTTTTCAAGTCCTTCTTTGCTATCTATCTAACTTATACTAACATCTATCCGTGAGGTAATTAAATTCACATATTTTAGAGTTTTATTTTTCAACTTTGGTTTACATTTTCTTTAGGTTCTAGCAAATTTTCCTATAAATCTACATGTCTTTGTTTCCTTCTGTGTTGCTCAGCATAATAGTTAATAGTTGTAGATAAAGCAATCTCACTTAAGTGTCGCAGGCCACCAGCAGAGCCAGTGGGAAGAAACTACACAGGGACGCCAAGGCAGGTTTAGAGCAGCTTGCCTTCGCAGCCTCTGCTTTATTCTGCTTCTCTCTCTCTCAGGTTTCACACAGCTGGAGCCATTCACTCACACACATTAATCATCCATTCACTCACTCACCCTGGTCTCTCTAATGTTGGTCTCTGGTCTCTGGTCTCTCCTATGCTGGTCTCTGGGCTCTGGTCTCTGGTCTCCTCTTATCTGGGGCTGCCCTCAATTTATACTTCCATTTACTCATGCCACCTCACACCACCCAATCATAGACGCACACGTCCAAGGCAGCATGCAGGATTGGCTGATAGAATGATATCGCGAGATGTTGCGCTAATCTCTCTGAGTTACCCGCTCTGCTTTTACTGCGCATGACTGAGACTGGAATAAATAAGTGAGGTCACGGGGCTTGGCATAGAGCCAGGGCACCATCTTTGGCCCATGCGGCAGCGCCCACTCCCCATACTTAAGTACATCAAACAATCTGTGATTCTGTCTTCATGGTCTGGTTTTAAAAAGTAGATTCATTTTTTTATGTATGAGTGTTTTCCCTGCATGTGTGTACCATACGTTCCATGTGTGTGTCTTATGCCCATGAAGTTCATACATACAAGTCCTAGGACTGCAGCTACAGACAGTTGTGAGCTGCTGTATGGGTGCTGGGAATTAAAGTCCTCTGCAAGAGCAAATTTATTTGAGCTCTCTCTCCAGCCCCAAAGTCTGACTTTTCTTTTGGAATTTGGTTATGTAATTATGTTTTTTAACCTCTGTCTGAATAACATATGTGATGAGTCTTGGAGATTTTACACATTCCCCCTGCTAGATACAGTACATTTTAGAGGTCGAGTGTATTTATCCAACTAGGACTTAACTGCACCATGGCTCTATTGGCATTTTGGTACGACTTACTGCAGCCCTAATTTAACCCATTCCTAAAACTCAGGAGTTTTAAATTGAGAAAATGAGTTTCTCTGATAGACTGCCAAGTCTGTGGGAAACCCTCCTGCTCTTAGGCTCACCAAAAATACTTTCAGAATTTAGCAAGTGCCTTGATAGGAAACAACCAAAAGCATTTGAAGCCCTCAAATATTTAATTTTTGCCATTCTAACCTTATGTAATAACAACATTTCTATTGTAGTTTTAAAATTTTCTGGCAGGAATTTTCAGCTTGAGCCTACCACCGTATTCAGCTTTGGCCTAGAACTAACAAAAATCCTCCAGAAAAAAATAAAACACAATAAAAGTAACAAACTCATTACCATGGGTTATCTCTTTCCCCAGAGCTTTGGTCCTTCTGCTGCTCATCCGTGTGTGTGTGTGTGTGTGTGTGTGTGTGTGTGTGTGTGTGTGTGTCTTATACATCTCTGTGTGTGTACATCTGTGTGTGTCTGTATGTATACCTGTGCATGTGTCTGTCTATCTGTCTGTCTGTGTTTGTGTGTGTTCCTGTGCATGTGTCTGTCTGAATGTCTATGTCTGTGTGTATATATCTGTGTATGTGTGTGTGTGTGTGCCTGTTGTCTGCCAGTGTATGTGTGTCTGTATAGTTTCTGGTTGTTTTTCACATGAACAGAGATTTGACCCAGCTTCCTTCCACCTTCCAGTATAAGTCCTCAGTCTCCTTTCGTGTGGCAAACCATGATGAGAAATCTTTTACTCTGCTTAAAAGGGGTTTTGAATCACTAAGTTCCAACTAAAGAGCTTACTTTCTTTGTTTTTTGGTTATGTTATGAGGAGGAATTATGTTAGGACCAATATTCATTTTTAAAATCCCGTTTGTTGAAAAGCCAAGAGCTACATAGAATAACAAAATTGAATGGCCTTTCTGAAGCTTGAAGTCTAGGCAGACATAGGAAAACTACGAAAGGTAACCAATCACACTAGCATAAAGCATAATGGCAAGAAATCTCTAGAACATGGTGACGTGTGCAATGTCCTCTTTTCACTGTCAAACAAAAGCCAGTCCTATTAACTAAATGTCCAATGGAGTGGCTGCAAACACCACAGGCTCCTGAAACACACCACACACACAATTGGCCAACTTCTTCTACAATAAGTTATTCACGAAAGCTGCTTTTTCATTATATATTAACTCTGATCTGAATTGCATTGGGATATGAAAATTACATAAAGTAAAATACTTATCCATATGAATATATATCTCCAAGGAGGTTATTTTGAAATTAGTATTTATCATATCTTTAATTGGAGAATAATACTTTCCTTCAAGTGTTTAAAGATGTGCAATGAATTTTAGAATAATGTATCCAATTTTCCCAACATAAATAATTCCTGCCAGTCCATTTTATTTTCATGTGTAATCAATAATAATAAAATATTAATGGCATTATTATAATGTATAAAGACAGTTAACTGCATAACAATCCTTGTAACACCCAATGCCTGCTGCTTAACACCCCTGGGGGAGTAGATGAGCACTCGAGCACCACAGTGTGTATATAGAGGTCAGAGGACAACTGGAAGAAGTCGGTTCTCTCTGCTCACCCTGAGGGTTCCAAGGGTGGTACACAGGTTATCAGACTAGCAGGCACGTGCCTTTACCTGTGGGGCCATCTTGGCAGCCCTGTGTGTTCATACTCTTGACCCAATTTGTAGGGGAGGAAACTGCACACAGGCGTTATCTGCTCATAGCCAGGTCTGCTTCGTTCCAAAGCCCTGGCCCACCACAGTCCACTGTCTCTGAGGATCAATGAAAGCTGAAGCATTGATTTGCGTTTGATAGATGCCCTATGTCTTAGTCCTTTTCAAAGTGCATTACTTAGATAGACAGGGTAAAGAGATAAAAGTGCAAGTCAGATTTATCAATTCTATCATTTGTCAAAAGCTCAAATCCATCTTGTCCGGGGAGAAGGGGTTGGAGTTAAAATGCGTTTCTGGCATTCTCCTCAGACTGCAAACTTCTGTGTTGTCTCTGACTTTAATTATTTCCACCCTTGTTCTTTTTCCAAAGATTGCCTTTTTGTCTCTTCTCCTTTGCTGTGTCTGACAGCCAATCCGATCCTAGATTCTAGTGAACATAGGGAACGTTTGGTGACTGGCCACTCCTTGGGAAAAGATGCAGCTCACTGTGTAATGACACTGGTCTAACCTTGTCTCCCTTCCCCCTTCCTCTATGCCCTCAGTCAGTATCACATCCCTGTGGCTGCTGATGCTACCGCAGCTGGTATTATTATTGATAGTGTATCTTAATTAATCCTCTAACTTTACACCATTTAGTCAGACATGTCTACCTTCCTATTATTTCCCTCACCATATGCCTCTTTCTTGTTAATCTTAATAAAGATATCAAAGACTCCAAACTCACCATAAATTAATTCCACCTCCTCTGGGATACTTGAAAGTTTTAGGGCTCTATAAGGCATCTGCTATAAATTTGATTTGTGTTTCTATTCTGTAGCTTCTGTAAAATTTTTAATCAAAACAATAAGAATAAAACTATATCTTAAGGAATATTCCCTATGCCCATGTTATTTGCATGGCATTCAATTTTAATTTTCCTAGTCTTATTATCAGTTCATTATTCAAAGCAACTCTTTCCGTAGAATGAATTGACTTACAGTTGAAAATAGCATCATCGACACCCTTAAACTCTTTGAATCACACCCCAGTATTTGGAAGAACATTTCTGAACACAACCCTTTGAGCATGGGCAGATCACACAGTGGCAAGTTGGGTTGAGGTAGCCAGGCAACAATTTCAAAATCATCCATCTCTTCCCTCAGTCACGTGGCCAAGTGGTAAGGTGAATATGAAAAATGCAGACAGAGATTCTCAGAACCTCTGGAGGGGGTGTCTTCCTATTAGCATTTCAAAAATGTCTCCAGTTCCCCAATCTAAATACATAATCTGTGAATAACATTATGGGTTTTCAGCTGGCAGTGAAGTGTGATATATTGTTAATGCTTTTCTGCAGATGTTAGAATGAATATCTATCGAGAGCTCTATTGTCTCTGATGGATTTCATATAACACAGTCCAAAGAGCACCTCAGTCTCCTGCTTAACTAGAGTCCTTACTCAAGACGTCTAGTAAGGTTAACAATAATGTAGATTCATTATTTTCGGTAACGATTCCAGTTAAATATCGACATATCAAACGTCAAAATCTTTAAAAAAGGGTACCTAGACCGAACCTAAGACTTATATTCGAAAGAAAGAAAGAAAGAAAGAAAGAAAGAAAGAAAGAAAGAAAGAAAGAAAGAAAGAAAGAAAGAAAGTTTCCCTGAGGATGATGGGAATAAGTTAACTTTCAGGGTTACCCTGAATGGGAAGGCAGCCCTGACAACATTTAAACACTGTGCCAGAATGCAGAGCATCTCAGGTTTCAGTGAACATTCTTGCTCTACCTGCTACCTCATCTTCTGGCAGTCGAAGGAGCCCAGGCTATACCGAGGATTGTGTTTATAAAGTGATTAAGAAATTTCCTCCCGTCACACATTTGTGTGATGTCTCTGGGCCATTTCTGATGTTGCTACTATAGCAATGGCATAGTTAGTGCTTGTCACTGACAGGAGCCTTCTGAAATTGTGAGGGAGGAGTTGCAATTTATAATGCGCTACAAATTGCTCTCAACGCTAGAATACAAATTCAAATATGATAGTTGATACCAATCTGCAGTGTTTTTTGGAGTAATCCCAATTGCTTTGGAAAATCCCTTGATGGTTTGGGGATACATTTTGTCTACCAAACAGTCATTCTGACTGCATTGAGAATTCAGACACAACTTTTAAAATGCAGAAGGGATTTCAGGGTAAATTATATTTTTGAAGCCCCGAGTGTTCAAAATAGAAGCATCTTTGCTTGAAGCACCAAGACCATGTAAAACCATACGGATAAGGTGGCTCTCAGACAAATTCCATTCCTGGTAAATCCAACAGGGAACTTTGATTGAGCACAACTTAAAATGTTCTGTACATGTTAAGCATTTCCATGAAGATAAAACAGTGAGTGACTCATCATATCTTTTCACGATGTTTTTATTGAGTGAGAAAGAACATCTAGTATGTATTTCTCTCTCTCTCTCTCTCTCTCTCTCTCTCTCTCTCTCTCTCTCTCTTACACACACACACACACACACACACACACACATCCATAGTAGCTGTTTCCTTAATAGCTAAAGAATGCTAGAGTAGAAACAAGTGTGTTTTATGGGCCATGGAGCCAACAGAATTATCACGTTTTGATCACTTGTTTAGAATCTAATACATCCATAATGCATGCCTTGGTTAGAATATGAGAGTGAATTCATCATAAAGAAATCCCAAGTTCAAGTGCCTGTATCTAACTTGAGGGAAAAAACATAGAGGGACGCAGCTAGCTACACTAATCAGTGCACTGCCCCCAGCAGTAAGGAGAGATGTTTTCAACATGCTTGCCTGGAGCCCTTGTTATCTGAACAAGATGACCAGAAAGAAGCTTGGTGGTGGGCAGCAAAGAAGCAGTGTGGAGTTTTATTTTAATCGCTATGAATATGATTCTTGGCTAGTGGAAGTCCCAGGAGAATTGACCTTGGTCCCTGCATCAAGGATAGGCTAAGATTGGATGATTTTTGTCTTCTTTGTGTTAAAGTCACGCAGGTGGACAGTAGAGATGCCTTCTGTTGTGAGTTTGCTACAGTGGCCACAACAAGCTACCACAGAGTGGTTAGCTCAAATAACAGAAATCGGTTTCCTTACAATTCTTGAAACTGGAGATCCCCAATTAGAGATCAGCAGGGTTGTTTTCCTCTGAGGCCTCTCCCTAGCAGGGCAGCTGGCCATCAGAGCTGTGTCTTCACACGGCCTTCTTCTGAATTTGACTGTGTTCTAATCACATCTTATCCTGTGAACGCCAGTTGCACTGAATCGGGGCCACCTGCACGGGCAGTGTAGCTCAGTGGTGGGGCGCTTGCCTAGGTTGTGTAAGACCCTGGGCTTTGATCAGCAGCACCATACAAAAGGACGTGGAAACCAATAAAGTTTCCCATGAATTAGTGCTAGTCTATGATCTCTTCTTAATTACTGTAAAGACTTTAGCACTAAATGTCGTTACATTCTAAAGTTCTAGAATAAGGCCTGAAATGTATGGATGCAGAAGGCATCACCGCCCATGACCAGCAAGGTGTGGGTATCAGTTATGTTGGATCTTTGTGGGATTTCCTGATGCATTTGCAATCTTGGCTGAAGGCAGTTTGTCACAGCGGCTCTTCCCTGTCTGACATGGTAAAAACACGTTGTTAATAAAACCAGTGTAAGCCTTATGCGTGCTAATCTGAAATGGACCTGTTACTTCTACCTGTTTAGTTTTCAGCTTTCTTGAGTTGGCACCTATACAGAGTTGTGTTGTGACTGATGCTTGGTGATACAGAATTTCATTTTTATGGTGAGTCTGAGAAAGAGGGAATGTGGAGGCAAATCATCTCACATCAGGGCAAATTAGTAAGCTCACAATCTAAAGGTGACGTACTGTGGGTCTGAGTTCTGCCCCACTGCTAGGCATAGCTTTTGGAGAGTTAAAAACGAAGGGAGCTTGGCTGTGCTCATTCCACACCCATGGGCAGGTGCTAGGATGGGTCCATGGGCCTGTGATGAGGCCAGGACTGGGAGCTCCTAAACTCTGGGACATTCAGGAGCTGCTGAGTCACAAGGAGTTGAGAGCAGAGTCTGGGGTGCCTGTGTGCTAAGGACAGCATCTCGCATGGGGCAGGTGGTATGGGAGCTCCAGCTTAGCTTAGCTGTGGTTATGGCAGAGAGGCTTTCTACTGAAGATTTAGGCAGTAGCTCTGTAGGCAAAGGTCTGCTCCATGCTCACCATGGTGGTTCTCAATGAAAGAGACAATCCTTGGTTCCAAACTGTTGATGGGTTGTTCATTGTGGAAAATGGATGCACACCAGACCAACTTCTCAGGGTGGACCAGAGATTAAATACCCTTTGCAGGGAGAAATGTCCTGGAAGGGGAGCTTATTGGCTAAGCCCTCAGGAGAACTCTGTTCTCAGCCTACGTGACCATGGGTCACATTTCCTTATATGGGATGCATGGCAAATGTTCCAGCCCAGGAATATGGCAGGGAGTAGGGAGGCGTCTACTGTCTCAGGTGTGTACCGCCAAGTATTTGGGGTCTCAGACCCACTCTACCCACCAAGCTTCCTGGCAACCTACTACCCTTGATTCAAGCAATTAGAAAGAATATATGGAAAAGAAACTCAGCAGTAATAATAGTAATAGTAACAATAATAAACAGACTAGAAAGATGTTCCCATTTCAAAATCAAGTCAGACATTCTTGGAGATCAAATAAAGAAGAAAGCTCAGCATACAGCGAGGGGAAAACTGTGCAGCCATCACTGGTTCACAGACTCTGTGCTGGGTGTAAGGCTTGTTCCTTCCAGACAATGGAGACTGAACATGCTCCATCACAGACAGCAATCTGGAGCTTACTGCTTGGAGTCTAAGCAGGAGTATCTCTCCACCACTCCCAAATGGCTTTGGAGGCTGAAGAATAGAGTCCAAGAATTCTAGTGAGGTATGAGAAGAGACTGTTCCACAATGTGACAAATGAGCTATATGCCCTGTGTCATCAGACACCATCTGACTATAAGGTACTTTTCATAACTGGGGTGTGATGCTGTGTGGAAAAGCATGAAAGAAGAGAGCAAGGGGAAAACCTCCTCCCCACACATGAGCACATAAATGTAAACCATAAAACAGAAAGAAAAATAATGCTAAGAAGAGAGCCATCAAAAAACATAAGTTAATTAATTAAGCTTATTTCAAATGAAATCAATGTCATAAAATTATGAGCAAATGCTTTAACGTTTGGTTAAAATGTCCAAGAAGAGCAGCACCCAGAAAATAAATGTGAACTAAGCAGGCGCTTTTAACACATCAATAGAAGTCTTAGAAATTCATGTAATTTTGTATATAATTATGCATATGAGACAAAAGGAAAATTAATAAGATAAATTCTAGACTGGATTAGAGAAACCCAAGCAACCTGCCCAGCTCTGGCACACATCTGGGGAGCAGGCCGGCTGCAGGACTGAGCACACAATGCTTGGGCCATTTAGAACTAAAGACAACAGAGACTCGATCGCATGCTCAGTCTGAAAATCAATGTCTAAATGCTGCACAAAATGACAGGTGACTTGAAAAACAATGGTAGTTATGCTGGTGCAGATAGATCTTCAATCCTCAGCACCAACCAAGACATGTTCTCCCGTCTTCTACACAGTCAGACAGCTTGTTGGGAGAGAAAGGAAGAAAAAGGACACGTAGAAAACTGAGGGTGTGATGCTCTGCTAATTAAAGCAGTGACTGGAGAATGTACTTCATTAGGAAATAAACAGAAGCCAACCAGCAGCATTCACAATTCACCATATCCCATGATCCTGTCCACAGAAAATGGATTCGCCTGTTGATCTTGGAGTGATTACTTAAAGGCAAAGTAGGCAGAAGCAAGATATAATTTTCTGGCTTCCAAGTTCAAAGACCTGAACTATTCTCCTGGGCCACATCTTCTCTGGCCTCTACCAGCTCCCTTCCAGGTAGGACTATTGCTTTAGGGGATCTTCAGAAGGCAAGGTCTGAGCCCCAGCTCACATGGGGATACAAGCTTGAAATAAAACGTTGCTAGCTAAAGCCACTACTTCTCAAGTTGTCTATTACTGCAGGATCATAGCTGTGAAGAACAATTATGCAAAACTGGAAAGACTACAGAAATTGATAAAATATACTGAGAAATTTAATTAAAAATCAATTAGAAAATACTAATTTTTAATGAACATCTAAATCTCTAGGCAACAATAACATGGGATGTGTTCCTGGGAGAATCAAAGCATATTCTAGAAAGCAGAGAAATGCTGGATAACCTTAAGCTTTGTTCAGAAAGTCTTGATACTGCATATGTTTAAATTTTATGATACCCATATGAAAGCAGCATTAAAGCAACCTATTGAAGACTTTCCCACTTCACGTGAAATCTGGAGGGAAATGGAAGAGAAGGAAGAAAAGAATGGAGTAAGAGGAGGAGCAGTGGAAGGAGGGGAGGAGGACTAATGGGCCCAAATATAAAAAAATTGCAGTAAAATGGAAGAAACAAACTGCGTATGAGATCAACCAGTTTGATCAAACCAAACCTGATATGATATTTCTAATTTAAAATTTTTGATGTTGTAAAAGATTTAAAAAGAAAAACATCAATAAAAAAGCTAAGGATGACAAACACACACACACACACACACACACACACACACACACACACACATGTTGCCCACATAGAGAGATAGAGAACACTAGAGCAAAGCTAGCTGAGTCCAGTTGCATTCTCAAAACTGATCAAGCTGCCATATTGGGAGAGTCTTTAAGGAGTTAACAAGTGGGTTGAAATGAAGCTTTGAGAATGTAACCCAATTCAACATGACTGGATCTTTATAAAAGTAGGAAGTTGGGATAAATACACACAGAGTGAGACCCAGAGAAGACAGTCAATTGCAACTCAGGGAAAGACTTAGGAGATGGGACCCTGTGTATTCTGGCTTCTAAATTCCAAAGTGGTGGAAATATGAATGGCTATGGGATAAGCCACCCACTCTGGTGAGCCTTATAATGGAAGTCTGAGCAAGCCAAAATATTAACAAAAAGAAAGCTATGGCACTACTAATGTCAGATAAAACAGAACTAAAGCCCAACAGCATTAAAGGTGTGGGCAGGGACATCAAATGGAAAAGGTCCACTGTGCTAAGACATAAATCTAGTCCTTATTGAACCCTCTACATTCAAGCATTGGCCCCCAACCTTCCTACCAAACCTCTCTTATAGGTATTGCCAAAGATAGCTGACTTTGAAACTTCAGCCTGTGTACATGTGGGCAGCATTTGGCACAGCTGAAGATGTCCTCCTCTTTTAATCCTTTCTACTTTCTTACTGGTTGTAGCACCCTTCACTCTTCCTCTCTAGTCTCTGACTGCATCTTCACCCCCATCCAAAATGCTGGGCAGCTGGAAGGCTCAGGCTCACTCTTATGGCATAAATATAAGAGATGCCTTCTCTTCTCAATCTCAGAATGGTATTGCAGCAGTGAAGCTGGAGGCTCAGCCAGGGGAGAGATGCATAGAAGTAATCGCAGTCTTCTGTGATACAAGACAGAGCACAGGGGCACTTGGGCTGGGAGGGAAACTTTGTCATGGGTACAGTGACAAAAGGCATCTCTGGATCTATGAATCATTTTGGGAACTTTTTGGTTGGTTGGTTAGTTTTGTCTCTGTCTTAGTGTATACTGAGGTGAAGAGACAGAATAACAGAGCATGGAAAGCATTTAGTTGGGGCTGGCTTACAGTTTCAGGTGTTTAGTCATCATCAGCATGGGGAGAAGCATGGCAGCCTGCAGGCAGACAAGGTGCTGGAGAGGAGCTGAGAGTTCTACATCTGGGTCTGCAGACAACAGGAAGAAAGAGTGACACTGGAACAGGCTTCAGCTTTCATCTCAAAACCCGTCCTCAGTGACCCAATTCCTCAACAAGGTCATTCTCCTAATAGTGCCACTCCCTGGTGACCAAACACTCAGATCTCTAGCCCTATGGGGGCCATTCTTATTTAAACCACCCGGTCTTGTTGGGTTTGTTGTTGTTGTTTGTTTGTTTGTTTGTTTGTTTTTTGCTTTTGTTGTTGTTGGTGGTGGTGGTGGTCATCGTCCTAGTTGTCCTGGAATTTGCAATATAGGCCAGGCAGGGTTTGAACTCATAGGTATCTACCTGCCTCTGCCTCCCAAAGGTTGGGATTAAAAGCATATGCTACCATGGCCAGTTTTATGCAGTATTGGGGATAAAATCCAGGTGATCAGGCATGTTAGAAGAGTACCTTATTTACTGAGTTATTTCACTGTGCCCTTATTTCTGGAAATTTCCATTTCATGTGTTTGAACCAGAGTTGACTATGGGTGACTAAAATCACCGAAAGTGAAGCCTATGAGGGGTCATGGCATCTTTTGAAGCCTCTCACTGATTATTGTTGTCACAAACCACCACCACTCTTATGGCATAAAGCACTTTAGCCAACTCTCTCTGTCCGCTGATCTCCTCCTGTCTCTTTACAGTTAGGTCTCCCTATGCCCAGAAGAGATATTCTTCCAAAATAAAAGTCATCTCTTTTCATATTGGCCTTGCCATTTACAAAGACCTTTACTGTGTATTCTCTCCATACTGTATGTTCCCCCTTGGAGTCTTTTTCTTAGTACAGAATTGGGATGTCTTCTCCAAACACACACACATGCATACACACACACACACACACACACACACACACACACACACACACACACTAACACTTAAACACACTCACACTTACACACACAGAGAAACACACTCACACTTACACACACACATCCAGAGAGAGGGGGAGGGGAGAGAGAGAGAGAGAGAGAGAGAGAGAGAGAGAGAGAGAGAGAGAGTTCCCTTGCTTTACTTCAGCTACCAGACTCTCCTGTACATGAGAGGCTGCCATCTGCCACTCCACCACGACCCCAGCCACCTCTGCCTTGTGGTTTTATCTGTCTCAACATCACTTGCTGCACTTCTAGCATTGGTTGGTGTTTGTTATATTAGGAACTGTCTGTTTCCTCTACTCACAGAAATACCATAATTTTTGTATTTGTAGTATGTAATTCAGTGCAGTGCACCAAAACCACTCTAAATTCTAAATATTTGCTGACAGAGTGAATACACAAATGAGTTATTTAATTAGGATATGCACAAACCTGGAAGCAAGGAAGCCTGAACTCATTATTTAGAACCCCAAGTAAGCAAGGTGTTGCTACAGTTGTGAAAGACTAAACTAATTGTGAAAGAATTTAAAAGAAACCAATGATTTGCATGCTATGCCTTCCTCACAGTGTTATAGATATGACAGCATTTTAAGTAGTAAGAATACGGAATATTTGACACTAAATTAATTATAATTTCTATATACGAATAGAGAAAGACCTGATACTTCCTCAATTAAAGAATATATATCAGCCGGGCGTTGTGGCGCATACCTTTAATCCCAGCACTCGGGAGGCAGAGGCAGGCAGATTTCTGAGTTCGAGGCCAGCTTGGTCTACAAAGTGAATTCCAGGACAGCCAGGGCACACAGAGAAACACTGTCTCAAAAAACAAAAACAAAAACAGAACAACAACAAAAAAAGAATATATATCCTGGGGCTTATGGGATAGCTAACAGTTAAGGGAATATACTGTTCTTCCCAGCACCTGCTTCAGGTAGCTCACAACTCTCTGTAACACCAGCTCCAGGAATCCTATTCTAGACCTCTTCTGGTTTCCTTGGGACATGGCATATGCTAACAAAGACACATAAGGGCACACACATGTAGGTAATTTGCTTTAAAAGGCTGCACATCTTATATATGTACACATAAATTAAAACCAAAAATATGGGGAGTGGGAGAGAGGGAGAGATTGAAACCATTGATATGGTAAAATATAAAGAATGCCATGACAAATTTCAATTGATCTATAACATGTAGACTAAATTTTCTTACCACAATATAATTAAGTTCAAAATCAATAATGCTAAATTATAGTATTTGTCTTAGTTACATTTTTATTTCTGTGATAAAATAACCATGACTAAAATAAAGCATTTAATTTGGGGCTTAGAGTTTTAGGGGGGCTAAAGTTAATGATGCTATAGTGAAGGCACGGTGGTCAGAGTAGCTGAGAGCTCACATCTTGACCCACAAGTAGAAGGCAGGGGAGAAAGAGAGACTGGGAATGCCTTGTATCTCTGAAACTTCAAAGGCACATCTTCTCCAATAAAGCCACACCTCCTGATCCTTCCCGAAACAGCTCTACCAACTGGAAACCAGGCATTCAAATATATGAGCCTGTGGGGAGGGGTCATTTTCATTCTAACAAGTATAGAATGCTCAGGAATACACATTTGCAAATTAAACATTGGGAATATATATATATATTAGAAAAGAAATTGCTGGAAGAAGCTAAAACCTTGTGCTATGCAGCTAATATAGCACTTAAATTTAAGCACATGCTCATTAATTAATGACCAAAATGTATTGTACAAATGTATGAGTAGTTTTCCAAAATAAAAATATTTTTGGAATTTTGTGATCAACAATAGTTTTAATATTTGAGCATTTACATAAACAAAGTAAATAAAGGACCCAGAAAGTATCCTGTGAACATCCACAAAGATGAAAGAGGCCATGTTTGAAGTTGGAAGCAAAGGGGAGGTCTGTTAAATGAGATGTGGCCTTTGGGAAATAAGACCTTAAAATAATACTGAAACACAAAGAATGACCACAGAAAGAAAATATCAAAAATCATTTAAAATATTTGAATTAGTTTATACTAATGAATAATTTTCTTTAAAAATACCATTTCCAAGCATTGAAGAAACAGAAAACCAAAGCAAACCAATAAAGGCCACAGAGAAAACAAAAGAAAGAAGGGCAGTGAGGGGTGGAAGGGAAGAAGGAGGAAGAAAGAAATGGCCAAAATCCCACAACCACATTCTGTCTCCTCAAAAGGAGTCGTCTGACTATGGGTGGCATTCAACACACCTTCAAGAAAATTATCTTCCAGATGAATTTGCAAATTGTCCTTTCTAACTCAGTGAAGAATTGAGTTGGAAATTTGATGGGGATTGCATTGCATCTGTAGATTGCTTTCGGCAAGATAGCCATTTTGACTATATTAATCCTGCCAATCCATGAGCATGGGAGATCTTTCCATCTTCTGAGATCTTCCTCGATTTCTTTCTTCAGAGACTTGAAGTTCTTATCATACAGATCTTTCACTTCCTTTGTTAGAGTCACACCAAGGTATTTTATATTATTTGTGACTATTGTGAAGGGTGATGTTTCCCTGATCTCTTTCTCAGCCAGTACATCTTTTGTATAGAGAAAGGCCATTGATTTGTTTGAGTTGATTCTATATCCAGCTACTGCACTAAAGCTGTTTATCAGGTTTAGGAGTTCTCTGGTGGAGTTTTTGGGGTCACTTATATATACTATCATGTCATCTGCAAATAGCG
>LR754207.1:19329-79769 GCA_902729485.2 Mus minutoides
CATGGAGTGCTAGGACTGCTTATAGATGGTATGATTGATTGCGTGCAAGTGAGCTATGATGTTCCAAAGCAAACGCAGCCATACTGGGGTGCAGGAAGAGGCTCACTGGTTCATACTGGGGTGCAGGAAGAGGCTCACTGGTTCATACTGGGGTGCAGGAAGAGGCTCACTGGTTCATACTGGGGTGCAGGAAGAGGCTCACTGGTTTGCTTCAGCAAGTTTGGCCTCACTAGCAGGTGGGAAACAAATCTGTTCACCTGCATTTCCATTTGGGAGCAACAGATAATTAGCAAGTGACATTTATTTCACTAAAATAATTTTCAGTGGTGACAAAACATCAAATATATGAAGGTAAATTTAATGAAAAGTTTGAAGATGAAAATAGACGTTTTATGCTGAAAAAAATACCACAATTTACTACAGTTAGAGTAGTTGATCTAAATAAATGAAGTGCTGTTCCATAAAGACTCAAAACTGTGAATGCCAGTGATCCCCAAGTTGAACCATATATTAAATGGCCCTATATTTGGGGGAGGGGATCAGAAACAAGAAAATGATTTTATACTAACATATTTATTATTAAATCAAAGCTTCACTCAACAGCCTAGGGTGACTTCAGACACTTGGCCATTCTCATGCCTCAGCCTGTGCTGATTTTAAATGTACACATGGAAAGGAGGTAAAACATGCAAAGCAGTTTCGAAGAAGAGAAAACTGAAGAAGGACACTGCAGAGTTCACCAGACAGAGGATCCAAATTAGGGCTCTAGTGACGAAGACAGTTAAGCATTGCCACCAGTAGCTCAGGTCACAGGATGGAAGAAGATGACAAACATTTCAATGCATGTGATACACAGATACTGCCAATATGCATTCAGACTATGTAAAGAACTGTAAAGGATGCAAGTGGCTGGGAAGGATGACTCCATTGCAGTGAAGTTCAGCATCTGTTGGGCCAGAAGCAGGGTCGTCCTTACCGGGCCAAGTCAGGGGTGGGTGGAGTCCCAGGGATTTTCATTTCCCTGGTCCCTGTATCCTGGTATTGGATACATGCATGCATTACAAGTGTATCCTGGCTCATACACACAAGACTTTCCCAAAGTCAGTGTGGTTTGTGCAACTTTATTGAAAACTTATAAACAATATGAAACAAGGCACCCTAATACATACATCAGCTAATCTGCTGCAGGAAACTAGAAGAAATTGTATACCTTCTTACCATTGCATCGGAATGCTGTGACCAGGGGTCATCAAACTTTAAAAATTGACAGCCAACTGACTTTCCTATCCACAAGGCATGGTTTGAGTGAAGCATCACACCATGACTGTGCCTTTCCATGTTCTCCTGGACATTACGGGACATGTCCAGTACTGTCTGAATACTGGATCACAAAGATGACGAGAGATACTTTCAATATTTTTAAAATGTGTTGGTATTTTTTTTTTATTCTCTGAAATCCTCCCACCCTTGAAGAAGAAAAAAAGCACAAGAGAAGTATAATTTACTGTGTTGGATGTAATTAGGTCGCCCCGATTCTCCCTCATATGGTGTGGCTTGGTGAGCACGCATGAGGAATAAAACCCACTCAGCAATGGTCTCATTTACCGTCCTTGTATTATTCATGGCGCCTCCAATCTGCACTTTCTTCGAAAGAATCATTTCAGACCATTTGTTCATTTTGTGAGGGGTAATTTAGTTCATACTGTATGACACAAATCATAAATTCATTTAACCAGACACATGACATAAATTGTGATCCATGGTAATGCTTGAAAGTAGCTCTCAGAAAACACTTTTTCCTTTGGTGCCACACAGCACCCAGCCTCTGTCTATCTGTATATTTAGTATCTGACGTGACTTATGTCTTGCTTAGTGTTAATATAGACATTGTAATATTTGCTTCTTGCTTCCGGAGGCAGGTGTCTTGAGGGCACCTGGCATGTGCACACTCCTGGACAGGTTATGCAAAGTCACCTAGTTTTGCTCACAAATCTGCAAGTGAAAGTCACCTAATATAGCTGAGACTAAACGGGGGCAGTGTTGATGTGAATCTCTCTCCCCATCCATAATAGGGACACTGGGATGAATATAATGATTTTTACATTACAACTTGGGGTGTGAAACAATGATTCCACAAAACCATTTCTCTCTCCAAATTTTTAAATAACAGAGGACCATAGTGTAGGAGACATTTTGTCCTGTTCCAACATTGTTCTTTCCCTGCCTGAAATCTCTTACACCTGATGCTTCATATCAGAATCCAAACTCTTAACTATTAGATAAGGGATTGGCAACAGGTGAATACAATGCCTCTTTGGGTTACACTGACTTGTAGTGAACTGTCTCTCCCTCATTTCTATGCAGGGATTTTTATCCTCAGAAGTATATTCAAAAGGGATGGGTTGCATAAACAGGTCCTTTAGAAAGACAAGTTAAAACAAGTTTAAACAAGCTACACAGAGTATGCTCTAGGTTACCAGTATCACAAGAATGTGAGACCAGGACACAGGTGCACATGGAGGGAGACCATATGAAGACATAGAAGAAGAAATTGTCCACATATAGCTCATGAGGAAAAAGATGTTAGAAGAATCCAACTCTGCAGGATGATTCCTACTACCAACTTCTAGAGTGATGAGAGAGGAACATTTTGTTTCAGTCACCCAGCCTGTGGAAGCTTATGCAGAGTTCTAAAATCAAAATAATGAGGAAATAATAGTTTCTAGAATGTTCTGTGCTTATAGCTGGACTTTGCTTTAAAAACTTCTAAGTATGCCTTTCAAATTACTGAGTATAGGAAAAGTGACTACATTTATATTGCTCTCTAGGAATAAATCCCTAAACTTCTACAGTTGAGAAGAATCGCATTTCTGTGTAGAGGGAGGTTCTGATGTTTACTGATGCTGAAGGCCCTTGTCGCCAGTTGGATTTTTATCTATCACTAACTAGCCAGTAACTGAGCATGGGGCGGGACACTGAGAGTTGCACAGGTAGGATGAAGGAGGGGCTGGGAAAGAGAGGAGAAGGAGGAGCAGAGGAGATAAAGCCATGTAAGTCATGTAAGTTTCAAATAAGTGGTCTCTGACCACTTCCCTGACTGGGCCAGGGGTAGCAGGGTAAGATTTAGGAGGTGCCCAGTCATTGAGTTAGCCAAGGAGTTTTGAGAATAATTGGTTCATGTGTGCCTGTGTGCATGCATGTGCACGTATGAACATGTGTTTTCTATTTACAAATTTGAGATAGCTCCTGGGTGGGTGCACCCTTGCTCGTGTGCGACCGACCAGGAACATAAAGCACTATAAACAAAACTACACACTATGCTTCTGTCTTTTACTAAGTTCATATTTAGAGTCTCTACTTACAAGTCTTTCCCTTACAAATGCCATGGCATTAGACAGGGTAGCAGTTGGTGCCCATGAGAAGCCAGGAGAATTCAGAGGTATTATAGGTCAAGTCTATGGTGAGTTTATTGTTAGTATTTAATATTTATGGACTACCCAGAGCCATGAGCCAGTGTGTTACCTGTTTTCATTAGGCAAGAGGACTCTGCTTGTTCATTCACTAGAGTTTCTCAAAGAAATAGCTATCTGATTTGAATTTATAACAACCTGGTTAGTTTTCATTTCATTTATATTCTAGGAACAATTTTCAAATAAAACATCTGGTGTCCAGATAGGATGGCTCTAAATCTGGGAAACTGAAAGCCTATGCTTTACCAACAAGGTTGCATGATCAAGGAGAATAGACAATGCATTGAAATGGGTTCTCTCAGCTTCTTTCCCATGGCCAGAGGCCATTCTGGGAAATGAACAAAAGGCCTAAGAGAGGGGGCTGCTGGAGATGTTAAAGCTTTGTGTATAATCCATTTAACAAATGACTCTGTAAATGAAGGTGTACGCAGGCAAATGTTCAAAGAATGATTTAATCTCTTCTTCATTTTGAATGTCAGTGAGGTCAAATAAATGGCAGGGAAGGGAAGCCATTTTGGATACTACACTTTCTGGTGGGAATTAGTCTTCTGTTTCTGCGTCAGTGAAATGAGTGAAGGAATGAATATTTTCTTATTTACTGGACTCATCCACAGGAAGATGGGGGAGTGGTCAGATAGGTTTTCAGGCTGTGCCATCTACATCACAAACAACACGAGGAAGGTGCGAAGTGGATGGTGAGTTAGTGGGTGGTGGTCTCATGTATCCCCATCCACCTCCCAGGCTGTGGCTTATTTCACATGTTAGACTTTGATTGAAGTATTTCAAGACCCAAACCACAATGAACACTGGATTAAGAATTATTGATTAAGAATTACTCTTACTAATTTGAGCTACTTGTGCTTTCTATGGACGTGGACACTGAGTGTAAAGGGTCTCTCAGATGTCCCTATTCTTTCATGCTGCAACGTCTCTCCTCTGATGGCATGTCTTCCTTTGACTTTGTGACAGCAAGACCCTTCTCCCCGCCTTCTGCATCTGCAGATGATTCTTCTTGTATCAAAAGGGAGACATGGCTTCCTAAAGTCATAGGCAACTATAAATGGTTGTGTCACAGTATGGTCAGTACCATCTCTTCCATGTGGATTATCTTTCCCCTAAATGTGGAGGGAAAGTGATTTCACTCCTTTCTGATTCCATTTGCCTACTTCTTTTTTTCCAGAAGAAAACAGGTTACTCTTGGATTCTAATAATATTTGATGCCAGCAAATAGTATCCCAAACTGTTCACATGTATGATAGCTTAGGCATAGGAAGGACCTGTTGTGATGCCTGAAGTTATGTTTTAAGTTTAAAGCACTGTGCTTAAAAGATCTATAAAAGAAAAATGCCTCTAACCTGTAAGCCCCACTTGCCCAAGGACAGATAACTTCCTCTAATGCTGGGAGCTATTGTATTGTAAGATAATAAGCCACTGGTTTTCACTTCCGTAAAAAAAGTTTGGTTGCTCCAACAGCACAGGATGTGCTTGATCACATGTGGCAGGAGATACATAGGCAGTACGTCAGTATGTATGCTTGTCCCCAATTGAATGGAGGTGGGACCTGCTACATCCACTCCAGTAGTGACCCGCCTGACAGGCTGGAGAGTCTGGACGTGGTCCCAAGGCGAAAAGTTCACGGAAACTTAGTCTCCTGGAATCGTGGCATCCTGTATAAAGAATGCTCCAATGTCCTTGCTTTAGTTGGTAAACAGATCTGTATGCTTTCCCTTAATATTGCTTCATTATAAGTGCTTCTAAGGATTGAATTTTTGACATATAGCTAAATTAGATTTTAGGCAGTCCTTGATCTGACCCTGGGAATAGCTAGCCCAGATACAAGTACCATTATCTAGGAATAAGGAAGTTTGTGGCCTGAGGAGGAACTAGACTAGATACTTAGAACTATAGCTAGTTGAGTTACACCCAGATACAAGTATTTACAATGGCCTAGGGGGAAGGTAGACTATGGCAAGGGCACGAAGCCCTTGCACCTGGCTTCTAAGTTTAAGATGACCTTAGGTGGAGTTGTTTTTGAACCCAGTTGTTAACATTGA
Source organism: Mus minutoides (assembly GCA_902729485.2). NCBI lineage: Eukaryota > Metazoa > Chordata > Mammalia > Rodentia > Muridae > Mus > Mus minutoides. Next base: position 24,854 of record LR754207.1, read on the forward strand.
ATTTTATCCCAGTTCTTCCGCATTTGCATTCCTGTTTTGTATAAGAATCCAGTAACCGGGCTGGTGAGATGGCTCAGCAGGTAAGAGCACCCGACTGCTCTTCCGAAGGTGATAAGTTCAAATCCCAGCATCCACATGGTGGCTCACAACCATCTGTAAGGAGATCTGGCGCCCTCTTCTGGAGTGTCTGAAGACAGCTACAGTGTACTTACATATAATAAATAAAACTTACTAAACACATGAATCTCAAGAAGAATGATTAAGTTTTACACCAGAGTCACGGGGAAGGATCTTAGTTCTTGTTTCGCGTGTGACTTCCTCAATGTCTCTAGTACACACTTCGACTTAGTTTTCCTACCTGGTTGGTCCCTGCCGCCGAAGGTCCCTAGGGAGGGTATTAGTCGGTGGTTTTATTTGTGATATCGTATTCGACCTTGTGTCCTGAGGGTCCCATCCTCTTAGAGAAAGTACCCAAGGAGAGGAAGGGGTCTTCAACCCTCTAGGTGGAAGAATAACATGAACTAACTAGTTCCCCCTGCGCTCATGTCTCTAGCTGCATATACGGAAGAAGATGGCCTAGTTGGCCATCATTGGGAGGAGAGGCCCCTTGGTCATATAGACTCTATATGCCCCAGAACAGGGGAAGGCCAGGGCCATTATGTGGGAGGGGGTGGGTAGGGGAGCAGGGCGGGGACGCAGGAGGGTAAGGGAAAATTTCTGGATAACATGTGAAATGTAAATGAAAAATAATAATAAAAAAAAGAATACCAAATAAAACAAAGACAAAAAAAAAAAAAAAAAAAAAAAAAAAAAAAAAAAAAAAAAAAAAACAAAAAAAAAAAAAAAAAAAAAAAAAAAAAAAAAAAAAGAATCCAGTAACCTCTAGTAACCTCTTTGTATCTTGCAGGTGTGTCACCCAACTTCCCTATTTTCTTCTGTATAAAAAGTCTGATGCTCAATTTGACAAATTGCATTCAGATACATACTCCCTTGTGTCGAGTCTGTTTGTCACCCCAACTTCTGCCGACTCCATGCCTATCTGTCCAAACCCCTGACTTCCGCGGATTGAGGGGGGCTGACTAGGCCTGGTCCGTGGCAGGAAAGGACATAAACTTGTGGGTTTTGTCTTTATAAGCACCAGAGTAATGTAATTTGCAGCTATTCTCTAGAAATCCTGGATATGGGCCTGGCCAGTATCCATCAACCTGGCCAGTATTTGATAAAGCTTGCTTTGAAATTTGCTCAAAAATTGTGGCAGTGGTCTTATTCTTGCCCAGTGGGATTAATACTGTGAGAACATTAGAACTCAGATATAGTTTATTTTCTATTTATTGATTTATTAATCCAACACTTTAATGTGGAGATCCTACTACTTAACCATCTCAGCTCTGACGGGACTTAGTCCATGGAGAGAAAGAGATGCATGAGCAACCGTTTGTAATGAAAAGAAGCCATGGTGCATCTCAGGAGCCAATTCCATCCTTGTTGGGTCACATAGTCTGAAAGGCTCAGGTACTTAGGACTACAGTGGATCTGTTGTTCTGCTTGGAGGAGAACAGTTTGAGTAACTTATAAAGAAAATGGAGGACTGTTTGGTTTAAGCAACTGTTATCAGGAAGATAAGAGTCTTGTCCTTATACAGAAGGATAAAGGGCTTGTCCATGTATCGAGTTTTCAGGAATGGCTGAGCATTTACAATCTAAACTTTATAGTTGGATTTGGTGTGTTAGTGAGTTTTCATTTCTGTAGCAAGCATCTCAGAGAGTCAACACAGAGAGGAGAAGGGGGTTGATCTGTCTTGAGGTCTCAGATTATGACTCATGCTTTTGAGCTGGTGGCAGGACAGTGTGTCTCAATGGTGAGCCTGAGGTACTAGCTCTACACCTTCTAATTTATATCTGTGCCATGCGGTGCCTCACATCTAAGATACTAAACAGGGTAGAAAGAGGTGAGAATTCCGTTGGACATGCTTCTGAGACCTAAACCCACCTGTTAGGCTCCATCCCTTAAAGCATTCCCTGCGTCCTCACAGGCAAGGACCAAACAGTTAACATATGGGATCAAAACTGTAGGAGCAATGGAAACATTGAATGCTGCTTTGTTTTGTTTTGTTTTGTTTTGTTTTGTTTTGTTTTTCATCGGTGGCTACATTGTCTTTCTTTTAAGGGAGGGTGTGATCTATCACAAGGAATTATACTCAGCAGCTAGCATCAACAACCCAGAGCCAAGGGCTTAAGCAGATGAAGAGTTGATTTTCCTAAGCGGAAAGTAATGAATGCTAGAGAATGCCTGGGAAGTTACGTGGTAAGTCTACAGAATTGCCTCAGGCCCAAGGTTCTTCGGAGTAACGTCTCTGAAGAGATTTAACTTTCAGTTTTTAATCATGTGTCTGTGAGTATATGCATGAAAATGCAGGTATGGGCAAGGGTAAGAAGAGGGCAGCCGTTTCCTGAAATGGGGTTTATAGGTGCTTGTGAGCCACCTGGCCTGGGTACTGGGAACTAAAGACAGGTCCTCTAGAGGCATAGAATGTGCTCCTGACTGCTGACACCATCTCTCCATCCTCTTCAGATCCCATCCTTAGCACCAGCCTCTGTCCCCAGAATTCCAAAACAGTGTTGATATTCAGCCATCTCCTCAACATTCAGGAGAGAAGAAAAATGCAAACGTCAAAAGGTCCACCCTGAGTGTTGTCTGTCTGTCTGTCTGTCTGTCACTATTCTTTTTTTGTTGTTGTTATTGTTTTTGTTTTTGTTTTTTGGTTTTTTGAGACAGGGTTGTAGACCAGGCTGGCCTCGAACTCAGAAATCGGCCTGCCTCTGCCTCCCGAGTGCTGGGATTAAAGGCGTGCGCCACCACACCCGGCTTGTCTGTCACTATTCTAAGATGCTCTAACAATCTTTGATATTATTTTCTTGGTCAGAACTTAAAGGTAGGGCCATGCTTAGCCACAAGAAGGACTCTAAGTGCCTTTAAACAGACTGTCTCATACTCCTGCTGCTTAGAATAAGCGAGGAGTTTCATTTAGGAAGGAAAGGTTCATAGTGGCCACTGGTCATCTCGGCGGTAGATGAGGGGAAGAGCCTTTGCCCTTCACACTCCTTCTTATTCTTCATCAGCTATAGAAATAGACACTCACTCGTTAGTGGGTAATTCTCCAGTTACCAGATGTGCTTAAAGCACCGTGCTTCTGTTCCAGTGCCCAACTGCACTTTCCTCCTTATTAAAATAACCACTCAACACATACATTTTAATGTGAATATTATTTCTCAAATATCACCCAATTTAATAATACCAATTTTCATCTTTATTCCTTAATTTAATCAAAGTATACAAATGATTAGTTCTCTATTGAACAGAAATAATTTTATGGATTCTGGTTCTTTCAGTATTTAATAAATCTTTTGTACTAGGAAAAAATGGTCAAAACTTTACATTTTAGCATTAAATGAGGCAGATATTTTTTTTAGCAAGTTTCAGAGGGTCGCGTGTGCTCTGATATTATAACTAAGTATGCAGTACTAAAAATACAGGTTATGTGTAAAATGTGTTAATTAATAAAGGACATGAGACTGTATCAAGAAAATTAAAACCTTATAAAAGCGAAAGGGGGCATATTGGGGACTTGGAAGTAGAAAGGTAGACAAATGGAGGGTATTAGGAAAGGGTAGTGGTGGGACTGATGCAGTGGCTCAGCAGGTAGAGGCTCCTGACAGCAACCTCGAGTACCCAGGTTCTATCCCTGAGATCCATGTGACTGAGGGTGAGAACTGACCTCTGACCTCCTCATGTGCACTTCCCTCTCTCCCAGAATAAATACATTAAAATACAGCCTAAAGGTATATGAGAGAAAGAATAATATTATCAAAATACTACATATCATAATGGAACCCATTACTTTGTAAACATGAACTTGGAACGAGTTAAAGAGCAAGTGGCGACTTTGTTACGTACACATAGAACCAAAGCAGCACTGAAGAGATGTCATCAGAGGCAAAGATATGTCAGGGAGAGAATGAAAAGTGAAATTCAGGAATCTTAACTTCTCGTGTCATATTGTAACCATTCAATATATGAGTATATTAGTATGTTGGCTTTAGAGCCTAGAGATTCTAAACTACTATCAGTGCCAGTTAAAAATTTAATTGTGATACATTATGTTATTTAAGCGATAGAGCTCCTAGAGTCTATGATCAAAACAATTATGATTGCAAGAGCAAACCACTGTTCATAATTAATAACTACTCACTGGGGAGATTGAGTGCTTCATTCATTTTTTTGTAAAATGCTAAGAATATAGCAGGGGATAAGGCATCATGCCAGTGTTGGGGGCATTAAATGGACGTCAAGTTTGATCTGAAAGGGATCAGTCATTGATAGCGCAGATGTAGGAATAGATGGGCACATCATTGTATAAATTATATACTATTGATATCAGCAACGTATTGAAGAAGGGGAAGCAGCTCACTTGGAAGAGGACTTCAGGCTGGACTTCTTTATTGCTTGAGAACTTCGTACATGTGCATGATGTGTTTTGATCAAATCTGTTTCTATTGTCTGCCCTTGAACTCTCCATCCCAGTGCCGCTGTGGTTCTCAGTTCCATCTGCTCTGCTTTGGAAAGATCCACTGAGTTTCATGGATATGGGGCTGTCTGCTGGAACACGGGCAGCCTCTCCAGGGCCACATTTCTCAATAAAACTCAACTTCCCTCTTCTTAGCAGCCACAAACTGTTGTTAGCTCCTCAGCTAGGGCTGGGCTTTTTGGGACCTCCCCCACCCTGAGAATTTTGTCTAGCTTGATCACTTACAGATTCTGTGAATATAGACATAGTTGCTATGAGTTCATATTTTCAAATCTGTCACATCTGGAAAACACTGGCTGCAGTCAGACCTGATGTCACAGAGAGTATGGCCAATGGGAGTGGATGGAAAAGGAAAGGAGAGGCTTCCTAGGCACAAAGTAAGAATAGCTAGAGCTTTAAGGAGTCACTCCACTGCATCCTTTACCTAAATTCCTCTCTGAGAAAGACCAAGATCCCAGGCAGACTGTCATAAACAGGCAGCTGAGCAAGCACTGGGTGACTTGACAAGGGCTGGCTATAGCAACAATGGATTTGCTACTTCTTTTGGCCACAGGAGGTATGCAACCAGCGTTTGATGGGGGCTGCATCCTTCAGATTACAGCACAGAGGGAGAATCAGATATGTACTTTTTTGAGGAGAGAGCTCCCAAAGGAGGAGGAAGAGGTGTATATACTCACTTCCCTGTGCTCATGTCTCTCTGCTTTCCCAGTAGAAGCTGGAGGAAGGGTTGGATAGTGGAAACTCTCCAATATGTGAAGCTGGATGTCCCAGCAGTCTCAGTCTGGTGCGGAAGTCCCAGAAAGTTGCTAGTCTTCAGACCATATTGAAAGGCTGAAGAAGCTGGGGTTTGATGTCAGGGAAAGATGATGGTAGTGGTGGTGGCAGCGGCAGCAGCAGCAGCAGCAGCAGCAGCAGGAGGAGGAGGAACAGGAGGAGGAGGAGGAGGAAGAGCAGGAGGAGGAGGAAGAGGAGGATAGATGCACTCACAAGCAAGAAGCCAAGGCAAAAAAAAGCAGTATTGCTTCTTCTTTAAACTCACTTGGCAGAAGGCACCACACACTCTGAAGGGTCTTCTGCCCTCTGTGAAATCTTTGGGTGAATGCTTTAACAGACCTCCCCAGAGGCAAGCCCCTTACTGTCTCCAGATTCCAACAAACACACAGTGAGAATGAGGCATTAATTACCGCAGTGAATCTGAAGATTAAGCACAGTGTTTGGGATGTCACTCTGCAACGGACACAGCCAAAGAAGCTAATTCTTGTGACAATCATTTGATAAATTAGGGACGCCCTAGTCAGATGATTATTACATCACCGCTGTGTCTCTGGTCCTTCTGGTGGAAGACTAAGAGTGTAGTTTCCAACATCTCCAATCTTGGGACTTTGCTTCTGTCTGAAAAGTGGTATGAAGTCTAGAGTCATTTTGTTATGTGAATTAGAAAGTTATAAATAAAAATATGAATAAATAAAAATCTAGAAAACAGCAGCTTATAGACATCACACTACACTTAACCCAGGACTGGTTCCTCAGAGAAGGGAAGCACGGAAGCCAGTTGTACCCACTCACGTTTGCTCTAGACACAAATTCCAGGCTAGAGGCACTAGATGAGGGAGAAGTCCAGAGACAGTGCTGAGCTCAGAGCTCAGGGAAGAGACTTTGGCTGGAAGCTGCAGGGCAGAGGAGTTGAAGAGATAAAGTAGCTATTTTGATGAAGAACTGGGAAATCTGCAGGGAGGTCTGCCTGTTTCTCTAAGGGATCCCATGGTATGTGTAAATAGAGGATGTCACATCCTTTTGAGAAAGGACTGACCACAGTGCCTCAAGGTCACACAGTAGATAGCAGAGTCAGACATTAGAATTTAGTCACCTATCCATGAATTTACAGCCAGTTAGGGATGATGTCAGACATGAACTCTTAAGTTTTTTTGTTTGTTTCTTTGTTTTGGGGTTTTTTTTTTGCCCTTGAATGTATTTCGCTTCTTGATACTTCTTACAGCCTTGCTGCTCACTTCTCTCTTCCCCATAATATACCTGGAGCATAGTAGGTACTGAAACACAGTAGGTGGTGGAAGATACTGGTACTAAGTATTTGTTGTTTAAACCTATGTAGTATGACAGTATACACTTAAAAGAGGGTTCTGTCGGGTACAGTCCAGAATCATAGAACTGTGTATTTTTGTAAAAAGAATAACAACAGATACAATCTAGGCCAGTCATAGAAGGAAGGTATTATTCCATCCCCTCCAGTGATATATGTGGCTCACAGACTCTTCTACCTAGACCTGATTCAGTTTCAGCACCTGCTCATGGGAAGGCTGTGGGCCATCTATCTGGCGGAGTTTGAGCTTCTAGGAAGTACGGAAGTTCTTATTAGATTATTGACCTCAGGCAGCATGTTAGTAATACTGCACAGAATTGTGAATTTTGAATCCTAGTGTCTCAAAAAATATTCGCTGAAGTTTAGAAGAAAAACTTTAAAATCCAACAACCCTAAACATCAGGTCATGAAGATTGTTCCTAATTTTAGGCAAGTGTAATGTGATGTCATTAGGGTGGCACCGGGGTTGGGAGTCATGAGTCACCCTAGAAACTCTTTGATTCAACAGGGTACGTTTATTCACTCTGTTGAAGAGTCAGCTTCAGCATTTCAACAGACTTGGTTTATAGATGTATTATTAATAACACTGTTAAGTTCCCAAGCTGACCTGACTCAACTCTGGTTTGCTTTCATTCTTTATAGATATTATAATCGTACTCTTTATTGATTTGTTTCTTTTTCAGCAACCTGGGTAAGTGTTTTGAAAGCAGCTTTGGAAGGGTGTCACACTCTTCATTTATTAGGAAAAGCAGCATTCCAGCTCTGTTTAGTTTGGTTTTGCTGTTTTGTATTCTAAAGCTATGGTGCTGTGTGAAAACACCCACACTCAGCTCTCATTGTTACTGAGTCCTCAGCCAGATAGCAACTGAAAAGAATTCACGTGTGTGTATTTATATATTATTATGGATATATAGGTGTTTATATATTACTGAAAAGTTTTTAAAAGTCACCAAAACCAGATGGGCAGGCACATGCCTTTAGTCTCAGCACTCAGGAATCTGGGGCAGGCAGCTTATAAAGTGACCGTCTCAGACAAAGAAAAATCATTAATGATATGTTCTCAAAAATAAATCATGGCAAGACTTCAACCCTCTTGTTCTAAAAAAAATAGTCTTGCTATAACGAGAAATCTTTCATGAATATGAATTTTGGGTGGTCTTAATAGGACTTTTATCTCTAATTGGAAAATCTAATTTGATTAAAAATGGCAGTTCTATATGCATAGTCAAAGTTGTTTCCTTTTGAACCTGTAAATGGTCTAAAAATGTTTTCAGAATGGTAAACGAGGATGTGAGTTTCCTGTGGTTGTGTGGTCTGCACAGGCAGGTATTAGAACATTCACCTGTGCTGTGGCTGCAACATACTTGGCCAAAGCCATCATCCGGAGGGAAAATACTCCTTGGCAAAGATATCACCCCTGGCGATGCTCAAGGATCTTTTTAATTAAGTGACACGCTGCCCTCAGGGAAATAAAGGATGCCAAAGCAACTTTTTTGCTTTTTTAAAGCCCAAATAGAAAACAGGGTCCAAAGCAACTTTTTTTGCTTTTTTAAAACCCAAATAGAAAACAGGGTCAATATTCTTGCTTACCATCCATCTTCCTTTAAAACCTTTTGCTACATTCCTCCCCCACCCCACCCCCGTCATCTCCTCATCTCCTCTCTCTCGTGTGTCTCTGTCTTTGTCTCTGTGCCTGTTTGTCTGTCTGTCTCTCCCTCTGTGTGTATGTGTGTGCATGCATGCGACCTGGTGCATGTGCAGATGTCAGAGAACAACTTGAGGGAGCCAGATCTCCTAACATGTGGATTTCAAGGCTTGAATTCAAGCCATCAGGCTTTGTGTCAAGCACCCTTAATTTTGCCCAGCCAGCTCCCTCCCCATGACATCTGTTCTTTATAAGCCCTTTACACCTTGCTCATCTCTGAACTAATGGGCACACTTCTTTGAAGACTACCCATATGTAAAAAAGAGGAACTGTTCAGTTCAGGTGCCCTACACACTAGTGTACCTAGTTGTGTTGCTTAACACTTTTATTCCTCTTTGATAGTATTCCTGATTATTGTTAGAAATTAGATGTAGTCTTCTAAGAACAACATTTTGCTTAACTTGGGCCTCCCTGAGCATGTTTAACAACACTTGGTGGGAATCATAACTATGAAGAAAGATGACTAGAAACTGTTGGGTGGTCTTGTTAAACATGCACTCAGGTGTCACTAAGAGAATCTTTCCTTGAAAGCTGGAGAAACTTCAAGCTATGCTCAGTCTAAAGTTGTAAAACAAGGAATTCTAGTTTCATGGTCTGTAACTTATCTTCATATTAGACACTGAAATTCCTTATTTAAAAATATCTAACATAGTGGGAAGGCTCTGCCTGCAGAAGCAGGTGAAGGAGTCATATTGGTCCTGGATCCTTCAGAGACCAGTCTGCGCAGGTCAGCTCGTAGACTGCAAAGGGTGAGTGAGCAGACTACAGAATTGGCACAGCTTCTGGGACAGACACAGTTTCAGGCTCTAGACATCTGGGTACCTTCCCCGCCTGAGGAGAGGTGTCTGCCTGGGAGGGCTTTGCCTGCCAGAGATTGTGAGGGAGACATCTAGGTTCCCAGGTCACCCAGAGAACAGTCTGCGCAGGTGAGAGTGCAGACTACAGAAGTGACACAGCTTCTGGGACAGACCCTGTATTGGGCCTTCATCTTTAGCCAAGAGGCAGGTCTGAACACCAGACCTCTGTGCACCTTACCTGCAAGAGGAAAGCTTGCCTGCAGAGATTACTCTGACCACTGAAACTCAGGAGAGAGCTGGAATCACAGGACTGCTGACAGAGGCTAATAGAATCACAAGAGAAACAAGCTCCAACCAGAGACAACTATAACAACTAACTCCAGAAATTACCAGATGGCAAAAGGCAAACATAAGAATCTTAATAACAGAAACCAAGACCATTCACCATCATCAGAACCTAGCACTCCCACCTCAGCCAGTCCAGGATACCCCAACACACCCAAAAAGCAAGATTCAGATTTAAAATCATATCTCATGATGCTGATAGAGGACATGAAGAAGGACTTTAATAACTCACTTAAAGAAATACAGGAGAGCAGTGCTAAAGAGATAAAAGTCCTTTTAAAATTACAGGAAAACACTGCTAAAGAGGTAAAAGTCCTTAAAGAGGAAACACAAAAATCCCTTAAAGAATTACAGGAAAACACAACCAAACAAAACCATCCAGGACCTAAAAAGAAAAGTAGAAACAATAAGGAAAACCCAAAGTGAGACAACGTTGAAGATAGAAACCCTAGGAAAGAAATCAGGAAACATAGATGTGAGCATCAGCAACAAAACACAAGAGATGGAAGAGAGAATATAAGGTACAGAAGATTTAATAGAGAACATGGGCATAACAATCAAAGAAAATGCAAAAAGATCCTAACTCAAAACGTCCAGGAAATCCAGAACACAATGAGAAGACCAAACCTACGAATAATAGGAGTAGATGAGAAAGAAGATTTTCAACTTAAAGGGCCAGAAAATATCTTTAACAAAATAATACAAGAAAACTTTCCAAACCTAAAGAAAGAGATGCCCTTGAACATCCAAGAAGCCTACAGAATTCCAAATAGACTGGACCAGAAAAGAAATTTCTCCAGACACACAATAATCAGAACAACATATGCACTAAATAAAGACAAAAATATTAAAAGTAGTAAGGGAAAAAGGTCAAGTAACATATAATGGCAGGCCTATTAGAATTACATCAGACTTCTCACCACAGACTATGAAAGCCAGAAGATCCTGGACAGAAGTTATACAGACACTAATAGAACACAAATGCCATACCCAGCAAAACTTTCAATTAACATAGATGGAGAAATCAAAGTATTCCATGATAAAACCAAATTCACACAATATCTTTCCATGAATCCAGCCCTTCAAATGATAATAACAGGCAAACTCGAACATAAGAACAGAAACTATACCCTAGAAAAAGCAAGAAAGTAATCCTTCAAAAAACCTAAAAGAAGACAGGCCCAAGAATAGAATCCCAAATCTAACAACAAGGATCTGGAGGCCATCATCCTGAGTGAAGTAACCCATTCACAAAAGAACTCACATAACATGTACTCACTGATATGTGGATATTAGCCCAGAAACCTAGACTACCCAAGATACAATTTACTAAACACATGATACTCAAGAAGAAGGAAGAGCAAAATGTGGACACGTCACCCCTTCCTAGAATTAAGAACAAAGCACACANGGGGCCAGGGGGTGGGAGCGGGTGGGTAGGGTAGCAGGGCCGGGAGGGGAGAGGATATAGGGAACTTTCTGGATAACACTTGAAATGTAAATGAAGAACATATCTAATAAAAGTTGAAAAAAAATAACAGGAAGCAACAATTACTTTTCTTTAATTACTTTTAACATCAATGGACTCAATTCCCCAATAAAAAGACATAGACTAATAGAATGGCAACACAAACAGGACCCAACATTTTGCTGCTTACAGGAAACCCACCTCAGGGAAAAAGACAGACATTACCTCAGAGTGAAAAGCTGGAAAACAATTTTCCAAGCAAATGGTCTGAAGAAAAAAGCTGGAGTAGCCATTCTATTATCGAATAAAATTGACTTCCAACAAAAAGTTATCAAAAAGACAAGAAAGGAGGACACTTTATACTCATCAAAGGTAAAATCAACCAAGATGAACTCTCAATTATGAATATCTATGCTCTGAATACAAGGGCAGCCACATTCATTAAAGAAACTGTAGTAAAGCTCAAAGCACACATTGCACCTCACACAATAATAGTGGGAGACTTCAACACCCCACTCTCACCAATGAAGAGATCCTGGAAACAGAAACTAAACAGAAACACATGGACACTAACAGAAGTTATGAAACAAATGGTTTTAATAGATATCTACAAAACATTTTATCCTAAAACAAAAGAATATATATACCTTCTTCTCAGGGCCACATGGTACCTGCTCCCAAATTGACCATAAAATTGGTCACAAAACAGGCCTCCACAGATAAAAAATATTAAAATTATACCATGCATCCTATCTGACCACCATGGACAAGTCTGAGCTTCAATAACAACATAAATAAAAGAAAGCCAACATTCACGTGGAAACTGAACAAAACCACTCAATGATTCCTTGGTAAAGGATGATATAAAGGAAGAAATTAAAGACTTCCTAGAGTTAAATGAAAATGAAAACACAACATACCCAAACTTATAGGACACAATGAAAGCATTCCTAAGAGGAAAACTCATAGCACTGAGTGCCTCCAAAAAGAAACTAGAGAGAGCATATACTAGCAGCCTGACAGCACACCTAGAAGCTCTAGAACTAAAGGAAGCAAATTCACCCAACAGGAGTAGACTTCAGGAAATAATCAAACTCAGGGCCGAGATCAACCAAGTGGAAACAAAAAGAACTTTTCAAAGAATCAATCAAACCAGGAGCTGGTTCTTTGACAAAATCAACAAGATAGATAAACCCTTACCCAGACTAACTAGAGGGCAGAGGGACAGTATCTGAATTAACAAAATTAGATATGAAAAAGGAGCCATAACAACAGAACCTGAGGAAATCCAAAACATCATCAGATCCTACTACAAAAGGCTATACTCAACAAAACTAGAAACCTGGAGGAAATGGACAACTTCCTAGACAGATACCAGGTACCAAAGTTAAACCAGGATCAGATTAACAATCTAAACAGTCCCATTTCTCCCAAAGAAATAGAAACAGTTATCAATAGTCTCCCAACCAAAAAAAGCCCAGGACCAGATAGGTTTAGTGCAGAGTTCTATCAGACCTTCAAAGAAGACCTAATTGCAGCTCTCCTCAAACTATTCCACAAAATAGAAACAGAAGGTACTTTATGAAGGAATTCAATTCATTCTATGAGGCCACAGTCACTCTGCTACCTAAACCACACAAAGATCCGACAAAGAAAGAGAACTTCAGACTAATTTCCCTTATGAATATCGATGCAAAAATACTCAATAAAATTCTCACAAAGCGAATCCAAGAACACATCAAAATGATCACCATGATCAAGTAGGCTTCATTCCAGAGATGCAGGAATGCTTTAATATATGGAAATCCATCAACGTAATCCACTATATAAACAAACTCAAAGACAAAAACCACATGATCCTCTTGTTAGATGCTGAGAAAGCATTTGACAAAATCCCAAACCCTTTCATCAATAAAAGTCTTGGAAAGATCAGGAATTCAAGATCCATACCTAAACATAATAAAAGCAATATACAGCAAACCAGTAGCCAATATCAAACTAAATGGAGAGATACTAGAAGCAATCCCACTAAAATCATTGACTAGACAAGGATGTCCACTTTCTCCCTACCTATACAATATAGTACTTGAAATTCTTGCCAGAGCAATTCGACAACAAAAGGAGATCAAGGAAATACAAATTGGAAAGGAAGAAGTCAAAATATCACTGTTTGCAGATGATATGGTAGTATATAGGATAAATGGGCTGAGAAAGAAATTAGGGAAACAACACCCTTCACAATAGTCACAAATAGTATAAAATACCTTGGTGTGACTCTAACTAAGGAAGTGAAGGATTTGTATGACAAAAACTTCAAGTCTCTGAAAAAAGAAATTGAAGAAGATTTCAGAAGATGGAAAGATCTCCCATGCTCATGGATTAGCAGGATTAATATTGTCAAAATGGCTATCCTGCAGAAAGAAATCTACAGATTCAATGCAATCCCCATCAAAATTCCAAGTCATTTCTTCACCAAGTTAGAAAAGGCAATTTGCAAATTCATCTGGAATAATAAAAAACCTAGGATAGAAAAAACTATTCTCAACAATAAAAGAATCACCCTGCCTGACCTCAAGCCGTACTACAGATCAATTGTGATAAAAACTGCATGGTACTGGTACAGTAACAGACATGTAGATCAATGGAATAGAATTGAAGTCTCAGAAACGAATCCACACACCTATGGTCACTTGATCTTTGACAAGGGAGCTAAAACCATCCAGTTAAAAAAGACAGCATTTTCAACAAATGGTGCTGCCACAACTGGTGGTTATCATGTAGAAGAATGCAAATTGATCCATTCTTATCTCCTTGTACAAAGTTCAATTCTAAGTGGATCAAAGACCTCCACATAAAATCAGAGACACTGGAATTTATAGAGGAGAAAGTGGGGAAAACCCTCAAAGATATGGGCACAGGGGAAAAAATTCCTAAACAGAACTGCAATGGCTTGTGCTATAAGATCAAAAATTGACAAATGGGACCTTATAAAATTGCAAAGCTTCTGTAAGGCAAAAGACATTGTCAATAAGACAAAAAGGCCACCAACAGATTGGGAAAGGATTTTTACCAATCCTAAATCTGATAGGGGACTAATATCCAAAATATACAAAGAGCTCAAGAAGCTGGACTCCAGAAAATCAAATAACCCCATTAAAAATGGGGTACAGAGTTAAACAAAGAATTCTCAACTGAGGAATACTGAATGGCTGAGAAGTACCTGAAAAAATATTCATCTTCCTTAATCATCAGGGAAATGCAAATCAAATCAACCCTGAGTTTTCACTTCACACCTGTCAGAATGGCTAAGATTAAAAATTCAGGGGACTGCAGATGTTGGTGAGGATGTTGAGAAAGAGGAACACTCCTCCATTGCTGGTGGGATTGCAAGCTTGTACAACCACTCTGGAAGTCAGTCTGGCGGTTCCTCAGAAAATTGGACATAGTACTACCTGAGGATCCAACAATACCTCTCCTGAGCATATACCCAGAAGATGTTCCAACTGGTAATAAGGACACATGCTCCACTATGTTCATAGCAGCCCTATTTATAATAGCCAGAAGCTGGAAAGAATCCAGATGTCCCTCAACAGAGGAATGGATAGAGAAAATGTGGTACACTTACACAATGAGTACTATTCAGCTATTAAAAACAATGAATTTATGAAATTCTTGGGCAATGGATGTATCTGGAGGCTATCATCCTGAGTGAGGTAACGCAATCACAAAAGAAGTCACTAGATATGCACTCACTGATAAGTGGATATCAGCACAGAAGCTTAGAATACACAAGATACAATTTGCAAAACACATGAAAATCAAGAAGAAGAAAGACCAGGGTGTGGATACTTCATTCCCCCTTAGAATAGGGAACAAAATACCCATGAAAGGAGTTACAGAGACAAAGTTTAGAGCTAAGACAAAAGGATGGATTCTCCAAAGATCCCACCAGGGGATCCATCCCATAATCAGTCACCAAACTCAGACACTATTGCATGGGACAGCAAGAGTTTGCTGAAGGGACCCTGATATAACTGTCTCGTATGAGGCTATGCCAGTGCCTGGCAAATACAGAAGTGGATGCTCACAGTCATCTATATGATGGAACACAGGGCTCCCAATGGAGAAGCTAGAGAAAGTACCCCAGGATCTGAAGTGTTCTGCAACCTTATAAGAGGAACAACAATATGAAATAACTAGAATCCCCAGAGCTCATTTCTCTAGCTGCATTTGTAGCAGAAGACGACCTAGTCGGCCAGCATCGGGAAGAGAAGACCCTTGGTACTGCAAACTTTATATGCCCCAATACAGGGGAACGCCAGGGTCAAGAAGTGGGAGTGGGTGGGTAGCGGAGAAGAGCGGGGGNGGGGGGGGGGCAGGGTATAGGGATCTTTCGGGATAGCATCTGAAATGTAAAATAAAAAAATATCTAAGAAAAATAAAATAATATAAAATGCACCTCATTTCCCCAATAAAATGATCACAAGGTTGAAAAAAAATATCTAACATAAATTGAAAGACTATTTAGGTTTTGTGAATCATACCTATTGGTTTTTGGGAATTATGGGGCAGGTGCATCAGAAGGATACTGATGGCTTTTTGAAGGGTAAAGTATTAATATACGTCATTAACATATGTTTTTACTGGCCCACTGCTTTGACTGTGAAATTTTGCTACCATTGGGATTATCATAAACAAAGAGTGATTTATGATGTATAATATAGTTTGATATTATATCCTCTGATAATAATTAAAACTATCAGAAAGGATTTAATATATTCAAACCACCCATGTAAACAAATTAGCTAACCAATGATGTGTACTCTTGTTCCAGAATTCTGATACTGATTATCAGGATGAGTCAACCTCATCTAGACATTTGTATATCTGGAGTTGGTTCACTGTGGTGAGACCATGAGACTACTGTTAATAGAGAGAAAACAGAAATACTAATATTTTGATGTGAAATTCCACATCAGAAAGCACCTTTCCCAGACATCATTTCAGTTCATTCTTACGGCTTCTCAGTAACTTTTAAGCACCTGTGGCCAAGGGAACATCTCCCTAGTCTGAACTAATTCTCAAGCCAGAGAAATTTACTGTTTTAAGTATATCATAATTTCATAATGAAAAATTTAAGACAGAAACATGAAAGTTATCTGTAATATAAGGTAGAATGGTTAATAACCATGCTAAATCCTGACATGCATATATGGTTTGACAATAGGTAAGACACTTTCAACATTTCATTACATTTTTCATGAACCTGCTACTTGGCTGCACTTCTTATACTATCTGTGTTATAAAGTAGAAGGAATAAAGAAACCATTAGATGATTAAAATACTTCTAATAGAAATTTGAATCATTTCCTGGAAGTAGACATAAAAATAATAATCATACAGTGATGTTTTAATTAATTAAAAAACTGTGCTGAATTCTGGCTGGTTCATGAGGGTTCCAAGGGAGAGAAACATGTTTGAAAACTCTATTTCTCCAGTGTTTTGTGTTCCAAGGCTTCCCCACAGCTCTTGCTTCCATTTATCCAGTGGTGAATCCTTTAATTGTCTTTATGTAGCAGTTGTAGAAGGCCTGGACCGTTTCTCTAAGAGTGGAAGTTAAGAACAGATATATGTTGTGAAAACACACCCTCCAGGCTCATGTACTGGACACTTGGACCTCAAATGATGACACTATTTTTGGAAGGTTCTGGAAACTTTAGGAGTGGGGTTTTATTGAAAGAAATAGGTCACTAGGGTCTGCTTTGTCACAGTTCTCACCATCACTTCCTGTTTCCTATCTACCATGAAGTACATACATTCTTTCTCTTCCCCTATTGTGATGTTCTGCCTCAGCAGAATTAACAAGGCAGAAGACCATGGTATAATATCTCTAAAGCTGTGACTCAAACCAAGCATTACTTTCCTCTAAGTTGCTTCTATCAGGTATTTGATTAGGGCTATGCACAACTGATGAATACAGGAGGTGTTTCCTGTTAATATGCCCAAAATGGAGAAGCTAGCAGATACTCATGGAGTCATTGGGTCATAGTTATGAGTTGGGAGAGATATCGTAGGAGTTGACTAGTGGCCAACACACTCCTACTGCATTTGTGGGGGAAGCTTGCCTCATCCCAAGGGAGCTAATTATTTCTCTGGACAGTAGAACTTATTAAACCAAAGCAGATCTTTTTTCTCTTAATTTCATTGCCGGTATTAGATCTTGCCACCAAAGCATTGAATGTGGAGTCACTCTCACATCCCTGTGATTCCTGTTCAGATCCTGGACCATCACTATTTGATGATCCATATTCCAGGATGCACATGTCCATCTTCAGGTCCTCCTGGATGTTGGCACTTAATCCTTTGATCTACTCAGATTTCCCTGGCTAATGCCAGACCTTGTGAATGTCCTTCCAGAATGTAACACTCAGCTGCGGTCCAACCTATGAAGAAAACTGTGAGAGAGACCATAACATCCCATAATTGGGCTATGATTTTTCCCATTAAGGCAGCCTAAAATTGAATTAGTTCTTCCCATTTCTGTAGCACATTGTTGGTTCATAATGAGGTTATTGTCTAAAACTACCTCTAAATCTTTTTCAGATGAACTGCTTCTTGACAAATGTGGTCCATCCTCATCTTTAATTTATGAAATTCATTGTTTTAAATCAAGTTTAGGACTTTTATTATTTAGTTCTTTTAAAAAAATGATCAGTTTGGCCCATTATTTTTGGTGTAATTGTTTGCTGTATTTTTGCTGCATAGAATCCCCTAGAAGAATGAAACCTTTCCAGTGCTTAGTCCTTGCTCTCTGTGATGACACATACTTACCAGCCTGGGGAAGCATTAAGTAACCATGACTGGTTTATCAAAGAGCACATGGCATCAAATGGGCAGTTTGACTTACACCAAAGACTTGGATTAGAACTCTTGAGCAAAGGGACATTCCTTCCATTGTGGCTGTTGAGCTAGGAGAAAAGACGCCTGGAGAGGCTAGAAGCCATTCTGACTTTACTCAGGAGAAACATTCCAAAATAAATGAACAAAACAAGTAGGAGGAACATCACATCCAAGTTGTATAAAGAGTCTGATTCTTGATCACATTACTGGAGTAATTATCTTCAACTATGCCCAAAGTGACTGACTAATTTGAGTTGTTTGTTTCTGAAAGTTAAGACTTAGAATCAAGAGCATGGAGAGCAATGTGGGTTTGGTTAGCTCATCCAGGTTCACTTCCTTCTGAAATCGATCAAGAAGGTACACCTTCTCCCATGACTGTGATCGTTCATAAAAATGTAAAGTGGAACAATATCTTTTCATGTTATCAGTTAACAGTTTTGATGCTGTAATTGTTTAAATCATAGGCAAATTAATCTACCTTATGTTTTTTTCTTCTACATTGTTTATCTAGGGTAAGATTGGGACATTTAAAGTGTGTGATTAAACAAATTTAAGAGATGTTATGTTTGGAAAAAAATTATAAGCTAGTGTGAATTCAATTCTGTAGTGATATTAAAGTTAGACTGGCTAATAATATATTCTTAGGGATTCCTGTGGGCTTATTGACTCAGAGTGCATTTTGAGCAATCATTTAGTATTTAATAATTCTATGTTTTCATCTGCCCTTTGTAAAAACAACACATTCCTCAGCCCTCTTATCTCTCTCTCTCTCTCTCTCTCTCTCTCTCTCTCTCTCTCTCTCTCTCTGTGTGTGTGTGTGTATGTGTGTGTGTAAACTAGAGGTTGACACTCTGACATTTTTCCTCAGTCACTCTCACATTAGTTTTTATGACAGGGTCTCTTCCTGTACCTGAGTTTTGCTGTTATGGCTAGAAAGGCTGGCTGAAACACAGGGATCCCCCTCGTTATGTCCCCAAATGCTGAGGTGACAGGTATGCTTACACATGTGGTACCTAGCTTTTAGGTGGGTTCTGGGAATGTGAATTCATGTCTTCATGCTTGTGAAGCAAACAGTTTGCCACTGTGATATTCCCTGCTTATCTCTATGTGTGTGCAAGTCACTGTGCACTCAGAGTCCAGAAGAAGACATCAGGTCCTCTGAAGTTACAGGCTGTTGCAGGATACCTGCCTTGCCACATGTGGGCTGGTATCTGAACTCTGGTCTGTAAAAGATGTTTTTATAGGTCATCTGTAATTATCATCTCAAAGGCTTTCTGCTGAATAAGCTTACCCTTTCTATTTCTTTCTGAACTCTCTCTGGCTGGTTCAACTCAGCTGTCCTGGCCCAAACTCCTGTACAAACTGACTAATTCAAATCGGCTTTTCTTAGCTTCTGACTGAATTGCTCTGTCAGGCCTCAAACAAATTCTGTCACTATGTTCTAATACTATGGCTCCTTTTCATTTTCTGGCTCATTCTGTCTTCACCTTTGTCTACCTTGTTTTCTCTGCAAACTTTCTCTAGAAAACTGTCTTAGTAAGAGGATAATCTCAGAGATATGGTAAAGTGCTTCAGGAACCTTTCAGATCAATGCCATTCCTGGGTTTCTCCAGAAGAAGGCACAACAAGGCGTGCTACAGAGCCCAGAGCTGATCCTGTGCCAGTGCTACATACCCAAATATCACAGGGAGAGAGCTGGTCTCTGAGGAGTATGGATATGCCAGTGAGCACAGGTAAGGCCACTACTTCTGCTCAAATTCCTGGCCAAAGAGGGACCCACCAAGAGCCATCAGAACATAGGAACCAAGGAACATCCGGGTACAGGATCTTTCTAGTTTCTGTCTGCATTCTGTAGCTGACCCTGTGCCACAGCTCTCCATACCCCAATTCCTCCCAGAGAGAACTGGTCTCCCAGAAGTACTAACACTAAGACTTGCAGGAGAGACAAACCACATTCTGAGATAGCAAGACCAGGTAACACAAGAGATAACCAGAAGGTGAGAGGCAAGGGCAAGAACATGAGCAACAGAAACCAAGGCTACTTGACATCATCAGAACCCAGTTCTCCCAACACAGTAAGCCCTGCATACGCCAACACACCAGAAAAACAAGACATTGATTCAAAATCACATCTCATGATGATGATAGAAGACTTTAAGAAGGACATAATTAACTCCCTTAAGGAATTACAGGAGAACACAGGTAAACAGGTAGAAGTCCTTAAAGAGGAAACACAAAAATCCCATAAAGAATTACAGGAAAATACAACCAAATAGGTGAAGGAGTTGAACAAAACCATCTAGGATCTAAAAGTTGAAATAGAAACAATAACGAAATCACAAAGGGAGACAATGCTAGAGATAAAAAACCTAGGAAAGAGAACAGGAGTCATAGATGCAAGCATCACCAACAGAATACAAGAGATAGAAGAGAGAATCTCAGGTGCAGAAGATACTATAGAAAGCATTGACACAACAGTCAAAGAAAATGCGAAATGCACAAAGCTCCTAACCCAAAACATAGAGGAAATCTACGACTCAACGAGAAGACCAAACTTAAGGACAATAGGTATTGAAGAGCGTGAAGATTCCCAATTTTAAGAGCTGTTAAATGTCTTCAACAAAGTTATAGAAGAAAACTTCCCTAACTTAAAGAAAGAGATGCCCAAAAACATACAAGAATCCTACAGAACTCCAAATAGATTGAACCAGAAAAGAAACTCTATCACATAATAGTCAAAACAACAAATGCACAAAACAATGAACACATTGACAATGAACAAAACAATGAACAAATGCACAAAACAAAATGCTGTATTCAGCATTTTGCTGCATACAGGAAATGCACCTCAGTGTCAAAGACAGACACCATGTCAGAGTAAAGGGCGGGAAAACAATATTCCAAGCAAATGGTCCCAAGAAACAAGTTCAAGTCGCCATTATAATATCAAATTAAATCAATTTTCAACAAAAAGTTATCAAAAAGGATAAGGAAGGAGACTTCATACTCATCGAGGAAAAATCTCCCAAGAAGAACTCTAAATTCTGAACATATACTCCAAATGCAAGGGTACCCACATTCAAAAAAAAAACAAAAAAAAAAACTTTGTTAAAACTCAAAGCATATATTGCAGCTCACACAATAATAGTGGGATACTTCATCATCCCACACTCAGCAATGGACAGATCACCAAAAAAAACCAAACTAAACAGAGACACAATGAAAACAATAAGTTATGGACCAAATGAATTTAACAGATATCTATAGAACATTTCATCCTAAATCAAAAGAATATACCTTCTTCTCAGCACTTCATGGTACCTTCTCCAAAATTGACCATATAATTGGTCACAAAGCAGACCTCAACAAATATAAGAATATTGAAATAATCCCATGCATCCTATCAGATTACTACAGATTAAGGTTGGCCTTCAATAGCAACAAAAACAACAGAAGGCCCACATATATATGGATGCTGAATAATACCCTACTCAGTGATAACTTGGTCAAGGAAGAAATGAAGAAAGAAATTAAAGACTATTTAGAATTTAATGAAAATGAAAGTACAACATACCCATACTTATGGGACACAATGAAAGCAGTGCTAAGAGGAAAACTTATAGGTCTGACTGCCTTCAAAAAGAAATTGCCAAGAGAATATACTAGCAGCTTAACAGTGAATTCTGAAAGCTCTAGGACAAAAAAAAAAAACAAACCAAAAAAACAAATACACTGAAGAGAGTAGATGGCAGGAAATGAACTCTGAAATAAACCAAATAGAAACAAAAAGAAATATACAAAAAAATCAACAAATCCAGGAGCTGGTTCTTTGACAAAGTCAACAAGATAGATAAGACTTTAGCCAGACTAACCAGAGGGCACACAGAGACAGTATCCAAATTAACACAATCAGAAATGAAAAGTGAGATATAACAACAGAAACTGAGGAAATTTAAAAAAAAATCATCAGTTCCTGCTACAAAAGTCTATATTCAACAAAACTGGAAAATCTGTATGAAATGTTCAATTTCCTAGACAGATACCAAATGCCAAAGTTAAATCAGGATCAGATAAACCATCTAAATAGCCTCATAACCCCTAAAGAAGTAGAAGCAGTCAATAAAAGTCTTCCAACCAAACAACAACAACAAAAAAAGTCCAGGACCAGATGGATTTAGTGTAGAATTTTATCAGACCTTCAAAGAAGACCTAATACCAATACTCTTCAAACTATTCCACAAATAGAAACAGAAGGTATGCTACCCAATTCATTCTATGAAGCCACAGATACACTGATACCAAAAGCTCACAAAGACCCAACAAAGAAAGAGAACTTCAATTTTCCTTATGAATATTGATGCAAAAATACTCAATAAAATTCTCACAAACCAAATCCAAGAACACATCAAAACAATCATCCATCCTGATCAGGTAGGCTTCATCCCATGGGTGTAGGGATGGTTTAATATACGGAAATCCGTCAATGTAATCCACTCTATAAACAAACTCAAAGACAAAATCCACATAATCATCTCGTTAGATGCCGTGAAAGCATTTGACAAAATCCAACACCCCTTCACTTTAAAAGTCTTGGAAAGATCAGGAATTCAAGGCCCATACCTGAACATAATAAAAGCAATATACAGCAAACCAGTAGTCAACATCAAACTAAACAGAGGGAAACTTGAAGCAATCCCACTAAAATCAGGTACGAGACAAGGCTTCTCACTCTCTTCCTATCTATTTAATAGAGTACTTGAAGTTCTAGCTAGAGCAATTAGACAACAAAACGAAGTTAAATGGATACAAATCAGAAAGGAAGAAGCCAAAATATCACCATTTGCAGATGATAGGATAGTATACTTAAGTGACTACAAAAATTCCACCAGAGAGCTCCTACAGTTGATAAATAACTTCAGCAAAGTGGCAGGATATAAAATTAACTCAATCACTTCAGTAGCCTTCCTATACTCAAAGAATAAACAGGCTGAGAAAGAAATTAGTGAAATGAAACCCTTCACAACAGTCACAAATAATATTACATACTTTGGTGTGACTTTAACCAAACAAATGAGTGATCTGTACTACAAGTACTTCAAGTCTGATGAAAGAAATCGAAAAAGACCCCTGAAAATGGGAAGATCTTGAATTTCATGTGGTTTGTGAATTTTATCTTGGGTATCCTGAGCTTCTGTGCTAACATCTACTTATCAGTGCATATCATGTGTGTTCTCATATTGATCCATTTTAGAAGGGGGAACAAAATACCTATGGAAAGAGTTACAGAGACAAAGTGTGGAGCAGAGACTGAAGAAATGACCATCCAGAGACTGCCCCACCTGGGGATACATCCCATATAATCAACAAACCCAGACACTGTTGTGGATGCCAACAAGTGTTTGAAGACAGGAACCTGATATAGCTGTCTCCTGAGAGGCTCTGCCAGTGCCTGACAAATACAGAAGTGGATGTTCACAGCCATCCATTGGACTGAACACAAGGTCCTCAATGAAGGATCTTGAGAAAGTACCCAAGGAGCTGAAAGCATTTGCAGCCTCATAGGAGGAACAACAATTTGAACTAACCAGTACCCCCAGAACTCCCAGGGACTAAACCACCAAACAAAGGACACACATGGTGGAACTCATGGCTCCAGCTGCATATGTAGTAGAGGATGGCCTAGTTGGTCATCAATGAGAGGAGAAGCCATTGGTTCTGTGAAGGCTCTATGCTCTAGTATATGGGAATGACAGGGCCAGGAGCAAGTATGGGTGGGTTGGTGAGCAGGGGGAGAGTGGAGGGGATAGTGGGTTTTCAGAGGGGAAACCAGGAAAGGAGTTAACATTTGAAATGTATATAAATAAAATATCTAATAAAAAAGAAAATGGAAAGATCTCCCATGCTCATGGATTGGCAGGATTAATATAGTAAAAATTGCCATCTTGCTGAAAGCAATCTACAGATTCAATGCCATCTCCATCAAAATTCCAACTCAGTTCTTCATAGAATTGGGATTAGCAATTCTCAAATTCATTTGAAATAACAAAAACCCAGAATAGTGAAAACTATTCTCAACAATAAAAGAACTTCTCGGGGAAATCACCATCATTGACCTCAAGCTGTACAACAGAACAATAGTGATGAAAACTGCATGGTGTTGGGGCAGTGACAGGCAGGTAGATCATTGGCATAGAATTGAAGACCCAGAAACGACCTCATACACCTATAGTCACTTGATCTTTGACAAAGGAGCTAAAACCATCCAGTGGAAAAAAGACACCATTTTCTACAAATGGTGCTCATTCAACTGGCAGTCAACATGTAGAAGAATGCAAATTCTTATCTCCCTGTGCAAAGTTCAAGTCCAAGTGGATCAAGGACCTTCACATAAAACCAGATACACTGAATTTAATAGAAGAGAAAGTAGGGGAAAGCCTTGAATACATGGGCACAAAGGAACAGTTCCTGAACAGAACACCAGTGGCTTATGCTCTAAGATAGAGAATCAACAAATGGAACCTCATAAAATTGCAAAGCTTCTGTAAGGCAAAGGACACGGTCAAAAGGACAAAATGGCAACCAACAAACTGAGAAAAGATCGTTACCAATCCTACATCTGATAGAGGACTAATATCTAATATATACAAAGAACTCAAGAAGTTAGACTCCAGAGATAACCTTATTAAAAATGGGAACAGAACTAAACAGAGAATTCTCAACTGAGAAAACTTAAAAGTGCCGAGAAGCACCTGAAGAAATGATCAACATTCTTAGTCATCAGGGAAATGCAAATCAAAACAACCCTGAGATTCCACCTCACACCAGTCAGAATGGCTAAGATCAAAAACTTAGGTGACAGCAGATGCTGGAGAGGATGTGGAGAAAGAGAAACACTCCTCCATTGCTGGTGGGATTGCAAGATGATACAACCACTCTGGAAATCAGTCTGGCAGTTCTTCAGAAAATTGGAAGCTGGGTACGGGTGGTGCATGCCTTTAATCCCAGCACTCAGGATGCAGAGGCAGGTGGATTTCTGAGTTCAAGGCCAGCCTGGTCTACAAAGTGAGTTCCAGGACAGCCAGGGCTATACAGAGAAACCCTGTCTCGAAAAACAAAAAACAAAACAAAAAAAGAAAAAAGAAAGAAAATTTGACATAGCACTACATGAGGATCCAATAGTACTACTCCTAGGCATATACCCAGAAAATGCACCAACATTAAGGACAGATGCTCCACTATGTTCATAGCAGCCATATTGATAATAGCCAAAAGCTGGAAAGAACCCAGATTTCCCTCAACAGAGGAAAGAATACAGAAAATGTGGTTCATTTACACAATGGAGTACTACTCAACTATTAAAAACAATGACTTCATGAAATTTACAGGCAAATAAATGGAACTTGAAAATATCCTGAATGAGGTAACTCAGTTACTAAAGAACACACATGGTATGCACTCACTAATAAGTGGATATTAGCAAAAGTTTAGAATACCCAAGATTTAATTCACAGGCCATTTGAAGCCCAAGAAGAAGGAAGACCAAAGTGTGGATGCTTCAGTGCTTCTTAGAAGGGAAAACACATAGGAGGAAATATGGAGACAAAGTGTGGAGCAGAGACTGAAGGAAAGGCTATCCAGAGACTGCCCCACTTTGGGATCTATCCCATAAACAGTCACCAAATCCAGATGCTATCATGGATGCTGGGAAGTGCTTGCTGACAGGGGCCTGATATGGCTCTCTTCTGATAGGCTCTGCCAGAGCCTGACAAGTACTGAGGCAGATGCTCTCAGCCAACCATTGGACTGAGTGTGGGGTCCCCAGTGGAGGATATGGAGTAGGGCCTGAAGGAGCTGAGTGGGTTTGAAGGAGCAACAGTGTCAACTGGCCAGACCCCTCAGAGCTCCGAGGGACTGGACCAGCAGCCAAAGAGTACATTTGGAGGGACCCATGCCTCCGGCTGTGTATGTGACAGAGGATGGTGTTGTTGGACATCAGTGGGAAGAGAGGCCCTTGGGCCTGAGGGTGCTCAACGCCCCAATGTATGGGAATGCCAGTGTGGGAAGACAGGAGTGGGTAGGGGGGCACCCTTATAGAAGCAGGGGGAGCGGGGATGAGATAGTGGTTTTCAGAAGGAGAGACATGGGAAGACAGAAAACATTTGAAATGTAAATAAAGAAAATATCCAATAAAAAAAGAAAGAAAAAACTGTTCTGGTATAAAAAACACACACACACAGCCGGGCAGTGGTGGCACACACCTTTAATCCCAGGACTTGGGAAGCAGAGGCAGGCAGATTTCTGAGTTCGAGGTCAGCTTGGTCTACAGAGTGAGTTCCAGGACAGCTAGAGCTACACAGAGAAACCCCGCCTGAAAAAACCAATACACATAATACATACATACATACATACATACATACATACATACATACATACATACAATAAAACACACATACTTCTCTCTGTCCGTCTCCGTCTCTGTTTCTTTATCCTTCTCCCTCCCCCCACCCGAAATCTTCCTCTGATTCATCATTTTTGTCTGCCCCTCAACTAGAGTTATTTATTTATTTATTTATTTATTTATTTATTTATTTATTTATTTATTTATTTGAGAGTTTCTTCATTTACATTTCAAGTGTTATCCAAAAGTCCCCTATATCCTCCCCCCGCCCTGCTCCCCTACCCTCCCTCTCCCGCTTCTTGGCCCTAGCATTCCCCTGTACCGGGGCCTATAAACATTGCTAGACCAAGGGCCTTTCTTCCCCAATAATGGCCAACTAGGCCATCTTCTAATACATATACAGCTAGAGACATGAGCTCTGGGGGTTCTGATTAGTTCATATTGTTATTCCATCTATAGGGTTGCAGACCCCTACAGCTCTTGGGTACTCTCTCTAGCTTCTACATTGGGGACCCTGTGTTCTGCCCTATAGATGATTGTGAGCATCCACTTCTGCATTTGTCAGGAACTGTCAAAGCCTCCCAGGAGACAGCTATATCAGGGTCCTTTCAGCAATGTCCTGCTGGTGTATGCAGTAGTGTCTGCATTTGGTGGTTGATTATGTGATGGACCACTCGGGTGGGGCACTCTCTGGATGGTCCATCCTTTCATTTTAGCTCCAAGCTTTGTCTCTGCACATCCTTCCATGTATATTTTAATCCCTATTCTAGGGAGGAGTGAAGTATCCACGCATTGGTCTTTCTTGATTTTCTTATGTTTTGGAACTTGTATCTTGGGTATTCTAGATTTCTGGGCTAATATCTGCTTATCAGTGAGTGCATATCTAGTGACTTCTTTTGTGATTGGGTTACCTCACTCAGGATGATATCCTCCAGATACATCCATTTACTCAAGAATTTGATAAATTCATTGTTTTTAATAGCTGAGCAGTACTCCATTGTGTAAATGTACCACATTTTCTGTATCCATTCCTCTGTTGAGAGACATCTGGGTTCTTTCCAGCTTCTGGCTATTATAAATAAGGCTGCTATGAACATAGTGGAGCATGTGTCCTTGTTACCAGTTGGAATATCTTCTGGGTAAAGCAAAAGATACTGTCAATAAAACAAAAAGGCCACCAACGAATTGGGAAAGAATTTTTACCAATCCTAAATCTGATAGGAGGTTAATATCCAATATTTACAAAGAGCTCAAGAAGCTGAACTCCAGAATTTCAAATGACCCCATTAAAAAATGGGGTACAGAGCTAAACAAAGAATTCTCAACTGAAGAATGCCAAAGGACTGAGAAGCACCTTAAAAGTGTTCAAAATCCTTAATCATCAGAGAAATGCAAATCAAAACAACACTGAGATTCCACCTCACACCAGTCAGAATGGCTAAGATCAAAAATTCAGGTGACAGCGGATGCTGGCGAGGATGTGGAGAAAGAGGAACACTCCTTCATTGCTGGTGGGACTGCAAGCTGGTACAACCACTCTGGAAATCAGTCTGGTGGTTTCTCAGAAAACTGGACATAGTACTACCAGAAGATCCAGCAATACCTCTACTGGGCATATAACTAGAGTCATTTTTAAACATGGCTGCTGCCTTCTGCAAACCGACTTATCCTTCATTGTTTTGGATTAAAGGTGTGTATTAAGGGTGTGTTTGTATTCCAGCCAAATGATGCTGTAATCCAAGGTGTGTGTGTATCTGACTGGGGCATATCTTTGGATGTGATTCCTTGTCCGAGCAGTCATGTTGCTGGATTAGAATTCGTCTACACTGGTCTCCATGATGTTGCACCAAGCACCTTAAGTGGCCATCTTCCCAGTGCTGCTTCTCCCTGTTTAATACCCCTCAAAGATGGCTGAACAGTAAGGACCACACTTTCCTTGAGTATACTGGACAGGCGTCTTAGGAACTAGCCGTTTGTTTTATTTTTCACCACACTCTTATGCTCCTTTTAGGGAAGATAACCTTTTCCTTTCCACATTGGATGTGATGTCTTTCCATACATGGGAAAAGCAACATGAAATTTAATAGCCTCCCCCTCTGCCACAGCATTAACCTCACCCTGTTCCTTAAGGGAGTCTGCTACCGTTCATTCCGTATGCATCAGACGGCGCCGAGGAATCGCCTGTTGTCTGTGTTCAGCTGGCCTTGTAGCCTCATCTCACCTCAGGTCATGGTCTTCCTCATCACCACCAGACACGCTAACCTCTCCCTCTGCTCCTGATAGCTTTTTTAGCTAGTTCTTTTGATAATTCTCTTTTAGAGGCTGATTTCATTTACGAATTCTCTGTAGAGGTGTTATGACTTTCAATGATGTCTGCATACCTCTTTTCTGCATTGTTTATATAGTCATAGGGTACAGCCAGGTTTTATTTTTTTAAAAATTAGCTTCCTTTCTGAACACCTAGACAGTCAGAATAGAGCCTGTAGCTCCTTCCATGGGTATTTTTGTTCCCCATTCTAAGAAGGAGCGAAGTATCCACACTTTCGTCTTCCTTCTTCTTGAGTTTCATGTGTTTTGCAAATTATATCTTAGGTATTCTAAGTTTCTGGGCTAATATTGGCTTATCAGTGAGTGCATATAATGTGTGTTCTTTTGCGAATGGGTTACCTCACTCAGGATGATATCCTCCAGATACATCCATTTGCCTAAAAAATTCATAAATTCATTGTTTTTAATTCCTGAGTAGTACCCCATTGTGTAAATGTACCACATTTACTGTATCCATTCCTTTGTTGAGGGAGATCAGGGTTCTTTCCAGCTTCTGGTTATTATAAATAGGGCTGCTATGAGCATAGTAGAACATGTGTCCGTAGTACAAGTTGGAACATCTTCAGTGTATATTTGCAAGTTGCCCTTTCTAACTCTGTGAAGAATTGAGTTGGAATTTTGATGAGGATTATATTGAATCTGTAGATTGCTTTCAGCAAGGTGGCTATTTTGACTATATTAACTCTGCCAATCTATGAGCATGGGAAAACTTTCCATCTTCTGAGATCTTCTTTGATTTCTTTCTTCAGAGACTTGAAGTTCTTATCATACAGATCTTTCACTTAGAGTCACACCAAGGTATTTTATATTGTTTGTGACTACTGTGAAGGGTGTTGTTTCCCTAATTTCTTTCTCAGCCTGTTTATCCTTTGTGTAGAGAAAGGCCACTTATTTGTTTGAGTTAATTTTATATCCAGCTATTTCACTGAAGCTGTTTATCAGGTTTAGGAGATCTCTGGTAGAATTTTCAGGATCACTTACATATACTATCATATCATCTGCAAATAGTGATATTTTGACTTCTTCCTTTCCAATTGTATCCCCTTGACCTCCTTTTGCTGTCTAATTGCCCAGGCTAGGACTTCAAGTACTATATTGAATAAGTAGGGAGAATGTGGACAGCCTTATCTAGTCCCTGATTTACTGGGATTGCATCCAGCTTCTCTCCATTTAGTCTGATGTTGGCTACTGGTTTGCTGTATATTGCTTTTTATTATATTTAAGTATGGGCCTTGAATTCTTGATCTTTCCAAGATTTTTATCACAAATGGGTGTTGAATTTTTTCAAATGCTTTCTCAGGATCTAAGGAGATGATCATGTGTTTTTTGTCTTTGAGTTTGTTTATATAGTGGATTACGTTGATGGATTTCCATATGTCAAAATATCCCTGCATCCCTGTAATGAAGCCTACTTGATCATGATGGATGATTGTTTTGATGTGTTCTTGGATTTGATTAGCGAGAATTTTATTGAGTATTTTTGCATCAATATTCATAAGGGAAATTGGTCTGAAGTTCTCTTTCTTTGTTGGAACCTTCTGTAGTTTAGGTATCAGAGTAATTAGGATAAATAGAATGAATTGAGTAGAGAACCTTCTGTTTCTATTTTGTGGAATAGTATGAAGAGTATTGGTATTAGGTCTTCTTTGAAGGTCTGATAGAACTCTGCACTAAACACATCTGGTCCTGGGCTTACTTTGGTTGGGAGACTATTAATGACTGCTTCTATTTCGTTAGGCGATATGGGACTGTTTAGATCATTAATATGATCCTGATTTAACTTTGATATTTGGTATCTGTCTAGAAATTTGTCCATTTCATCCAGGTTTTCCAGTTTTGTTGAGTGTAGCCTTTTGTGATAGGATCTGATGATGTTTTGGATTTCCTCAGGTTAAGTTGTTATATCTCCCTTTCATTTCTGATTTTGTTAATTAGCATACTTTCCCTGTGCCCTCTAGTGAGTCTGTCTGAGGGTTTATCTATCTTGTTAATTTTCTGAAAGAACCAGCTCCTGGTTTGGTTGATTCTTTGAATAGTTTTGTTTTTTTGTTTGTTTGTTTGTTTGTTTGTTTCCACTTGGTTGATTTCAACCCTGAGTTTGCTTATTTCCTGCCATCTGCTCCTCTTTGGTGAATTTGCTTCCCTTTGTTCTAGAGCTTTTAATTGTGCTGTCAAGCTGCTAGTGTATGCTCTCTCTAATTTCTTTTTGGAGGCACTCAGAACTATGAGTTTTCCTCTTAGGACTGCTTTCACTGTGTCCCATAAGCTTTGGTATTTTGTGGTTTCATTTTCATTAAACTCTAGAAAGTCTTTACTTTCTTTATTTCTTCCTTGACCAAGGTGTTATTGAGTAGAATGTTCTTCAGCTTTCATGTGAATGCTGGCTTTCTATTATTTATGTTATTGGAGATCAGCCTTAGTCTTTGGTGATCTGATAGGATGCATGGGATAATTTCAATATTCCTGTACCTGTTGAGGCCTGTCTTTTGTCCAAATATATGGTCAATTTTGGAGAAGGTGCCATGAGGTGCTGAGAAGAAGGTATATCATTTTGTTTTGGGATAAAATGTTCTGTAGATATCTGTTAAATCCATTTCTTTCATAACTTCTGTTAGTTTCAATGTGTCTCTGTTTGGTTTCTGTTTCCAGGATCTGTCCATTGATGAGAGTGGAGTGTTGAAGTCTCCCACTATTATTGTGTGAGGTGCAATGTGTGCTTTGAGCTTTACTATAGTTTCTTTAATGAATGTGGATGCCCTTACATTTGGAGCATAGGTATTCAGAATTGAGAGTTCCTCTTGGAAGATTTTACCTTTGATGAGTATGAAGTGCCCCCTCCTTGTCTTTTTTGATAACTTTGGGTTGGAAGTCGATTTTATTCAATATTAGAATGGCTACTCAAGCTTGTTTCTTCGGACCATTTGCTTGGAAAATTGTTTTCCAACCTTTCACTCTGAGGTAGTGTCTGTCTTTTTTCCCGAGGCAGGTTTCCTGTAAGCAGCAAAAAGTTGGGTCCTGTTTATGTAGCCAGTCTGTTAGTCTACATCTTTTTATTGGAGAATTGTGTCCATTGATATTAAGAGATATTAAGGAAAAGTAATTGTTGCTTCCTGTTATTTTTGTTGTTAAAGTTGGGATTCTCTCCTTGCGGCTGTCTTCTTTTAGGTTTGTTGAAGGATTACTTCTTTGCTTTTTCTAGGGCGTAATTTCTGTCCTTGTGTTGGTGTTTTCCCGTTATTATCCTTTGAAGGGCTGGATTTGTGGAAAGATATTGTGTAAATTTGGTTTTGTCATGGAATACTTTGGTTTCTCCATCTATGGTAATTGAGTGTTTTGCTGGGTATAGTAGCGTGTTCTCTTAGTGTCTGTATAACATCTGTCCAGGATCTTCTGGCTTTCATAGTCTCTGGTGAGAAGTCTGGAGTTATTCTAATAGGTCTGGCATTATATGTTACTTGACATTTTTCCCTTACTGCTTTTAATATTCTATCTTTATTTATTGCATTTGTTGTTCTGATTATAATGTGTCTGGAGGAATTTCTTTTCTGGTCCAGTCTATGTGAAGTTCTGTTGGCTTCTTGTATGTTCATGGTCATCACTTTCTTTAGGTTAGGGAAATTTTCTTCTATAATATTATTGAATATATTTACAGGCCCTTTAAGTTGAAAATCTTCATTCTCATCTATACCTATTATCAGTCTGTTTGGTCTTCTCATTGTGTCTTGGATTTCCTACTTGTTTTGGGTTAGGCTCTTTTTGCATTTTGCATTTTCTTTGATTGTTGTGTCCATGTTCTCTATGGAATCTTTGGCACCTGAGATTCTTTCTTCCATCTCTTGTAGTCTGTTGCTGATGCTCACATCTATGGTTCCTGATTTCTTTCCTAGTTTTTCTATCTCCAGAGTTGTCTCCCTTTGGGTTTTCTTCATTGTTTCTACTTCCATTTTTAGATCTTGAATGGTTTTGTTCAATTCCATCACCTGTTTGGTTGTGTTTTCCTGTAATTCTTTAAGGAATTTTTATTTTTCCTCTTAAATACTTCTACCTGTTTAGCAGTGTTTTCTTGTAATTCTTTAAGGAGTTCTACCTGTTTAGTAGTGCTCTCCTGTATTTCTTTAAGTGAGTTATTAATGCCCTTCCTAAAATCCTCTACTAGCATCATGAGATATGATTTGAAATCAGAATCTTATCCAGCCACAAACTTCCATGACCTTCAAAAGCTATGTGCCATCAAGCTTTAGTAGTACAGTAGTGCCACGAATATCATAGGTAACTAGCCACTTTTTGAATGGATTTAAGGCCCACTCCATGAAATGGAACTCATCTTTGATATTGCCAAAGTGATCACAAACTTGAAACTAGCTGGGCCATTAACTCTAGGAGAGAACTATCATTCTTCTAAAGGGGCATAGCAATATAGTGGTTCCTGATGCTAACATGTCATCATCAGAACATTTCTCAACCCTCACTTGAGACTCTTCTTTTTTTGAAGTGGATGATAAGTAGCACAGAGATTCCTGACTAGACAGTGTATAGAAGGTGAAATACTTTGGAATATTCAGCTCTAAATGGAATGTCTTTATCAAATCTCTCCCTTCAAGGCTCAGAGATGATTTGAGAAGGTAGAAAGGTTGTAAAGTCAGAGGTGGTGGGTAACTCCAAGGAAAAAGTATTGTCCAGACACAGCAGGCCTGATGCACAATTGAACTCAGAGATGTGGTGACAGCATGCAAGGACAAAACCCCATCACAGAGCTAGAGAGCATGACAAAACATCCCGCACCTCACCAAAACATCATGTGCAGTTGATACCTGCTAGGAAAAGGAAAGCCAGTGTTCTCCAGTGAAATGTCCCTGGGTATCAACCATACTTAATTCAGGCCCAGTGTCCAGGAGTAACTGGCAAACATAAAATGTATGACATGTTTATTTTTGTATGCTTTTGGTTTTGCTTTGGGTATTTTTCTCTTAATATGTTTTGTTTTTAGTGTCTTCTTTTGCAGGGGAGGTCGAAGGGTCGAGGGTGGATACAAAGAAATGAGAAGATGAATTGAATTGGGTGCCTTATGTGTAATCCACAAGGAATAAAACTTTTTTCAAAAGTCTTGCTTCTGAAATGAAGAGAGTAAAGTTCAGAGATGCTGAGTGATTTGGCCAGGTAGCCCAGCCAGGAAATGATGTGGCAAGGGTTGGAAAACAGGTCAGGATGGACCACTACTCCATCTATCTCTATTACTAATGTGTCATCATCACAATTGCAAACCTACTTGTCATGGCAGTTGTGGGGCTGCCATTCAGTGTGCTGAGCACTCAAGATATAACTTTCTCAAATCAAGATATTCCGAGTATATAAAGCACACACTAGCTTCCCAAGACTCCATACAAGAATGCAGAACACAAAACCAAGACCTTCACCAGCCATGTTCTATATTGACTACTTGTTAAAATGGTGCTATTTTAGACAGATTAGATTAAATGGCACATATTATTAAAATCCATTTTAGCTGCTTCTCTTTATGTGTCTTGATATGCTATTAGAGAATGTAAAATTGCTTAATTGGCTCACATCACAGTTTCCATTGACCTGATGGAGACGATTCAGTTTGAGGAGGCCTGTGACCTGAGGTGCTTCAACACACTGGAGAACTGCTTTCTTTTGTCTTAGTTTCCAACTTCTAGGGACAATTCTGCATGAAAATATCACTGTGCCTACAATGGCCTGTCTTAGCATTACGACAAGAACCTTTTGCTTTAGATTTTGGACTTTTGTAATGGCAGGCACATGTTACTCTTTGCAGAGAGCTACTTCAGTGAGATAAAGCTCTCCATACACCTGAAACCAAGGCACAGAGTTGGTGCGCCCAAGGGCTGCTCTGGAGTGAATGCTGCTGTAGCAATTGCTTTTCTCATCATTGTAACACAATACCTAATGAGAACAACTTAAGGGAAACAGGGTGGTTTTGAGTCTGGGCTAATGAGGGTACAGTGCATAAGGAGCACGCAGGGCAGTGGGAGGGTAGGATCATGTCACATGCACAGTAAGGGAGTGAGATTAACTTACTTCTCTCTTTTTCATTCATTCCAGGACCCCAGCCTGTAGGAGGAAGGGTGGTGGCAATCACTGTTCAGGGTGGGGCTTCTCACCTCAGTTAAACCTCTCTGGAAACACCTTCTTGGACACCCAAGAAGGTTGCCCCCTAGGTGACCCCAAACCCATAAAATTGACAAAGGAGATTAATGGTCAGGCCCAGGTACCCACAAATGCTTGCCTGGAATGACCAGTTGCTGAAGTCAGGATGGTGGAGGGGCAACCTTGCTCGTTGAATTTGCTTTGGCTTGTTCTGTCTCTAAGAAAGGAGGCATCTTTATAGATATTGGCATGTGGAGTACTGCAAACATTGACTTTTATTAATGGTTTAACCAGTTCACTGCTAAGAAATTAAAATGTGTAGGACCTCTATATAGCAGGTCAAGAAGAATTACAATTTTCCTTTTCTCCTAAAAGGCCAGACATTGAAAGCCCTGCTGATAGCACATAAAAATCATCCTTTATAACACAGGGTAACTCCTCTGCCAACAGCTTTTCCCAGCCACATCCTCCTCACCATAGCATGTGAAGAAACAGATCTTTGGATAACTGAAGAGACAGCCTTTCCTGAAGTGCTCTTGGCTCTAATAAGAGAGAAACAGCTAAAGATCCCTGCAGATTCATTTTAGTCAACCTCAGTGGAGTGAACAGAGCCACCCAGGAGACAGCAGGACTAATTCAATTAAAAGCGATAAATAAAGATAGCCTTGTGTCGGGTGTGTTACACTCAGTTGTAATCCCAGCAATTAGAGGGCTGGGGTACAAGGATCTTGAAGCCCAGGTTAGCCCTACCTCAAAATAACAACCAACAAACCAAACAACAACAATAAACCAGTAACTACATGCTTATTTATGTATTTATTTATTTATTATTTAGTTAGAGTTTGATTGCTGTGAAGAGACATCATGACTTAGACAACTCTTATAAAGGACAACACTTAATTGAGGATGTCTCACAATTTCAGAGGTTCAGACTATTATCATGGTGGGAAGCATTGCAGCCTGCAGGCAGACATGGTGCTGGAGGAGCCAAGAGTTCTCCATCTTGATCCACAGGCATCTAGGAGGAGACTGGCTTCTACAGGTAGTGAGCAGGAAGGCCTCTTCTATACTGGGCAAGGATTGAGCATAGGACCTCAAAGCCTACTCCCACAGTGATGCACTTCCCCAACAAGGCCACACTTCCTAATAGTGCCACTTCCCATGGGCCAAGTGTATTTAAACCATCACGGACAAAATGAAGAAGGGAAGGGAGAATGGTAGGCGGGGAGAGAAGAAGAAAAAGGCTGCCTCCAACCCTTCTCTTTCTTGGGTCTGTGGAAGGCACTCATGGATGCCAGGTCTGAATCTTAGGCGTGTCTCTGAGTTCGAGTTACATTGATACTTATTTGACCAAGAGGTCCAGACACCTGACTAAGAAGCCCACATGGGTCCAGACTTGTCAGCAGCAACTTTCCAAGGAGCAGGAGGAGAAGCAGCTCAGCGCGTCAGCTTCCCCCAGCAGAGGTGAGAAGAATGCCTCTTTGTTGTTCTCCTTACACCAAAGCCTGCAAAATCGTGCCCAGCTTCTTCTCATTCCAGTGGCTGCTCAACCATGCAATAAGTTGGGTTGCAGTGAATTGGAAGCCCCTGCTTGGGGTGGTGCTTCCACACGTGGCTATGAGGCTGGAGCTGGGTCAGGCATATATAGTTTTCACAGATATTGGCAGAATGGCTGAAGTGTTCAGATTTTCAGAGTCATCACCAAGGTGCTTGTAAGTGTTTCTTAGGACTCAGAAAAAAATATTTATGGAGGGTGGATAAGGAGTAAGAGGAGCCTGGCCTAGAACCATAAGTTTTCACAGTTCAACAAGCAGAAGGTGCAAACCAGGATGGAAGCCAAACAAGGGGTTCTCATTTCCCCAATGCATTAAGGGTCACATATGTTTGCTAATGAAGTCACCTGCAGGTCACAATGCTACAGTGGCACCTGTCATTACCAAGGAGAAAAACATTCACTGTTGAGAGATTTCATTTCCATCAAACATGGTTTTGTAAGGACTTTATTATTTGATCTTGCTGGTCCTATTTACCAAGTATATCTCCCCATGGGTGTATGCAGGTACATGTATGCACGCTTGACTTCCAGGAAACAAAGTCAGGTTCTCAGGATCGTGCAGAAATACTGTGTCGACTGAGCAACGCCCTCCCCAGCTGTATCCTCTCCATCCAACCAAAGTACATTAGATTCTAAGGGAATTACAGCCTTGACAAGGGCTGACTGTTGCATCTAATCTGTTTATTGACTTAAAAATTTGTTCTGTAAAAGACATTCAAAGGACCTTTGTCAGTGGTTAGATGATTTATGTGGCAAAGGCTTAGAAATAACTCTGTGCCTCCTGTCTTTACAGGAAACAAACAAATAAACAATACCCCAAACAGTCAGGCAACCAACCAAGCAGGGGGCTGCAAAGATGACTCAGGGTTAAGAGCACATACTTCTTTTTCAGAGGACTTGAGTTCAGTTTCTAGCACCCATCATTTTGAGTAGCACATGGCTCTGTGCCTGTCCCCAGCTTTACGGTTATTGACGCCCTCTTCTGACTTCTTCAGGCGCCCATACTCACATAGAGGACTGGTACTCTCTCCTCCCCTTCCTTCCACCTCTTCTCTCTCTCTCTCTCTCTCTCTCTCTCTCTCTCTCTCTCTCTCTCTCACACACACACACACACACACACACATGCACAATCGAGATGTGGAGAAATAGAAATAAAGTAACAGTAGGACAAAGGGCAACGTAGAAAACAGTCACAGAGGCAGTAGGAGGAATGAAATGTGGCAAGCAGGTGAACCAGACCAAAGCACAAGTCAAAGAGAAGACATTCAAAATAGTAATAGTGAAAGAAGAAAGGCAGGAGACGCGGAGTGAGTAAACGAATTTTCAAAAAAAAAAAAAAAAAAGAGTTAAATACAGTTGTGGAAGTAGTTGCACACAGTCGTAGAATGATAAGGCACCCAGATCACCAGCTATTGGCTTCCTTTTTCTGCCCAGTGGAGAAGCCTGGCTGTACTTTGCACTGGCCAGAGGGATTTCAATCCAGCTGGTTTCAGCTGGTCTGAAGCAGGGTGGTGTGCTCATTGGGAAGGAGGTGTGTACCCTCTCTTTTCTGAGTGTTTGGAGAAAGCCCCCCTCAGACACACTCTTACACAGGCAGAAAGAACACCTCCCTCCCACTCCCAGGCTCAGGCCAACTTGGGGAGGGGTGGCCCTTAGACTTCAGCTGTTTGTCTGCAATCCCAGGCACAGCTGTTGAGCCCACAGTGTGTAATTCACCCAGGAGGCCTCCTCTCTGTGGCCCAAGTAGGAGATGACCTCATTAACTTAGGAACAGCTGCCGCTGCCAGGACCACTCATGAGGGGAACTGCCTCCTTTCCTTCGAGTCAGAGAAGTCTGTTGCGGATCCCACACTCCTTGGCACCCAGAAAGCCACACGGAGGAAACTGGCATGGAGACTTTGACTGTCAGCAGAGGACATCTGGGCTGTAAGCCTGTCATGCACATGTGTTTATTCAAGGTCCTTTCCCAGCCTCTTACCCTTACGTGGGTCTGTTCTAAGTCATCCATTCCCAGGAGGGCAATGGCCATTGACCAGCCGATTTTGGTTAACTAGACAGTGACACTGTCACAGTCCCCTTCACTCTGTTCTCTCTTCAGTGGAGGGAAGGGCTGAATCCCAGAGTAACCCTTAATGGACTTTCATTTCCTTCCGCAGCCCTTTTCTGACTCCCTGCCATGGTCAGGTCCTCTGTGTCTGCTTCTCTGGAGTTCTCACAAGAAAGTACAGCGACAGCTGCACTGCCTCGTGACCACAGATCGGCCAGTGAAGGTTGGATTCCATGGATACACTGATGTCTGTGCCAGGCAGAAGGCTAAGCTGGTCCTCAGCCGATGCCCTTGAGTACAGGTAGGGCCTGTAATGTGCTTCTTAAAAACCGAAGCTGTCCAACTGATGGGATGTTATTACTGTCACTGGGCTGTGGTCTGCAGACATTGTGAAGTGTCTGCCGCTGAGAGCATGCTCCTTGTTTAGTCTACTCTCTGTTAACGGAGACACTACCCTGGGTAGGTCTGATCTAATCAGATGATCCCTCTGAAAGGAAAGGTAGAGGTCCAAGGTGAAAGAAGCCAGAGAGTCTAGCACCCCATGGCCTTGAAGATGGAAGCTATCACGAATTCTAGAGTGAGTAAAAAACGAATTTTTGATAACCACATGAGCATGGAAATCATAGCTCAGACTCCATGCCTGTCCAAACCTTAATTATAGCCTGCAGCTGAGGACATCCAGCCCAGGGGTTGTACCCAGGCTCCTGACTCATAGACTGTGGGATGACAAACACTAAGTGTTTGTCACTAAGTAACAGGAAAAGCCAACAACAGAGAAAGCTATGCATCAACAGCGACGGGAGATGACATTCCCTAAAGAAGGAAGCCCTGGCCCCGAGGAAGGAAGCCATCGTCACAGGCTGTAAATAGTAACAACAGAGGAGATGAGGCCATTGCTTTGACATTGTGACTGGGGCCTCATGTACATGATCTCTAATTCTTACAACTGCTTAAGCAGGACATACCTTTTAAAGGGGATACAAACAGTCTTGATAATGTTCAGTGATTTTTTTTCCTTTATCAAATGTTGGAGGTGTGGTAGCATTGGGCAACAAAGATGTTTCTAAAGTCAATGTCTTTGTGAGAACTTCCCTTGGTGACAGTCAATGTGAGATGGACAAAGTCTTAATTATGTTTATGCAAAGCAGTTAATAACTATAAACCTTTCAGAATACCCCTAGCCACCTGTTCAGGAAAATATCACCAGGTACCTCTAGTACATAAGAGGTGCCATACTTCTGAGTCAGTGTTCTTGGTAGTGGCCATGGACCACAGCACATCTTATTCATACGCTCCCTTGGCAAACACAAATAAAAAACCTTATTAATTGTACATACTGTCCCTGCCATTGTTGTGGATGCTACTGACCAAAGGAACAAAGTGAAGGACCAAAGGAACAAAGACCTTACCTTGGCAGAGCTTTCCTTCATGGTGGATGTGATGGCTAATCTCAGTGGTCCTCTCAGTGAGATCTAGAATCACCTGGAAGACTGGCCTCCAGGCATGCCCATGGGGCAATTATCTTGATTATGGTAACTTAGATGGTAAGACTTGCCCACTGTAGGTGGCACCATTCCCTGGGCTAGGATGCTGAACTGTTATATGGAGAAAGTGATCTGAGTGGTAACATTCATCACTGCTTTTGACTGGGTACAAGTGTGACCCTGCTGCCTCAAGTCCCTGCTGCCCTGATTTTGTCTCCACCATGGACTGTTACTTCGAATTGTAAGTCAAAATCAACTCTTTATTCCTGAAGGTGCTTATGCCAATGTATGAAGTATTTTCTCATAACATTCAGAAGAGTAACTAAAACATGTGATCATACACAGTAAACAAAACACATGATGGGACACCAGCATCTGTCTAGTTTGCTTCATGATCTCCTGCTGTAGATAGAGAATATGGGATCAGTGAGAACCCAACAAGAGAGTATGCAGTGATCCCATGCAAGCAAGATAAAATGATGGTTGGCTGTGGTATGTGATGGTCCCTGAGAAGCACTTGTGAATGAATGATACCAGGTCACAGCTGGCTTCTGTAGTAGAAAGGAGACCCAGGTACCAGTAGATGAGAGAATCAGAGATGTAAAATGGTAGCATACACCCCCAGGGGCCTCAGGGCAGCACCAGCTTCCTCGTGTCCTCAGACACAGTCTCATCATCCACAGGCTGATGCCACACGCAGAGCTGGACTGATGTTAGCACACAGGTGTTTGCTTGGTAGAAACTATTTAAAGGATTAAATTTCAGTTTGAATTGAAGTGATTTCCCCAGTAGCAGAAACCACAGTGCATGCTTCATTTCTGATTTTAAAACAACAATGTTATAACTTGTAGCCTTCAGTAAAGAAAAATTGCATGAATATTTTGTCAAAACATGAAGTCACCTGCCAGCATAACCAAGTCCAGGTTGGATTTCATGTTTGTGTGTCTAGAAGACAAAGAAGGCTCACCCCAGGTCAGATTTCAGGATGTAAGTACTTCCTTCCTTTGGGCACGTGGAGGCCAGTGGTTGATGTCACAGGCCTTCCTTTATTACCTTACACTCTGTGTGTGTGTGTGTATGTGTGTCTGTCTGTGTTTTGTATGAATGTGCGCATATGTACACGGGTGTGTGCTTGTCCATTCAGGCACATGTGTGGAGGTCAGAGTTTAATGTCTCAGTGTAACAGGGTTTTTCCCTGAACCTGGATCTCAGCAATTCAGTAAGACTGGTCATCTAGCCACAGGGCTATGCTTATTCTTGTCTTCTGGAACTGAGCTAGAGCTGTGTTCATCCATGCCTAGCTTTAGGTTCTGTGTATGTGCAGTAAGCACTTTATCCATAGCACCATTTTTCCAGCCCAGAACCTCGGTCTTTTTGATGTATCTCCTAGATATACTGTTGACAGGTGCACCTTATTATAACCAAAACCTGAATCCATCTTTGGAAGCACAAAATATTCAGTGAGAGATTCCATAGCTCAAAAAACTTCATCCTCCTGTGGTCCCAAGTGTTTGCCTGGTTCTTTTCTATATCAAGGGGGTTTGTCTCACTGGTAACAGTGATTAACGGATCATTAGAGGTTGTTTCTTCCCCATGTAACTTCAACCTGCTTCTCTATAATTCCTATTTATTCTTTTCTTTGGATGATAACTTGAACCTTAAAAATAAAAGACTAGAAGAGACAAAAATATTCCAATGGACCTCGCATCTGACTTGACTTACTTGTGAACCAGGGAGCCTTTTGAGTCTGTGCAGAGGAGGAATGATCAGAGTTGGTATTAAATGCTTAGTTTCTAAATTGTCTTGGAAGTCTCATCAAATTAAATCAAACCTGTGGCATTAAGTGGCAGCAAGAGGAGTTTAAAGACGTCTGAGTGAGCTGGGATGGAATTATTTTGTTCTCTCCCAGGGTGGTTGTCAGCTAACCAGGTTTCTGGGGTGAACTTAGGTCTCCCTTGCCAGTTTATGTTCAGGGCTCTTGAGTCAAAACTTTTATATAAGAAGCCCTTACCCTTTTGTTAAATGAAAAATAAGTAGCTGTCCCATTTAGAAGGCCTCCCTCCTTCCCCAGCCTTCCTGCAGGGTCAGGAGATGAGGAAAATGTAGATTTCTTAGTAATTGATGGGGATAGATCTTTTAGGGAGTGGGTACAGAAAAATAGTCCATCCCAGGATGTAAGGAAGGAGGCAAGGAAGATGAAAGGGGGAGTGGAGGGAGGAGGAAGAGGAGACGGAGCAAGAGAGAGATTGGACCGCAGTAAATTCATTTCAATAGACAATGGGCAGGTGATGCTACAGATACTATGTATGTGCTTCTTAGCTACAATGGAGGTAGGGGTGGGTTTGTAGCCTTATATTGAGGCTTGCATTAGATTAGTTATAGGACATACACACACACACACACACACACACACACACACACACACACACACACACGAGTGCTTGTAAGCCTGCAGGGCAGGTGTGCATGCCCATGTGTTTGCATGCATGTGACAGCCGGAGTACAACCTTGCTTGTGTTTCCCCTGGAGCTATTGAGCTATTGACATTGTTTTCTGAGACAGGGTTTCTTTATTGGCTGGGAGCTTGACAATTATTCTAGGCATGTGGGCCATGAAGTCTTTATTGCCCTTTGCTGGTGCTACAAGCAGGTGTCACCACACCTGGGCTTTTCTCACATGGGTTCTGGGGATCGAACTCAGGCCCCCATGCTTGTGTAGCTCTTTACCAACGGTGCTATCTCTCCAACCATAGTGTCCTTCTGTAAAGAAATTCTGACTGCCATGCTGTGTGTGCTCACACATTTCAGATCTCGTGTTTCATACATTCAGACAACCAGTGAGATTTTGACGAGGACACAGTGAGTCTCCAAACCTTGCTAAGTACAGCATGCAGGCTGTTTCCTTTAGTGATGAATCTGTCTATGTCAACCTTCCTGTTCCTTGACCTTCACATTAGGTGAGCCTTTTATTGCCATTTAAACAAAGATTCTCAGGATAAACCACTTTATCTTCAAGGATCTTTGGAGGAACCAGAAGGCAAAGTATTTTGCCCTCAATATAAGTGCACCTCTCCAGCGATTTATTGGCAGATGGATCTAGGTGACAATAGATTTCTAAATTGAATATTCTGCCTTTGGAATGGCCTCTGATGTGCATTAAGATCGTATTGTAATAACCACACCTCTCAATTTGTGCACTACACTATCCTGATTACATTATCCATCAATCTGCAGGACAATTGTCAGCCTGCTAGCTGAGCTGGGAGACTAAATGGTTGTTTCTTGGCACATGCTGACTAGTTAGGTAAGAAGAATCCTTTCCAGCATTCAGGAGGATGAATCCGACACTTTGCAGCATTAGCACTTTGGTCTTTTCTCTAAGTACCACGTGTGTGTACTGAGCTCCTTTACTTCTTTGTGAGCTGCAGCTTCTAGACTTTGTCAACCATATTGTCCGCATGTGTAAGGAGTATCAGAAATACGTAGATTTCTTATGTGTACTGTCACATATTTCCATGGGGTTCTTTCCCTCTTTCCCCCGACTTGCTCTCTATCTCCTTCCCACCTTTTTGCCTTCTCTTCACTTTTATTCAGCTTTTACAGGACTGACAATGGAACCCAAGGTCCTTATGCTTGCCAAGTGCATGCTCAACACTATGCGGCACCCCAGCCCTTTCTCCGTCTACGAAGTGCTGGACAAATGACAGATGCTGTTTAAGGTAACACCAGTGTAGACTCTGCCCCCTCTGTGAGCTTGCAGAGAAGTGTGACACCCGTCTGACCCCATCTTCCTCTCCGTTAGTAATTTAGCCACATCTTTATGCTTTAGTCTTCACAGGCACAAAACAATCTCACCTGTGTCTAGGCAAAGCTGGCCCTTTGTGATTATGGTAATAATCTTGTGGTGATTGGCATGTTGCACTTCCAGGAATCATACTGTGTGTGTGTGTGTGTGTGTGTGTGTGTGTGTGTGTGTGTGTGTGTGTGTACATGTGCATTCATATGCTCATGTGTGTGGAGTCTGCACACATGCATATGGAGACCAGATACTGAGGTTCGATTTGATGTCTTCAACCTTATTTTAAGAACAAAGTCTCTCCCTGAACTGTATTTCCCTATTGGTTTAATTGATTGTGTAGCTATCCCAGGAGCTCTGCCTCCCAGCAATGCATCTGAATTTTTAACACGGATGCTAGAGATGAAGACTCCATAGCCCACCCTGGTATGCTTATTTGTATCAGCTGTGCTTTGAAAGTATGTTTGGACTAACTTTAGAGTATGCAAAGTTTAATACTGAAAGCATGGTCCTTAAGTGGAGGTCACAGTTCTTCATGAAAGCAAACAAAATTATACAGTCCTTCAGTGCCTGCAGCGGGTTAGGTTGGGGACTCTTTCCAATGACCCCAAATCTGTAGCTAGCTGCTTATTCCTTCTAAAAAAAAATGGGTGAGTGTTTGCATGTAGCCTATGCATGTTTTCTCTTATGCTTAAACCATCTTGATTCCTACATCACCTAACACAATGTCAATTCTATCATGATAGTGATTACAGGATGCCCCATAGCCAGTGATGGCAAGAGTTATAGAATGTTCGGGTTCAGTAGATGCAACTTCTTGGTTTCTGAATATTTCCAGCTTGAGGTTGGTTGAATCCATGGGTAGAAACCAGCAAATATAGAAAGCCAACTGTAT
Organism: Mus minutoides; assembly: GCA_902729485.2. Classification (NCBI taxonomy): domain Eukaryota; kingdom Metazoa; phylum Chordata; class Mammalia; order Rodentia; family Muridae; genus Mus; species Mus minutoides. The sequence goes on from LR754207.1 coordinate 69,383, forward strand.
ATTCAAATCATAGCAAAACTCTTGATTGTTCTTAAAATGTTTTATTTTATTCTTTTGCTAATTGGGCTCTAAATTATTTCATTTTATCTTCATAATTGGGTTATTGGTCATACCTGTTTGTTTTATAAACGTGGTTGTAATAAAATGTACTATTTCCATCTTTAATTTACCACAGTCTTCTTAGTATAACATTGAAGCTTTTTATGGATAATGGGAGAACCAAACAATAACATATTTTACTTTCCCTTTATAATTCTATGAGCTATTATCATATACTTTATTGCAATTACAAGTTACATACTAATAGTTATTAACACTAGATTGCTAGTTATATATTAAATGGGCTTAAAGGTATAATTTTAATTTTTTAGGTCGACATAATATTGGAATTACTTATAGGGTATAATATTATAATTTATAGGCTGGGCAGTAGTGGCACATGCCTTTAATTCTAGCACTTAGGAGGCAGAGGCAGTTAGATCTCTATGAGTTCAAGGCCAGCCTAGTATACAGAGTGAGTTCCAGAGCATCCAGGGGCCTCACAGTAAAATCCTGTCTTGAAACACACACACACACACACACACACACACACACACACACACACGCACACACACACACACATGCACACACACATATAAATTTATACTTGTATATAATGTATAGTGATCAGGTTAGAACAATTATCTTTTCTATGACATAAAAAGTAAGATAGATAGATAGATAGATAGATAGATAGATAGATAGATAGATAGAACCTTTAATTTGACTTGAGATATATAACTGACTGTGCCAGATGATAGTTGGCCTATCATACATCTGATTTATCTGTGCTTCCAAGGTGTGGTACTTCTGAGAACTCAAGAATTCTAACCCCAGTCTGAACTGAGTAACTGAGTGTTCCAGTTGTTGCTTGCAACAAATGCCCCATCTTTAGAAGTTGCTTGTTGCTGTCTCGTAGAGAGTGATGCACACATGAGGAGATGAAGGGGCGGGTGAGCAGCTATGCTGATTTCTGGAGCTCTTGCTCCCTATCTTTTTTTGCCCTGAACATGTTAGCTGTCTCAGCTTTCCTGTTCAATAGTTCATGAACTCAGTGAGAGTTTGGGGGATCTGTCTTTGCCCCATTCTTTGAGCTGCTACTTGAAAGTGAGGCCTGCATTGGCCTCATCTTGGTTCTGTATTTCCCCATGGTGAGCATGGCTTTCCATTGTTTCTTTCAAGTGTCTGAAAGAAATTGTTTTATATATTTTTTTTAACTGAAATTTTGTTGTCTGTGGTAACAGAATAACTCCTATAACAATGGACCTTTCATGAAGGGAGAAAAAAAGTGCATGCTAGATTTTTAAGGGCCACGGGAGGTGAAAAATATACCCATTTTCTTCCACATAAACAGAAAACATGTTAGTATGAGCTGGAAGACCTAACAATGAGGTAACCACAACCTACTTGCAGGCTCTTAAAATTCTCACCCATCCGTGTGGTGAAGATACATACATACACACACACACACACACACACACACACACACACACATCCAACCCTGAGAGAGGGTTTCTTTTGGAGGAGATAATGCTATGCTGGGCTTCCACCCTCCCCAATGTAAAATATGGGACATTTCTCCTTCTTTCAGTCTTGTGAGAGTGGCTTGACCATGTCTTCTTTGGGAAGTTCATACTTTCCTGAACTTGGAAGAAATTCATGGGCCAGGAAATGAAGAAGAGCTTCAGCTACTGGCAAAGGAGAGATGGACATTTTCAAAGTTTCTTTTTATAAAAACTGGGAGGGTAACGGATGCAAGAGTGTTCCCCGTGTGCCAGCTATGGAGACAGTCCTGGGAAAATAAGTCAGAGGGGCATTTTTCTTAAGACTAGCATCCTGACTTTGTCATGGGACTGGGTGTTCCCACTGTAGATTAAGACAGGTTGGAGCTGGGCATGGGAGTCTGCACCTCTCACCCCAGCACTTACGGAGGGGAGGGAGTAGGGGGCTCAGGAGCTAATGATCTGCTGGTTTGTGGAGCCCTCACACTTCACTGTGTGGAGAGTTTACATACAGCTTCTTCAGCATGATGCAGTCTCAGAATCCTGGACTAACAAAACAAAGAATACAAAGCAAGCAGGGCCACCTGAAACGGAGGGGAATTGCTTCCTCTAGTCTGTGTTGTATTTAGGAGCAGGGCTAGGAGTCGAGAACAAATTGAAGTATGCAGTACGAGGCAATAAAGTTGATCTGACTAATGGGCCAACACTCCTTTTACAGACTTGGCAAGAGAGCTCAGAGTCTGGGAGGACTCTCAGTGGGCGCTACCCTAAGAGGTGGTTTACCACCACTTCAGAGGGTGTTTGTTTGTTGTTGTTGATTATTTTGTTGTTTGTTTTCCTTTTCTGGACTTCCTTGAAGATCAAGAATGTTAGAGGAGTATCCATGCTCTGGTCTTCCTTCTTGATTTTCTTGTGTTTTACAAATTGTATCTTGGATATTCTAAGTTTCTGGGCTAATATCCATTTATCAGTGAATGCATATCCAATGACTTCTTTTGTGATTGGGTTACCTCACTAAAGATTATATCCTCCAGATACATCCATTTGCCCAAGAATTTCATAAATTCATTTTTTAATAGCAGAATAGTACTCCATTGTGTAGATGTACCACATTTTCTGTATCCATTCCTCTGTTGAGGGACATCTGGGTTCTTTCCAGCTTCTGGCTATTATAAATAAGGCTGCTATGAATATAGTGGAACATGTGTCCTTTTTACCATTCCTCCTGTGAATAGGAAACAAAATACCCATGAAAGGAGTTACAGAGACAAAGTTTAGAGCTAAGATGAAAGGATGGACCATACAGAGACTACCTCACCAGGGGGGATCCATCCCATAATCAGTCATTAAACTCAGACAGCTAGTGCCTACTTAAGGGACCCTGATATAGCTGTCTCGTACAGAAGTGTATGCTCATAATCATTTATAAGATGGAATACAGCGCCCACAATGGAGAAGCTAGAGATAGAACACCAGGAGCTGAAGAGGTCTGCAACCCTAGAAGAGGATCAACAATATGAACTAACCAGAACCCCCAGAACTCGTGTCTCTAGCTCCATATGTAGCAGAAGATGGCCTAGTCAGTCATCATTGGGAAGAGAGGCCCCTTGGTATTGCAATCTTTATATGCCCCAATACAGGGGAATGCCAGGGCCAAGAAATGGGAGTGAGTGGACAGGGGAGCAGGGAGGGGACTTTCAGAATAGCATTTGAAATGTAAATTAAGAAAATATCTAATAAAAAAATTGGGAAAAAAAAGAATGTTAGAGGATAGGATTCAGGTCTTTTGGGGAACAACTGTCCAGAAGCACCTCTTGCTTATCCCTTGGGATCGAGACCTAGTTATATTGCTTATCCCTTGGGATCGAGACCTAGTTATATTGCTTATCCCTTGGGATCGAGACCTAGTTATATTGCTTATCCCTTGGGATCGAGACCTAGTTATATTGCTTATCCCTTGGGATCGAGACCTAGTTATATTGCTTATCCCTTGGGATCGAGACCTAGTTATATTCAGGGCAGAAGCACCTGCGTGTTTGTTTGTTTTTGTTTTTGTTTTTGTTTTTGTTTTTGTTTTTGTTCTGTTTGTTTGTTTGTTTGGTTTTTGTAACCATGACAAAGAGCCTGGTGAGACGGGCAAGGTGATGTGTTTGACCTTTGGGAACAGGGGTATGTGCTGTAAACTCACCTTTCCTTGCAGATGAGGACTCAGTGTGGGTGGACCACTGGGGAGACTATCTCCCTGTTCAAGCATAGGTTGAGATGTGTTTCCTGCAAGTGAACTTTCATGTCTCATGTTGCATTCCTAACCACCTGTGCCTGTGAGCGCCCTAGTAGCATGGGTAAACTAAGACCTTGGTGATCATGTGATTACATGTGGTCCCAATGTGATCAGTGAGAAGCAACATTTATTGCAGTTAAGAATCCTAATGATTATGGCTCAGATGGAATTCCTCATAGGTAGGCATTTGGGTCAAGAGATAAGTGTCCTACTCCTGTCCTGAAGCGCTTTGACTAGGCTGCCAATCGGCCTGCACGTGTTGAGGTTGCATATGTATCAGTAGCATCAACTCCATTAGAGAAGCCATCTTTTTTGAGGTCTCCCAAGAGAGGAAGTGATAAATGGCTGTCCAGCTTATAGTTTGGTTAATTTTGAATATGTACTGCTCACACACAGCTGCTACAGTAGCCTCAGGTTTGAAACAAAAGTGTCCTGGACAGCCAAGCTATTTCCTCTTCTCCTTTTCCTGAATAGGGAACTCTTACACAATCCGGCACATTTGTCTGGGGGAGATCTACTGATCCTTGTAGCATTTGGCCTCTTAGCAACTATGACTTTTTTTTTTTTTACATTTGTGAATGATACTTGTGGGTTTATTTAAGTTTCTATTTCTACAAGGTAGTGGGAATGGCTCAACTGTCCTGACACTGGAGAGCATGGAGTCCAAAGATGCCCTCTTGGCAGGTGACAGGAGTCAGAGCATCTCCATCCTGGGCAGTTGATGAGCTGCAGGCATCAGATGGCCATGTAGCAGGTGATGAAGACAGGAGTTGTTAATGCAGTAAGGCAGAGGGGACACTTAGAGGGCAAGAAAGCCTCTCACCAGGGCTCCCTGCCTAGAGAGTTTATGGACCACACAGGACCACCAGTTCCTGTAACTTTGAGTCTATTGGCTCTGGTGTCTGGTTCTAAGGAGGTAGGGTAGACTACCAAGCAAGAGTGTGACATTATCAGGACTGAACTTTGATGCTGCAGGGGTCTCACCAAGTCCCCTGACCCCCAATGTGTATGTTGTTAGCCCCATATCCTCTGCTTTATGAGCAATTACCCATTCACTTCATTGTTTATTGTTGTTGCTGAATGTTCAGCCTTTTTTTTTTTCTTCCACACACTCAAGTATTGTCTGGGCATGGTATGTTGAATAAAGCTTTCCACATACATCCTGTTAATGAGGGGGCTTTGTTTCTTTTTTAAAAATGCCATTCAAATTACATTCCCGAACAATAGGGCAGCACACATATACCAGATCCCCATTAAATTATTATTTTTTAATAGTGGAAATGTTTCTGAAATTGACGAGTGCAATGTACACACGCTGTGTAGTCATGCATTATTACTTTTAGGTAGTGGGAGGGGCTGAGAAAAATGGAATAAAACAGTTCTCAGACCTCAGCAGTCCATAGTGGAGGCTCTAAACAGGTACTTATGCATTTAAAAAAAAATCTAGAAAATGTAGTGGTGATGGGAGTTATCTGAGAAAATTCACCTTGGAAGTAACACAGTGACTAAATTATTATCACTGGCAGGTCATTTGAGAGAGACACACATCCCAAAGCTAGCAATATGTTGGTTGCTTTTTAATCTGGAACTTGTCGTTTTTCCATCTTTTCCCACATTGCAGAATTTGCTAGGTGAAGATAATGACTTGAGAATACGAAAATCACCCTGAATAAACTACCCTAGGGTCAGTGGCACCTGGTGAAGATGAGAAAGAAACTGACAAAGATCAAACCTCTGACCTCAGCCTTCAGGATGAATGGTCGTATTTCCCGGCTTCCCTTGCCTTCCCAGATTCTTGCATTGCTCCCGAGTGGGATGCTCAGCCTGATAAATCACAGGCTGCTCACCAGTCACCAGAGCAGGCAGAGAGAGCCAGATGGAAGGAAGGGAGGATGGCCCTCTGTCACTTCTGGCTGTTTGCCATCACCTGGACACTCAGCACTCTTTGCTGAGGGAATGTCTCTGTCTTGCTTGCATAGAGGGCTGGCCATCCCAGAGCCCTTCAAGCAGGACGCAACATCGAGCCATGTTGTCATGGTTACTTAGCCATTTCCCCAGAGTTGTGACATCAGTATCTCCAAGGGGCATGAGCTCTACCTCATACATATGCATGTACCCGGCAGGGGCTTGGCTACATCTGAGCATCTTACAATGTTTCTAGTAAAAAATGTCGGTGAAGGAGGGAGAGGTGACATGGAACGTGGAAGCAATGTGATAGGAGCGCACATTTCTAAGTGAACAAATAAAGGTGTCCACTGTGTACCTGGGAGGAAGGCAGGAAGGGTTAATGCTGAGTTGAGATTTGTTTTTTCCTCCTGGCTTTAACCATCTGATGGCTCATACTGGGCCATCACACTATCAGAACCTTATCATTTCCAGGGCAATTTTTGTTCCACTCTCAACACACCTCATTGCAAAATATGGTTGGAGAAACCATGGTGTGAATATGGAGCTATCCCGAGGTTCAGTCAGTTGCAAGGCTCAAATGGAAACTGCTGATTTCAACTCCTAGCCCTAAGCTTGTCCTGTTTTTGAAGGGCTCCATTCTTTAGGAAACCAAGAACTTACAGGCAGAAGACAGGGACTGTTAACTGGACAATACCAAATGACTGCCTTTTCTAGTGGAGAGTGGTTTCTTTCCATGCGTGGAGATTGCCAGAGTGGTACGTGCATTTATAACACCTTGAATGCAATTAGTCTCTTAGTGAATATCAAGCTGAGTACACTTCACATCTTGGGGTTTCAAAAGAAGGCAGACAATCTACTGTTCTGGACACTGCAAATTTAGCAACATTGAGAGGTTAATGTTTCATGTTAAAACCAAACAGGGATGTTTAAATAATGGGCACTGTGGTAAACTCCAGGATATGTCATGATGCTTTAAATGGGTGACATCTTCCTGGCCTGATAGCCTGGGTCACAGTCTCCTCATGACCATGCCGGTTAGAACGACCTAACATGGACTCTTCCGGCAGGAGCCCAGGTATGAGTGGTGAGGAAGAATCTGAGAGCCTGGGAGCAGCCGGGCCATAGCACCACAGCATGGCCAAATTGTGCAGATACTGCAACTGGCTGAGAGTGGTTTAGCAGCTGACATGATTAACCTGTAACCAGAATTGGTGGACTAAGCCAAGGGCATTACCCAAGTTAATGGCACTTAGGTTGTGGTCCAGAGGAGAATTCACTCTACTTAAGTAAGAGCAGCTGTGAGTTTTGGATCTGGACTGTTCCCCAAAGCTTATGTGTTAAAGGCTTGGTCCTCAACCAGTGGTGTGATGGGGGTGCTGCGGTTTGTAGTTAGAGAAAACAGGTCATCAGGTACCTTGTCCTTGGAGTGGTGGGGACCTTGTCCTTGGAGTGGTGGGGACCTTGCCCTTGGAGTGGTGGGGACCTTGCCCTTGGAGTGGTGGGGACCTTGTCCTTGGAGTGGTGAGGACCTTGTCCTTGGAGTGGTGGGGACCTTGTCCTTGGAGTGGTGGGGACCTTGTCCTTGGAGTGGTGGGGACCTTGTCCTTGGAGTGGGTGTTGTGACTCCACCTCTTGCACTGGTTTTGCTTCCAGCTCCACTATTTGCTTCTGCGCTGATTTTCTGCCTTGCCATCCATCCAAACAGCTGTTCACCGAAACCTCTGTAACTGTGAGCCAACACAAGCCACTTTCTGTCTTTCTTGGGCAGATTATCAAAGCAAAGCCAACAGCACCACCATTGAGTCAGGGAAATAATAAAGACTCCCCAGCGATGGACTTGAGACACTCTGTTGGCTGGGTTGAGATTTTTCATTAACAAAGGGCTTTCCTGTTTTGTTTTCTTTCTGAAAATGCATCATCGATCAAGCTTCTATTGTAGCCCTAGCATCTTGGTAGGTGTTTCCATAGGCTTGATCTAGTCTACATGTAGTTCAGGTAAGTGGTAAGTGCTTTTAGAACTGTTAGAAGCTATGGAAACAGAAGTTCATAGGAATTGAGGAACATGACTTCCAGGTCACATGTCGGCCAACTATCAGTGTCAACAGCAATGAACCTCAGAACTTCTGTGACACCTTGCTACTAAAGCTAGCCCGATGTGAATCTTGGCTTTTTATACTGGTTTTCTGCTGTGACTGACAAATTGCAATACATTTAGCAGCTTCAAACAACAAAAGGTTATTGCCAGACAGCCCTGTCCACCAAAGTCTAGTGTTGGAGTTCTTCACAACAGCTGAGATCAGTGGCCCAGCAGTTCTGCATTCCTGCTAGGGGATCGAGGGGACCAGAAATCTCTTGATTCATTTGGGTTTGGTGGAGAATTTGGTTCTGTGTGGTTTTCAGACAAGAACCCTTCCATTTTCACTGGCTGTCTCTGGACAGACATTCTCAACTTCTGGAGACCCCACCCCACCCCCATTCCTTAGCACATGGCTTCTTTTATCCATCCTCAAGGCCAGACATGATGTGCTAAAGTGATTCTCACATTTTGAGTGGTTTCTCCTTGTACCTCATTCTTTCCCTAGCTCTACCTTCAGCCTTCTTCTGCTGCTTCTAATGGCCTGTGTGATTAACACATAGGAAAACTAGGAGGAGTTTTCTATCTTAATATCTGTACCTTTAATTCCATCTGCAAAGTCTCTTTTGAGCCATGCATCATAAATATATTCACAGGTTCTGGGGTGTCTTGGAGAAGTTGTTATTCTATGTGCCATACAACCTTTCATTTGTGAGTAGATTGATAACACAATGGAACACTGATCATGACTTCATGAATGACAGAATGCAAAACAGCTTTGCCATCTGTGGTCCACCAATCAGAAGCTGGGGTGTGTGTGTGTGAGAGAAGCTGGGATATTCTCGAACGAGTGTGACACTGTTATAAAACACTTTGAAAGAATGAGATGATTTTCCCTTTACTATGGAAGAGTCAAACGGAAGCTTCCTTTTTAGACATGGTCTTGCTATGTAGCCCAGGCTAGCCTCCTGGCAATCTTTCTGCCCCAGCTATGTTCACAAATGGCACAATCTGTAGATGCAGCAGCCAGATCAGAACAATACACTTTGCCAACAAGAGAGACTATTCATTTTCCAGCGTTCACCATCACTGTTTATGCTGCCTGGGATCTGGAATAGGCACACCAGCCTCAATGCCTTGGGTCAGAGGTAGGCACACTAGCCATATTGCCTGAGATCTAGGGTAGAAGCACCAGTCACACTGTTTGGGATCTAGGGAAGGCACACTAGCCATATTGCCTAGGATCTAGGGTAGACACACCAGCCACACTGTCTGGGATCTGGGGTAGGCACACCAGCCACACTTTCTGGGATCTGGGGTAGGCACACCAGCCACACTTTCTGGGATCTGGGGTAGGCACACCAGCCACACTGCCTGGGATCTGGGATAGGCATACTAGTCACACTACCTGGGATCTGGGGTAGACACACGAGCCACACTGTCTGAGATCTGGGGTAGACACACGAGCCACACTGTCTGAGATCTGGGGTAGACACACCAGCTACACTGCCTGGGATCTGGGGTAGGCACACCAGCCACACTGTCTGGGATCTGGGGTAGGCACACCAGCCACACTTTCTGGGATCTGGGGTAGGCACACCAGCCACACTGGCTGGGATCTGGGATAGGCATACCAGTCACACTGTCTGGGGTCTGGGGTAGGCACACCAGCCACACTGTCTGGGATCTGGGGTAGGCACACCAGCCACTCTGTGAGTGAGTGAGCTGGTGCTGAGGCCTTGGAAGAAAGAACACTGCATCCTCCAGGTACCGATGTTCATTGTCACCTCTGTTGGGAAGCACACATACAGTTTTCATTTCTTAGGAGTCATAACTATCCCAAAATATAGCAGGGAGTAAGTCAGCCAACTTCAATTTCAAATGACGCTCCAACATGCACTGTAGAGTATAAGTATTAGACATGGTTCTTTAATAATAACTTTGGATAACAGAATACACAAAATAATGGAGAACTAATATGAAATACTGTATGAAAATACACATGAAGACATAAACCAGAGATTTTGATCTTGACGTCTTTTGGAGGTTTATTTGAAGTAGTTCAGTTGTCTTGAGAAGAGTGGGGTATGTTTACCCTCACCACAGACACATGCAAATAAGTTCTCAGCCGTGTTCTCAGCACACTGGGGTTCCAAAGAAGACATTATGTAGAAAGCAGGATTTGTGGGTAAGTGGCTCCTGATGGCACTGGGGTAAACTAGGTAGATAAAAACAGGGACATTTTGGTGGGCTCTTTGCAGGGTTAAGCAGGGGCTATCCGCATTTGGGAAGGGGAACAGAGGAACAGCCTGAAAGCAGTATCTGAACAGGGAATCTTTGAAGCACTGAGCCCTATGAGAACTAACTTCCAATGTTCATCCAGGCTAGGCAGGGTCATTCACTGATGACCCCAGACTGGAACTGCAGCAGTTGAGCAGGCTGGTGCTGTTTTAAGGGGAACCTGGCATTTAGCTTCACTGCTTCTTTGAAGATTTCAGCCTAAGGAAGATCGATGTTCAGAGAGATGCAGGCTTCAGCTCACTTAGGTCAATTACCCTGATTTTAAAAATACCAGCTCATTTG